>OU343216.1:166351744-166488214 GCA_910596185.1 Chrysanthemum makinoi | reverse complement strand
TATCTTTGTATAAATCAAGATACTTAAAAAAAAATAAAAAAAATAAAAAAAAAAAATAAAAATACAAAAATTTTTATCATGTTTTAAATTCTTTAAATGTACAATTTTATCACGTTTTCCTATCTAATAAAGAATATTTTCTTTATTGCTCGATAACATCTAGTCTAGAAATGTCATTCAATAATGGCACGGGATCATAGATGAAGTTTGAACAATTGAAATATTCTTGTTTCCATCTTATCAGGGTATACTTATGTCAATCAATGTTCTTTAATGAACTTGATTGAGGGAAAACTGTTATATATGTTTTCTTGACTATCTATGACATTGGCTTACATTGTTTGGTTATAATGCTTGCTCATTTGTATGTTGAGGTCGTGTTTTGCCTTTGTAACTATCTGGTTATGGGTATCGTAGGTTGTGGTCATATCTTGCTCATGTGATTATCGATTGCCTTGCTTAGATTTAATGATTAATTGATTCATGGTGATCAGTGTGATAATCTTTGCTAGAAGCTTAGTCTATAATAACCTACCATAGGGACCAAAGTTGCCATATAGTGAAAGTTATGTTGCACTAGCGACTTACCTCACCTCATGTTAAAACCACAAGGACCAATTGTGTCATAACGTCATAGTTAGTTGGGATAACCTAGCGAATTTCCCTATATGCGAGTTACCCTTTTCTTCAAAAGTTTTTTCCTTTCTCTCGTTTATCTTCCTCGTCATTGTGCTCACTTTAGCGACATAGCAAAAGGTTTGCCTCGATCCCCACTTATCTTTGTTATAGAAGCTCTTTGTGTCGATTTTTAACATGTATTTATATCGGATCCTTTTCGAGCTCGTGAGTTGCGATTGTTTGTCTCTCGTTGAGGTTCGACTTTTCATGAAAAAGTATGTTTGTTGCTTGTATAATGATTGAACGGGTTCAAAATGTTTGGAATATATTGTTTGGTATATAGTGTTTGGAATACATTGATGTATGATTAAGTGGATTGGGCTGATGGGTTGATGTTAGAAGTGTTCTTGGTGGCGATTTAAATGGTTCTTTGTAGCGACTTAGTGCAGATATTTCTTCATAGCGAGTTACAGTTCAACTTAGCGACTCACGTTTCCATAGCAATTAGTTCACTATATTCTAGCGACTTGGTTAGCAAGTTAGTAGTTAGCGACTTGTATTTACAAGTTAGCGAATTAGTAACCTAGCGACTTAGTTGACTTGCTTTAGCGACTTGGTTTTAGAGTCTTGTTCATGGCGACTTGCTTTACTACAGCGAATTAGCTTAGCGACTTAGAGTGCTAAACCTTTAGCGACTTTATCGTGGCTCTAGATGACGACTTGTCTTTACAAGTTAAGCAGTGTTCACTTTCATGTTGTGAATTAGTCTTAGGGTCAAGGATTATTTAAATGTTCAAAGGTTTTTGTGCTAATGATGAACTCACTTTCACATCACTCAGAATCTCCTAATTCGACTTGTTGAATCAACATACTCTATGTAATCTGTTATGACATCTCTTGTTTGGGCAAAAGGTACTTGGTCTCTCTCACGGCCTTGAAATGTTACTTTTTGCCTCTCCTTACATATATGTTTTATATCATTTTACATGGTATCTTGGCTCATGTCATGATCACTTTGAAATGCACTCTTTTGCCCTTTGATCCTTATATGCTAGTCATGTAATATTTATCATATGACTGTACTTCATTAATATATCTCAATTATGAATGTTATCATATATTTGAAAGTTGTCATATATTTGTAATCTATGCCACTCTATCTTTCTCTGTATGTGTGTTTTGGGGACTCCTTACGAGTCACTACCTCTATGTCATAATTGCTCTCAATGTTGTCTCAATTACCATTTATCATCTAACTGTTCCCATTCATTACTTGTTGATTGTATGATTTTCGAACATCAATGGCAAGTTCAATCGAGAAAAAGTGTGCTACCGTCGGGATCATCGAGTTCTCTCAGACGAAGAAATCCTTCCCAGTCAATGGGTTGCTATTGGTAAGCAAGCATTATGTGTGACCTACAAAGGCTCCAACAAAATCCGATACTCAAAGTTTCTATTGACATCCTCAAAAACACTAACTTCTTAGGGCTATCACCAAGCAATGCTCAATTCCTACCATCTACATACAACAATTGGAACAGTTCAATGGAACAAAATCACAGACACAATACTCTTGCAAAATGGATAATAGGGAGTTCACAATTGATTCGATATTCGAGCAAGGCTCTTGGAATCACACCATGTAACCACGATGTTCTTTTACGAATCTCCACACAGTGTGACGATCACGATTGTATTTCACGATTGGGTTGGGTTATCAGAAGAGTATTTCAAGAGCATCTGACATCGTCACCGGTCACATGTATCAACCTTGGAGAGCTATTACAACCATTCTGAACTTATGCTTATCAGGGAAAACTTCAGGGTTCGATAAAGTGAGAATACCTATCTTGCAAATCCTATGGGGAATCGTTAATAGGGTTGATGTGAATGTCTCTGATCGTATTTGGGAAGAATTCTCATTATCAATGAACACATTCATATCTGATAGAACTTTTTTCGAACAATGCTCAAAGCGAAAGCGAGAACAAGCTTGTAATTCCGGCATCGAGATTCTCTAAGCTTGTTATCGATTACTTACAAAACTCATAAATTCACTCCTAGGTGCGAATCAACTTTACAAAGCAGAAGATGAATTTGTTTTAGGAAACACGAAATATGTTCCTAGAGGTTCGGATAAAGAAGTATTTGGATTGCCAATTCATGATTGTCTTCTCACAGAAGATATCAAGAAGAAGGACTACTTCAAGCAATACATGAAAATAGCAACCAAACTCTCTGGCGATGTTACACCCTCTCCTTTACAACCAAATGCTCAGTGACCAAGTCAGCCTCACAAGCATCCTATGCCTCTCTTCCTAAAAAGAGACTTGAAAGGTCTCTACGATCGACCCAAGTATCCAGCGGAAAGTAAAGAGAAAGAATGTGGAAAAGGGATTGGTGAGAAAACTAAGATTCCAAGGGAGTGTTATCGAGCTGGCGATGAGAGACGATGCTATCACGCAACTTGGAATTGACAAAGTCTAGAAAGTCAGAATACTAAAGCTCCAGTAGGTGGAGTTGTGTTAAGAGAACCCGCTCAACTACCTCGACAACCAACCCCAATAACACATGACAAGGGTAAAGGGGTGGCAAGTGTTGGCGAACAAAATGCTCACATGCTCTTAACTATCTCATCATCTCCATCAAGCACCACAAATCATTATGAGCTGAAGATAAGAACAGAATCATCACATGCTAAGGAACTATCTGGAGTGGTCAAGGTTCTGAAGCGTTTAAGGAATCTCTTACACTTGGAGACTCAATCTGGACTAAAGGTGGACTCTCGTTTACAAAAGGACTGCATGGGGAACCTTGAGACAAGATCTGATGAGACCTTGAAGATGGATGAACCAAATCTGTCAACTAACTCTCTATCTTCACTTAAGAATCTTGATGAAGATTTCTCTTTTGGCGATCAATTCATTAATGACAAAACCTTAGATTCCCCTTTCGATCCATGCCTACTTTGTCGGCATCGGCCAAGACACTTGACCATTCCTCCAATGACGGCATCTTCACTAGCAACTACACTTCCACCCGTACCAACTCAATCATCAATACGGACACCACCAACATAAATGCCAATTCCGATCCTGTCATTATGGTTTTGTGATGTGGATGCTCCACAGGCTTCAAATCACAGATTCTCAACTCTGATCAACTCTTGGATAAAGCCATTAAAAGGATAGAAGCTACGGAAAGGCAAACTTCCTAAATCTGTTGAATCTCACGGTGGATCGAGTCTATAGATTAGAGCACCTCAACAATGAGAAGGTACATTCTTTGCCGCTATTGAAGGAGAAGTCAAGGATCTTGTGGAATGGGCTATGGAGCTCCACTTCTTAGACGTTTCAAGGACCTCCCCATCTCGATATAGAGGCGATACGTGTGAAAGGATGTATGAGGTTTGAAGAGGACAAACATGGGGTTCGGTAAACTCTTTGAAGCTCTTGAAGAATCTATTAAGTTCGATAATTATGAAGCGATTTAAGGTTGACATCGGGGAAAAAGCTAAAAAAGAAAAGGAGGGCAGGTTGTGATGGAAGCATTGATGAAGGATTGCAAAGATGCGAAGATCCTCCACCAACGGGAAGCTATTTGGAACATCTGGGCTGGTAATCCTTCTTCAACAACCAATTCACCTCCATAGCAACCACCATCATCTCCTCCAAAACCGTCCAATCAATCAGACTCTACAAACAAGCAGTACTTCCGAAGAAATCTGCACAGGCGGCGATTGATTCAAGGTTCACCCTCGCATCCACTTCTATTCACGATGATCAAGTGGTTCACGAAGAGTCTCAAGTCATGGTCGACTTCGAACCGGATGAACATGATGCATCAACAAAGCATATTCCTAAGCCCTGAGGCGGTTTGATTCTTACATGGTGGGAATCGCATTACCACTTCAGTCACTCCTTCAAAGACACAATTCAAAGGCGCATTGTGAAAGATAGACCTCTTCTCGAACCGCTATGGACCATCGAGTCGACTCTATAATTCGACAACAATTGGGCATCGGTTATCACCAATAATTACGTAACTCCGGTGAAGAATCTCTTCACACTACACTTTGGTGATATGGGAAGTTTCATTAGATGGTTTGTGAGCGAAAGAGCATCATCCATAACACCAGAGATCTTGAAGGTCAAGCTACGAAATTGTCAAAGTCTTCCACTCGATGCAAATCATCTTCATATCGGATGGAAGAATGCCATAAGATGCTAAATGACCAAGTCGGTGATCAAATCGATCACCTCAATGTCAACAAATCTCTTCCTCTTGGTGGTGAACACGGTGAAGACTATTGGTAATTTTTCTTCAATCACGACTTGGACTTTCGTGTGCTGCTTCTGAGGAAAGAAGACTGCTTTCTATCAATATCAAAGATGAAGCATAACCTATTACGATCAGGGCTTGAGCAGATGGTTCTGATCAATTCGAGCGAATGAAGAACAAAAAGTATATATATTGAAGCTTACATGGTATTTCCCCTTTGGTGGTTCAAAAAGAAGAAGTTCTACATAGAACATGAAGTGGCGATAAAAGGCATAATAATGTCGGATCAAAGTTTGCAAATCTTAAGCGTTGTTAGTGTAGAAATCTTCCCGATCTATGGATATGAGTACTTGAAGAAGATTGTCCTTAAAAGAGTTGACCTCAAAGTGTATACCATTGAAGAGAACGACTTCAAACATCTTACGCCAAATGATTTGAAGATCTCTATCTCTTAAATCTTCAAGGACACACGGAGCACTTACCCGTCACGTGAGAAAAAGGCCCTCTCTGCAAATTTTGTCACTCTTTGGATCAGGGCCTAGTCATTCGGAAGCGAGTTGAGGACTTTCGGTGGCATTGAAAGCTACCAAACCAGGGTCAACCTCACAAGTCCTCAATGGAATGCAGTCGGGCATGAATATCATCGTGAATACAAAGTTCTTGACACCCCTAGAGCCGTCATCTTCACCGACAGATATGGATCGCGTATGCTTATGCGTCTATGTGAACTCTACAAGTTTAGTGATGAGTGCGCTCAAAATGATCGAAGAAGAGCTTGACTCCAGAGTGAAAGAAGCCAAACTTGATATGAAATCATGGATTAAAACCATTTTGGTAGGGATGATGTGAAGAGATGTGAACATTTCATTGCTGCAATCGGTGAAGACTCAAGACAGGAAGGATCTTCCGCGACCTTGAAAGTTTTGTTGGTGGAAGGCTCGTGATGGTCTTCTACAAACTCCTTGAGAACTGAATGAAGACTTCTTGAGGATCCGGTTTATGTGTTTTTCTTCACTATGTGTGTAATATGTGGTGTAATAAGTATGAACAACTGTAATACATGTAATAGTGCTAGGATGTGTACTATGGTTTCCCTGTTGAAAGAAACATCACGTCATTGTCCATTTTCTTTAACATATAAAATGGGACACATTTTTCTCATCAAAATTTTACCTCATCATTATTTAAATCACTTGAGATCCAAAATCTCAAAGGATTTAAGATTTTTGATCGAGGGAGAAAATGTGATATAAATATGAAAGATGTTAAAAGATAAGATGACCAATTTTTGTGCAAACTTCTCTTATATGTGCTAAACAATTTTTGAATCTCGAAGCATATAAGGGGAGAACTCTCTTTGCAAATTCATGTCATCAGGGTACACTACACTTTAAATATTTTTAAAAGTACCTTGATCACATGGCTTTTAATCCTTGGATAATAAAGGGTTCCCTCTAGTATGTGTAAAACTCTTTTCAAACCTCGAGGCACATATTGAGGAGCAAATCATGGAAACCTCATCCTTCCCGGAAATGCTTTATCTACTTGATTTGATCAAGGAAGTGATGGTGATATTTTTTAGAAAATGGTAAACAAAGGAGTTAATTTCTTCCTCTTGCCTCCGTGTGCAAAACAATTTCAAACATTTGATGCACATGTTGAGGGTGAGCACTTATTCTAAAATATAAAAAACAATTGGTACAAAATGTTTTGATAATATATCACAAGTATCGGATTGATTTTTCAAACGGTTTCAATTGGTTCCTATGGCGGATGAACAATACCAAAAAGACCGACCAACTTTACATTATGTATGGTGATATAAGGGCGATAAGGTTAGGTATGTGTTCCCATGATCATGACAGGAGGATCTACCGAGGGGACTATCCACTAGTTAGTGTAGAGTTCTTAGGTATGATGATAAAAGGAGGGAAATAAATGAGATATGGGAAGATGCGGACTAAGTGAGCTAGTCTTTGGAATAAACCCAACAAAGTTCTAGCTATGAAGTCTCGGTAAGCAGAAGGGGTTGAAAAAATTAAAAGAATTGAATGAGAAAAGGGTGAAAACAAATAGCCCTCCATTTATTCAACCTTAGAGAAGAAACCGGGTTCAATTCATATGCTACTGATGGTAACATCGGTATTGAAGACAAGGCGTCATGGACCCGGTGGCCTTGCTTCAACTTCCCAAACCACTCAAGTTCCTCTTAAAAGGACTTGTTTCATTCTCACGGGGGTAACATTATCTATCGACTTTCTCTTAGAATTGTTGATATTGAAGAGACCTCTCCCCAGTCTCGGAACCGGGGATCCAAATATGCACAAATTGAGTCTAGAGCCACGAGATCATTAATAAATCTCATTAGGACACTTTCAATGAAGACTCTCTGTTTCACTCAATGTGGAAAGAGAGATTATATCTTGAGTCCCTACGCATCCTTGTGGTATTGCGGGAACATCCAGTGATGTGTTTACATATTCCTTGTGAAAGATGGAAAGCCTTCGGGCCAACATCTAACAAGCTCTGGTAGGTGGCATGTGAGATCTATTATCTGAGATCAACCATGTGACAACTGAGCGAGAGAAACAATGGGGCGATTCAATCTTTTGAATCAATCTGGTTCGAGGTTATGGATTGCGAATACCTTTGAAAAACGGTCTATGTGCTTTAAATTCTTTTCATTAGCATGTCGACCGTGTACTAATTTTCAAAATCAAAGGTGTTTTTATGATTGATAATTGATTTTCATTAAAACCTTCGTTGTATTGCAAAACAATTTCTATTGAGCAATACTCGATTGTTTTTCAAATATCTTTTTCATGTCGTGGACTCAAATTACATTTGGTTCACTCACTCCGTGTTGTCTTCTTTGAGATGTTCGGTTTGAGACGGCTAAAGTTCTGAAACCTGTCAAGAAATTCTTGAATTATACGATCCGCGAAGCTTGTACATGTGAACAGCGGGAACCGTGGGCGTGTACCTCAATTCAACGAAAGTGATCAAAGACACTTTCGTGCGTTTACTAAAGCTGTCTTATGCGGTACACCCCGACGTTCGCGGTGATCCGAATGAAGCGGTCAATCCATAGCGCATGCTCACTAACACATTCATCTCAAAAGAAATCATGATTAGTGCATCAATGACTATGATATTTTCACTCCATGCTTACCTTTCTGGCTAGCTGCCAATATCATGATTCAACAAATGCTTCATTTACTCGATGAGAAGATATCATGATCGAGAATGTGAGCATGTAGGTCCATAGTCACAACATCATAATACCAACACCCTGAAAATTATCTGGAAGTCGGATAGTGATGATCTCAAAAGGCGGCTCATATTTACTATCACGTGAATCAAATGGACCTCCAATTTAAAGTACAAATCTTTCTTTGACTTTGACGTTGCACCACCTATGCACCAAGTTTACGATGTTGATGTATGAAATCTCTGAGCTCAGAACCAAGTCAAGAAATGTTATGGTTACGTCATGTAAATCATGGGTGACCTCCATAGGGAGATTGTTAGGAATTAGAAAATTCTATGTTAAAGTGTCGGTCACCCCAATTAGAAGTCTAGCATATGTTAGCAAATTAGACGTGTCGTTTGTTACGTTATTAAGTAGTTTATTTGTTAGTTTGTAGCGTAGTTAAGTTTAGAGCAACACCGTGGAGGAAGGGCGGGTCTTTACCCATTGTATCCCGATCAGTGATGGCGGGAAGTCGTTTAGTTTGTTACCTATAAATACCCTCTACCTTGCATAGGTAGAGGGTTGGATGTTCTTTGGTAATCTAATATTCTACAAGTTTCTCTCACTAGAATGTCCCACTCTTTCTCTCTCTAAAACCATCTATGTGCTCATTGTGTTAATGTTATGATGTGTAAGTGAAAAGTTATATCTAACAGAAAACAAACCCGAAACCAAAACCTAGACCCATAATTACCTTTCTACCTTTTACCCGAACCTAATTTATCATTTTACCCCTAAACCCGAAAACCAAATTACCTTTTTATAAACATTTTTCATTAAAAACAATTATTTTTATTTAAAACCATTTTTATTAAAATCAACTATTTTTCTTCTTCAAAAAAAAAATTTTATAACAAAAACACAAAAATACATTTTATTTTAAAACTTTTACAAAATACAAAATAAAACTTAACCTTTAAACCCTTTTCCTATCTCCCATTTAACCCACACCTGTTTTTACCCAAACCTCCCAAACCCAGATACACAAAACCCTTTGGCCTTGATTCCCCCATCTCATGTCTACTCCCCTCCCATCTCTTTCCCTGCTCCCAGACAAACTTAGATCACATGTCTTGTTGGGATATGAAAGTGCTGAAGACATGAAAGTCTTGAAGATATGAAAGTCTTGTAAGCTGCAAAGAATCTTGGGAAAAGTCAAAGAGTCAAAGTACTTGCTAAAGACAAAAGTCAATCTTGCACCTAAAAGTCAAAATACACCAAGAACTAAGAACATTATAAGTTTATGGAAAGTATTGTATTCTATGTTTAGATTACTTGGCGTACAAGGTTATCAATTGTAAACCGACTAGGATATCCTTGAGCCTATAAAAGGACTCCTAGATTGGCATTAGATGTACGATTGCTTATGAGTCTATGAGTTTTAGAGTTTATGAATTCACAAGTTAATTAGTGTTTTAGAGAGAAGTTAGATTATCTTAGAGTTGTATTAGAGTATGCATAATAGCAGATTTAGAGTTTATAATAAAAGGTTATTCTTCTTAGCTTTGTTAAGTAAATTCCGCGTACCTAATAAAGATTGCTCAGTGTTTCTTTGTTAATAACTTAGGATTTATCCGAGGTTATTAAACCTTAACAAGCTAGTTAAGATAGTTTGATTAAAGTATATCGATCCAACAAGTGGTATCCGAGCTTGTGTGGAAACTCTGACTAGGAAGAAACCCTACTTCAACAATATTCAAGATGTCGATTGAAGCTGTTCCACCACCCTCAATCACCTCACTCAGAATTCCAATAATCAAGAAGAGAGAATATGATCTCTGGTGCATGAAGATGAGGCATTACATTGCCATTCTGAGACCATGCTCTTTGGAATGTTATTGTGAATGGGAATGAAGTTGTGCGAGACCCCATTGATATTCTGGACAACAAAGGCACCTAAACCAGTATTACGGCAGCAACCTTAAGGAATCGAGAAGGCACTCAACATTCTCTTATCTGCCATTCGAGATGGTCATCTTCTCAAATTTCATGATGCTAAAGATGCTAAGCGATCTGGGCGCTCTCAAGACCAGATTTGGAGGGAATGAAGCCTCTAAAAGATGCAGAAATTTGCTAAAAACAGCAGTTTGAAACTTTCACGATTGGTGAAAGAGAGAGTCTTGATCTTTGCATATGATAGGTTTAGAATCTACTCAACATGTTGGAGCTATACAAGGCAGAAGTATCAGTTGAAGATGCTAATTTGAAGTTTCTAGGAGGTTTGCCATCTTCATGGCATGTGATTGCTACAATGATCGGAGGACAACAAGGTTTGGATGTCATGGACTTTGATGATCTATATCATCAACTTAAGGTGTATGAGCATGAGATGAGTGGTCAAACAAGTTCTAAGTCTCACAGTATTGCTTTTCTATCATCTGAAAAGAAGGCCCGTACTTCCAAAAGTCTTGCTTCTCCTCAAAACTTGTTTCTCAAAGTCTTCTGTCTATACACCCCTCATATGTTCAAGCCCCCCCCAACTACCACTAGCCTCGGATGAAGTTATGTGCTCCTTCTTTGCACAAAAAGCTAGTTTACTTGTCACTTATGAAGAAGATCTAGCACAGATTGAAGAAGATGCACTTGAAATTGATATCGGTGGCAAGTTGCTATGATCACTGCAAGAATCAAAAAGTACATGAAGAAGACAGGCAAAAGCATTGATTTCAAACCAAAGCAGGGCATAACTTTTGACAAATCTAAAATTGAATGCTTCAATTGTCAAAAGACTGGTCACTTTGCAAGGGAGTGCAGGTTTGCTAAGTATCAAGCAAACAGGACATCTGAAAAGCCAAAACTTGAGCGTAAGGAAATTCCCATTCTTGAAACAAAGGCTTTGGTTGCTCAAGAGAAGTTATCAGAAGTTGACTGGAGTGAAAATTTTGATGATGAACCGTAACTATTGCATGATAGCGATGGAAGAAGAAATTGAAGATTCATAGAAGCATTGGATTGGACCTTGTTTTTCTTGAAGAACTGAACATGCTGTTTTGGAATCTGATGATGGCTTTGGAGGATTTGACTGGAGCAATGAAAGTGAAGATGATTCATTCAACTAGCATTGGTGGCTACTTCACCAAATCAATCTCCTATCTCTGAGGTATGCTCAAATTGCTATGATTTTAATCATAAATTGCTTAGATTTTGTGATTGAGAGAGATAATTGTGTTAAGGCTAGGTGCAGAGTAGAGGTTATCAAATAACCTTAGAATCTATGGAAGCCAAAATTTTAGCACATGAAACTAATGAAGTAGCTTGGGCTGAAAAATATGCACAACGGGATTACCAGTTAAAGCTTAGTGAATGGAAAAAAGCTGTAAAATTGCTGAAATTGAGAAATTAACTAAGGAAAGAGATGATTTGTTAGCTAAGTTTCTTTGCTTGGGGTGAAGGCTGTGCATCACATGTTTCTTATGTTCAAAAACACAAAAGCCTACCTTAAAACTGGATTAGGTTTTGGAATGGATTTTAGTAAGATAGAAGAAAACCAATCTAGTAATCGGGATGAAGGTGAGTATGAGGATATAACCACTAGTGATGAAGAACTCATTAATTATGTAGATACATCTAGTAATGATGGTTCAATAAGTGACTCACCTCCTGAATATAAGAAAAGCTAATGATTATCATCTTTGTTCCACATCGGCATTCATCAACCCCTTAGGCCTGATGTTTCTCGTTTTGGAGTAGACAGTCTAGAGTTTAGGAAAAAGCTAGTTGCTAAATCTAGGTCTGAAAAACCCAAAGGATCTGTTGAAAACGATGTTCAAAATCAAGCAGTACCTTTAAATCAAAGTCTTGCTCCACAAGCATACCTTCTTCAAAACCTTTTCAAAACAGATGCTGCTAAACCTTTTGGGATAATTTTGGTCAAAAAAGGTTTAATCACTCACCAAGAAGGCAAAATAATTTTGGGCATAGACATAGAAGATGTCACTTTGACAGTATGGGTCAAAAACTGTGTTTTGTGTGTTTAGTCCTACTCATCTAATTAAGGATTGTGAACATCACTCAGAATACCTTAGAAAATTTCCAAGAACGGGGCTGCCAACCGAAACCTAGAGAGTACAAACCAGTTTGGAATAATTCAAATAGGGTCAATCACAGAAATTTCTCACCGAATCATAGATACCCACATGCGAAAACCTTTTTCAAAACCTTCAGTATCTCACGGTACTTTCCAAAGTACTGTTAACTCTGGCCATACTTTCACAAATCTTGCTCAGGACAAAACAAGGTACTGATCACAATACTTGGTATAGAAATTCTAGGAAATCTCACTATCAACCTAGAAGGTATTACAATTCACATAGGAGATTTAGATCAGAGGAACCAAGTGTTAAAACAGAATGGGTTAAGAGGGAAAGTACTGCAGAGGGATAGACAATACTTTCAACCAAAAGTGAATCAGATGTTTTTGTGATGACAGAAAAAGAGATTTGTGTTGAAAAACCAGAAAGTTTGAAAATCCACATGCTAAAGATCAAAAGATAATTCTGGATCATCATTTGAAAGATAGTGGTAATTACATACTCAAAGAATTTGAGTTTGTAACTCCATAAGGGGAACACAAGTCGATGTGGCTTGGGTTCCTAAAGTTCTAACTCTTTTCTTTATGTGCAGGGCAACCGAGAAGAGGAGCTTAAAGATCATCTTATTGTGGATAGTGGTTGCTCTGGAAGTATGACAGGAGACAAAGAGATCCTGTCCGATTTTAGGAAGATTAGTGGAGGAAGAGTTGCATTTGGGAATGATCCCAATGGAGGAAAGATTACTGGTAAAGGGACTATCAAAGCAGGGCTTATAGATTTTGAGAATGTTAGTATGTGAAGGAGTTAAAGTTCAATCTATTGTCAGTATCACAAATCGTGATAAAAGCATCTGTGTTATTCACGACACAAAATGTCTTATCCTTTCCTCTGACTTTAAGCCTGTTGATGATGAATTAGTAGTTCTTAGAGTACCAAGGACAAATGATGTGTATAGTTTAGACATGAAGAGTCTACATTCTAATGGAAGAGCCACATGTTTGGTGGCTAAAGCAACATCTGAAGGCACATCAATGGCATAGAAGATTGGGTCATGTTAACTTCAAGAATATCAATAAGCTGGTGAAAGGCAATCTAGTTAGAGGTTTACCTTCAAAGACTTACAAGAATGATCAATCATGCTTGGCATGCAAAAAGGGTAAACAACACAAAGCTTCCTGCAAGAAGCTTGAGGAGAGAACTATTAGAGAACCTTTGGAGCTATTACATATGGATTTGTTTGGACCTGTTTCTGTGGTAAGTTTAAACAAGAAAAAGTACTGCTTAGTTGTAACAGATGATTGTAGTAGATTCAGTTGGGTATTTTCTTGGGTTTTAAAGATGATACTTTTGATGCTATCGAACCGATTATTGCTCTTGAAAACCAATTGAGACTCAAGGTTAGAGGTATTAGATGTGACAATGGGAATGAATTCAAGAACAAACTTATGGATGAATTTTGTGCAAACAAAGGCATAAAAAGGGAGTTTAGTATTGCAAGAACAACACAACAGAATGGTGTTGCAGAAAGGAAGAATAGGACTTTGATTGAAGCGGCAAGAACAATGTTAGCAGATTCTCTCCTACCTATTCAGTTCTGGCGGAAGCTGAGAATGCGCTTGTTATGTACTTAACAGAGTCTCAGTCACTAAACCCGAGATGACACCTTATGAATTGCTGATGGGCACTAAACCCAACATTCGTTTTATGAAACCTTTTGGATGCCCTCTTATTATTTTAAACACTATTGATAATCTGTGGAAGTTTGATGGCAAGTCAGAAGAAGGATACTTATTGGGTTATTGCACTAACAGTAAGGGCTTTAGAGTATACAACAAAGTTACTAAGAAGGTTCAAGATTGTCTTCATGTTGAGTTTTTAGAAGATCAAGACAATGAGAAGGATAAAGGTCCTGATTGGATGTTTGATCTTGAAGTTTTAACTCCATCTATGAACTATGTACTGTTAGAGAAGAAAATCAACCCATTACAGTGGAGAAGATTTACAATATGTGGTTCATGGAGTTCATATTAGACGATGCTATTCCGATGAAGATCCTTAGTTCAAAACAAAGTCTGAAGTTCCAAAACAAAATCTGTTTGCCTCCATAAAATCTTCTTTGCTCGAATCTTCTTTATCTCTGAGGATCAATCTATTCAAGAGGAACTTAATCAGATGCTTCTTCAAGATGTTTTAGCATTCTTACGATGAACAAAGGAGAGCTTATGAAGAGGCAAAGAAGAAGAACAAGACTGCAAAGTACTCTCACAGTACTTTGGACAGTACTTTTGTACAAAGAAATGCTTTGCACTGTTGTGATTACTTTAGCGTCTGGATGATCATACCATGCCGGATTAGAAGATACTGATGATGAATTTGAAGATGAAGGTATTTTCCCAAATTCCAATGAAGTTGCTGATGTTACTAATTTAGATGATAATTATGAAGTTCCACAGTCTCCAAACTTAAGAACTCATAAGGATCATCCTTCTGATCAAATCGTTGGTCCTTCTACTTCGAGTGCTTGACTAGACAGAGCTAAGACTTTCTCTACATCTCACAATGCTTTACTTAGCTTTGTGTATAAACAAAACAGGGTGAATCATAAGGACCATCAAACCTGTCTATTTACTTGTTTTATCTCTCACGAAGAACCCAAGAATATTGCTCAAGCTTTGACTAAAGAAAGCTGGGTTGAAGCTATGCAAGAAGAACTTCTTCAATTTAAACTTCAAGAGGTTTGGGTTTTATGTGATCTTCCAGATGGAAAAAGAGTTATTGGAACCGATGGGTTTTAGGGTCAAAAGAGATGAAAGAGGTAATGTTATCAAGAATAAGGCAAGGTTAGTAGCACAAGGATATAGACAAGAAGAAGGAGTAGATTATGATGAAGTGTTTGCTCCTGTGGCAAGAATAGAAGCTATTAGAATATTTCTTGCCTTTGCTTCTTATATGGGCTTTCAAGTTTACCGGATGGATGTCAAAAGTGCCTTTTTATATGGCAAGATTACAGAGGAAGTTTATGTCAAACAACCTCCCGGTTTTGAAGATCCTAAACATCCAAACAAAGTCTACAAGGTTGTTAAGGCTCTTTATGGCCTTCATCAGGCACCTAGAGCTTGGTATGAGAGACTCTCCACATTCTTATTGCAACATGGATATAGAAGGGAGCTATTGACAAGACTTTGTTTATCAAGAGAGACAAGAAAGATATCATGTTAGTTCAAGTTTATGTTGATGATATCATTTTTGGGGCTACAAACAGTCCATGGTTAAGGAGTTTGAGCAGGTGATGCGAAAAGAATTTCAAATGAGTTCAATGGGAGAGTTGACTTTCTTTTAGGACTTCAGGTTAAGCAGTCAAAGGAAGGTATTTTTATCAGTCAAGACAAGTATGTTTCTGACATACTTAAGAAATTCAATTTTGATGATATGAAGGCTGTTACTACACCCATTAAATCTATCAATTCATTGGGCAAAGATGAAGATGGACACCCTGTTGAAGTCAAGCTTTATAGATCAATGATTGGCTCTCTTATGTATCTCATTGCATCAAGGCCTGATATAATGTTTGCAGTTTGTCTATGTGCTAGATATCAAGTTTCACCAAAGATCTCTCATGAATGCGAAAAGAATCTTCGTTATTTGAAGCAACAACCAAAGTTGGGTTTATGGTATCCAAAGGAGTCACCTTTTCACTTGGAAGGCTTTTAGATAGTGATTATGCGGTGATAACTATGATAGAAGATCAACCACTGGAGGATGCCAATATCTTGGAAGAAGGTTAGTCTCTTGGCAATGCAAGAAGCAGACAATTGCAGCAACATCATCTCATTTGAATATGTAGGCTTTGCAAGCTGTTGTGGACAAGTTTTGTGGATGCAAAATCAACTCTTGGACTATGGGTTCAATTTCAAAAATACTCCTATCAATATTGATAATGAGAGTACCATTTGTATTGTGAAGAATCCAGTTTATCATTCCAAGACCAAGCATATTCAGATTAGGCATCACTTTATCAGAGATTGTTATGAGCACAGACTCATTAATGTTGTTAAAGTTCACACGGATGACAATGTAGATTTACTCACCAAAGGCTTTGATGTTTCAAGATTCAATCACTTGGTGGTGAGCATTGGCATGATTAACTACTAAGCTATGTTTGAGGGGAGGACTATAAGGTGTTAGTATAGTCCTGTGTATTGCTTGAGGGGAGGATGTTTGTAGAATTTGGCAAAGTCTTGTTTTTCTTGAAAGTCTTGCTTGGAAAGTAAATCTTGCATACGTGGAAAATCTTGTTTGTCGTATTAAAATCTTGTTCCAACGGTTATATTGAGGGTAATTAATGCTACTTGATTTATTTTATTTTGGCGTGATTTTTCAAATCTCTCCTATAAATAACTACTTTCCGATTTTCCCTCTCATATTATTACATTAGCATCGTTTCCATCTTTCTCTCATTCTTATTCAATTCCAATTTGTGCTTACATAATCACCAATGGCGAATCGACCTACTGTTTCAAAGCACAATATGGTAGCAAATTTAGACACGACTGAAGATAATGCGGCTTTTCACGATATTATTGATTTTTTAACTGGGTGCATATCGGTTATGCTCTTTTAGTAGAGCCGGATATAATTGAGCCTTGGATTCAAGAATTTTGGGCTAATGCTGAGAAAACATGGAGAATGAAGAATTTTATATTAGATCTACAGTTGTTGGGCCTTTGTGAAGATTCTTGAAGCATCTATTAGAGAGGATTTATTTGTGATAATGATGGGGCTATTCGTTTTGCCAAGGAATTGATTTGGGAAACTTTTGGGCATATTGATTATGAAGGTTCTTTAGACGAGACATTCAGAAAAGCATTGTTTTGTCCTCAATGGTTCTTTGGTTCATGAGTTGCTACATTGCATAAGTGCTAAGAATACTTCTTGGGAGCGATTCGGGTCAATATAGCATCTGCTATGGTTGGGTTAGCTACTGGATCGAGAGTTTTAACTTCTCAAGGCTATCTTGGATGGGATGCTCTCACATATTTCACATGGGTCTACTTGGCTAATGTACCCACGGTTTATACAGGTTTTCTTAAACAAGCAACTTGTTGATGTGCCAAAACCTCGGCTTTATTGCATTGTTCAACAATCCAAGATTTTTACTTTTATGGCAAAAATGAGTGTTTTATTCAAGGGTCAAGATACTCCTTTAACAACTTCCATGATGGATGTTGTTGGTATTAAGCCGATGATAGAAGGCGATGCGACTAGTGAAAGTCTGCATCACGAAGGAGCGCACAAGATCTTTGTTTCGCATGAAGATGCTGCATCGCAAATCTTGCATCACAGGAATACTGCATCTCTCTGAGTACTTGTTTTGTCAATACGAGGTTCAAGAAGTTTTAAGATCACCTTCTCCATCTCCACAAGGATCTGTTCCTGCTTCTCAATCAGAGGAACTTTCACCTATTCAAGGAGGCTTCACAATACCTCCCTCGATAATATCACATTGGATAACTATGTTTTGACAAGGGAGCTGGTAAGTTAAAAAGACTCTTGAGGTTCAAGCCAAAAGATAAAGAAATTAAAACTGAAGTTTAGAAGGCTAAAGATTTTTGTGTGGCCATTAGTTCAAGAATTTCGTGTATGGGTCAAAAACAAAAGGCTTAGCAAGATCTAAGGAAACACACCAACAGGTTCATCAACTATCTTCGTCCAATTGGGAGGAATTTAGAAAAGAAAATTTGAAAGAAGATGTTACAAAGAAGAAAGAACTACAAGATACTGAAGAAAAGATTATTTGATCTTTGAGGAACAACAAGAACAAGTTCAAGTTCAAAGTACGATGATCAAGGTACTTGAACATCAAAGTGTTGCTTTTCAGATACTTTTAGCAAGAGGTAATAACACCAAGAGTATTGAATTTTGAAGAAGAAGTTGGTCCTTCTACAACTGTTATACAAGAAGAGGAGGAAGCTACATTCAAACCTATTTATTCTGCAAGTGATGATGAATTCATTGCTACAATTTTAGGAGATTTATCACAACCTAGAGGTGGTGTTACTATTAGAGATGTACAAGAAGAAGAACAACAAAGAACTTCTCAACTTGCAATTGATCCTAAGGATAAAGGGAAAGGTGTTCTGTTTGAAACTAAAAAAAAGAAACTAACTTTGGCAGAACTTAGAGCAATTGAAGTTGCTAGGAATGAAGCTGCAGCTAGAAAAGTTCAAGAAAAGTTAAATGCTAAAGATAGAAAAGATCAGGAAGCTCAAGAAGCTCAGAATAGAAGCTGCTCAAAAGGTACAAGATGAATTAGATCTTTAGTTCTGAACCATTACAGTCCTGTTCTGTTAGATTTATGCCAAGAAGACTTAATAAAGCTAAAAGAGAGAATGCTATGATGGCTTATCTGAAAAGTCAAGGGTATAAAGGATTGCAGAAGTTTAATTATTTTGAAATGAAAAGATTATATATGATCTTTATAGGGAGGATTATAAGAAGAATGTTGCATATCAAAGATTTTAGAGAAGAAGTTACACGGGTTGAAGCTAAAAGAAAGAAGAGTTTGAAAGAAAAAGGAAAACTGGATTCTGAGATATTCAGTTCTCAAAGAAAGAAAAGGTTGAATTAAGATCTGAGACTAGTGATGAATTAAGGAATTATCTCGAGAATGGTAGATTTTGATTATTCAAAGAAGATAATGACATGAAGATGAAGCAGATCAAAGATTAGTGTTTTTGGTTGTGAAATCCAAGAAGGAGATTACATGATTTTCATAAAGAAGATGAAAGCTTCAAAGTTTTCAATAGGCTATGGGACTTATTGCATATTATAGATAGAGTAGATCTATTCTATTTATATCATGTGGTGAAAGCTTACTTTGAACAAAATCCATTAGAAGGGATTGGTTTAGTTTTACATGGTGATCTCATAACTGCATGGGAAGCTGAAGAAACATTGATGATGTTTGGAAGAATCAAGAAAATTGGGAAATTGTTCTTTGGAGATTCTTTGAAGAATCTGGAGTTCATGTTTTGGAGCTGGAAAATGGAATAATGATACACATGTTTGAAAGAGAAGATACCTCTCACAGTTGAGCTCATGAGAAGAATGCTAGAGCATGGATTGGAAGTAGAAGAGGATAATGAAACTGCTTGCATGGTTATCAACTTATTTATCAACTGGACTACTATTGATGAAGATGATCAATAAGCGGTATGAATTTTATTTGAATAAAATACTTTTTGATATATCGATACTTTTATTCAAAGTACTGGCGATCAAACAGTACTTTCATCAAAGTCTTGTTTTCTGAAATAAACCGTTAAATGAATTTTAGAAGAAACCTTTTTCTAATTAATAAATATTTTGAAATAAAGGTTCAATAAATGGTGTTTGTGATGATAACATCAATAGGTTATCAATCCACCATGGTTACAAAAGGATTGACTAATCCATGAGCAAACGGCTCTGGTAAAGATATATCAAATCCGGTTTTAGTTGACAACTTGCTAATAAGTTGGATGGTAATCAACTCACCATATCAGTAATGTGAAGAGTTGGCTAGCCCACAATAAAATGGCTTGTGGTAAAGCACGTGGAAAACCATTATTGGTAATTAGTTCACCATTAGATAGAAGAACTAACTAGTCGAGAAGCGGCTTTTGGTAAAGACAAATCAAATCGTTGATAGCTGATGATTTGCTAAAATCATATGGTTATCAATGTACCATGGTCTTACACACCAAAACATTTGGCTACTCCAAAGATAATGGCTTTGGTAAAGAGATCTAAATCCATTAAATTTTCAATGATTCACCTCTTACAGGAGTTAACACACACGGAAGTGATGAGAATAGTATGCAACAACTTAACGAATTAATGTACAAATTGTCATATTTCTTTGTGTTCTTTGAAAGATGGAGCTTGTTTGGATCTTTGCGAGAAAAGAACAATTCTAAGAGATACTTTGACAAGCAGGACACTCTGAGATATATTGAAAGACTAAGAAACAATCGTCTTAAAGATGGTGATTAAAGATATATTCACAAAGGAACTTGAAGTCAAGCAAGTAGAATTCAAGTTAGGGGAGGATTGTTGGGATATGAAAGAGCTGAAGACATGAAAGTCTTGAAGATATGAAATACTTAATGGTACGCAAAGTCTTGGGAAAAGTCAAAGAGTCAAATCTTGCTAAAGAAAAAGTCAAAATCTGCACCTAAAAGTCAAAGTCTACCAAAGAACTAAAGAAGCGTAGTTTATGGAAAGTATTGTATTCTATGTTTAGATTACTTGTCGTACAAGGTTATCAATTGTAAACCGACTAGGATATCCTTGAGCCTATTAAAGGACTCCTAGATTGGCATTAGATGTACGATTGCTTATGAGTCTATGAGTTTTAGAGTTCTGAATTCACAAGTTAATTAGTGTTTTAGAGAAAAGTTCGATTATCTTAGAATTGTATTAGAGTATATAATAGCAGATTTAGAGTTTATAATAAAAGGTTATTCTTCTTAGCTTTGTTAAGTAAATTCCGCGTACTTAATAAAGATTGCTCAGTATTTCTTTGTTAATAACTTAGGATTTATCCGAGGTTATTAAACCTTAACAAGCTAGTTAAGATAGTTTGATTAAAGTATATTGATCCAACATGTCTTTCCTCCAAGCTAGCAATCCCATCAAATCCCATTGGGTATAAGCAAGATGACAAAGATGGACGGATAAGATTAATTTGCTTGGTGCCCAAGATGAATTGAATGGCTGTGATGATGTTAAAAAAGCATAAGAGTTCACTCTCTCACAAAACAAGCACAGCGAGATAGAAGACAAGAAGAGAAGACCTTTTCATTTTTTTTATATAAATAGGCAGTTAGAATCTTGTGAAAAATTTGTCTAGAATTTCTTTCCAAGTTCTAGTACCATTTTTACTTTTATTGTCATTTACTTTCCTTGTCAACTTTTAATTTTTAATCCAATTTAATTTTAAGTTTTTTTTATCCAGTTTATTTAAAGTTATGCACTTTTGATTTTGTTCTAAAAATTCTGTTACTTGTGCTTTTGAAGTGTTTGTTAAAGTTGTTAAAACTTATTTTGAGTTTGTGAAATGGAGGCAATTTAGTTTTTAAGATTTCCATATCTCCACTTTCAAAACAGTTAACTTTTCTGCTCCTAAGGGGTGTTTGGATAAGCACATTTTCTGGGTCAAACTCCTGTTTTGACCCATGTTGGGTTTCAAAAATCAATTCACTTGGTCTCAACTTAGTTTAGTTTATATCATTTTAGTCTGTTCAAGTAGATTTAGTAGGATTGGTAGTTTTTTTTAGTGTGCATAATCTGTCATCTCAGTCCCAACTATCTCGTTTGAAGCTCAATTTTAGATTAGTTAAATTAAATTTTAGACCCTAGTTTTTGTCTTATAAATAGCTTGTAGGTAGATTGATACATGTCTTAGCTTATTTTAGGTTTGCAAGTTCATGCAGTTGCTTATTATTCCCTCAAAAGTACCCCACTTGCACACTTAGAATCTGTTATTTTGTCCCTTTAGTCCCCAACAGCCCCTAGTTTTTTATTTTTAATTTCTTTATTTTAAGTCCTTTTGCTCTAAAATTTGGTACGGTTATTATTTGGTTGCTTATCTACTAGCTTGTATTTTTATTTTATTATATTTTTTTAATTTTTCTTAACGACTTTTTCATAAGCACTGAAAACACTCCATAAACTGCTTGTTTGGGGCATGCTTGATCCAACAAAAGCTTCGACTTCTTTCTTTATTATTAGTGTTAAGATTTTAGCTTATTTAGGTTTTAAATATTTCTTCTTAGTGAATTAGAGTAGTATGCATTAGGTTTAGTTAGTTTTTTTTTCAAGCTTCTTGTAGCTTATTGTTGCCTCTTGTTAGCCCTTATGCCAACATATTCTAACTCATGAATGTTCTCTTTTTTTTAAGTCTGCTGTTCTCATAAGCTTTCCACATATTATTGTTAGTTTTTTTTTAAAGTTTTGTTTTTATAAAGAAGTCTTAATTTAGTCTCTTAGTTAGTTTGCAAAAAAAATTATAAAAAAAAAATATACAAATCTTTTTTTTTTTAAATTTTCTTTTAAATATTACTTTGTAGGAAAATTAATTTTAAGTTTGTAGGGATAATATTTTTACATTTTCACTTTTTAAAGCGCATGTGGGACCATGCGTTACTTGATTTTAGGTTAGATTATTACGTTTTTAATTAGCTTTAAAGTTTCTCGTAGTTTCCCTTAGTATTTTAGATTAATTTTAGGACTCCGAAGTAGATTTCATTAGTGTAGTTTTATTGCTTTCCTTTAAATTCCTTTGTTTTTCACGTTTTGTGCACTTTAGTTAATTTTAAGTTTCCCATTCGTTTATTGTTTCTTAGATAAGTTTTAATTTCCGTGATAGCTTTGGCTTAGTTTACTAGCAATTTAAATTCGTCATTTTAGTTTAAAATTCCAAAATTTAAAATTCCCGATCCATTCAAGCACTTTAATAACAAACCTCAAACGTGATCGTCAATTCACTCCTCGTTGGGAAGCGACACAGGTAATCACTTGCCCGATATCACTTATCGAGTATTCGCGGGTTTTGCGTGTCGACCTTTTTCCTAAAACGGTTGATTTGCAATTCTCTCGCATTTTTTTTCGTATTTTATATTTTTACGTAATAATTGACTCATCATGCATGCACCTCTAATTTTCTCGGTCTTAATCTAATAAATGGTTTATATCCTGTTGGCACAAAATCAAACTTGTTCCGATGTAAAGTGATACATGATGGTTGGTTCTTAAAATTTGTTCCGGGATTGTGCGTTTTTTTATTTTATTTTTATTTATTTTTTTTCTCTTAAGGGAATGGAGAAGATTTTTGTAAGAAATTTTAATTTGAGTAAATATTTATATGAATTTGACAAAGACAATTGTGAAAACTGGCAATTTAGGGAGTCTATTTTAGGTAACCGTATTACGTTAAACTAAACCGAGCTTTTGCCTTTATCACTATTTTTATAAAACCATGACTTGATTTGATATAGTTTATTGTTTTTTATGATTTATTTTATTATTGGATGAGTTATCAATTGTGAGTTTTAACTCTTTTTGATAGGCATTATTCGATTCGGCACTATAAAAGCCTAAAACGAGAAATAACGTAACTTTTAAACCGTAACTCGAAACTTGGCAAATAATAGTCAAAACTCGGCGTGGAAAAACATAAATAAACATAATAGAAAATTAGAGATGAAGGTCGTGGGACACTTTGATTAGGACAATATGAGCTCGCGAATTGGTAAACGGGATAGTTTATGAAAAATTACGGCTTCGGTCCCCCTATTTCTTCCCTAGCCAGCCATCCTCCTATCCTTACCATTTTTATTTTGGTCCTTGTGGCCAACTATATAATGCCTCACCCTCCCTCATTCTTACACTTTTATTTCTCATATAAATACACACACTAACACATTTTCTCTCTCTCTTCCCACCTAAACAAACCTAACCTAAAACCACCCATAACCGCCACTTTCGGCCATATTCCGGCCAAAATCCGGCGAGTGAACATACACCTCCACCACCATCTTGTAGATCTCTCTTTCTATTTCCATCCTTAATATATATATATATATATATATATATATATATATATATATATATACACATATATATATATATACTATTCTACAAAACCTACATTAACACCTCCAAATCTTGCAAATACGATTAAATTCTAGGGTTTTTCATTAAATCTTGTAGATCGGGTTGTAAAAAGGTAAATGGAACATGGGTCAAGCTTGTTTAAGCTATGACAAGCCACGAATGGCTTCTTTTGGCTCGTTACATGGCTTTCGAATCTTAGGCTTTTGGTTTTAAACATGGGATTAAAACTAATTTACACTTAAATAAACATGTAGCTAGTGATTTGGTATCGTTGTGGTGTATCATTATTGTTGTGTTTTTGCATTTTAGGTTTAGTTTCATATGATGGGTTTTAGATTTGTGATGGGTTTTGATGTTTGGATGATGATTGGAGGTTGATTGATTGTGTTTTGGATTGTGGTAGAAACCATTTGGTAGTGTTTGATTATGTTTGTTGAAATGCGAGCCACCAAACCCAGCGTATGGGTTGTGGTTGGTGGCGTGGAGTCACCGCATGGACACAGGGTCCGGGTCACAGTTGTTGTGGTAGCTTGTTGGTTGATATTGTTGGTGTTTTGGATGAGATCGTGGGCGAAAAGCTTCTACAGAGCTTGTTTGGTTCACGTGGTCTTACTTAGTGATCGTGTCATGACCATTAGGGTCATAACATTGGTTTCGAGTATATTTGGTTGGTTGATTGGTTGGCGAGATTGATTTGGGTTGATTTGAGTTTGAATTGCACTATTGTCGTTATTTACTTGCACTTATAATATAAATTATCAATTTTGAGCAACATCGGTGTTACTTTGACTTTTTAGTCAATAGTTGACCCCGATAAAGCCGTAACATGGACTTTAGTATAGTCTGGACTATTGATTGATTAAAAGCCGAGAAGTCATGACTCGTGCTTGTAGACTCGAAACGAATAACGATATGAAACTAATATTGAAATTGGCAAAATATATATATATGAAAATGCTAATAAACTATGAAACATGAATAATAAAAAGGCTTTTATACCAAAAATATCGATAACAAGACTTGTCTTGTTATTTAATATTTTGAATGGAAACTAACGACTAAAAATGAAAAGGTTTTCTAATAAATAAGTAATTAATGTTTCGAGTGCACGTTTATCGAAATGTGCCATTTATGAGCATTTAATACTATTTTCAAGTATTTATTTATTTACGATGTGTGCATGGGTAACGGATAACCTAACATTAATAGTGTCGATCCACGTAGATGACGGACTTTTAGGTTGACGAATCTAATAAGAGCCCGTAAGGCACGTTGGGTAACAATATTAATGGGTGAACTAGCCTTATGACTCGATAGGATGCGACCAGTTTATGGGATAATAAGTGATACGAATAAATAATTGAGTTTATCGAGTTGACGAATTCGATAAGGTTTACTATTTATTCCGAAACTTATTGGACTATGGAGCTTATCGCTTAGACGTCTCACTGTGCTACATTGAGTCACATATTGGTTGTTTGAGTGCATTCATGATATCATATTGAGTCGATACACCCACATGAGGATACCAAACGCTAGGATTAAACGATGAAACAAGATATTTTTGGAGATAAAGAAAAGGAATACATTGGGGTAGATAACATTGATTTTGGGAAATGTATATTAAAATTGGTTTACATTAATAGGTTGTGTTAGTGTCGATAGTTCTTGCCATTGATTAGTATCTTACGCTGAGTGTTTATTTTTGCTTATGTGCTTGACTTATTAGATAGATATGTGGTGGTCGTTGCCTTAGTCTAGGGTACTGAATAATCCTAATTGTTATAGCATTTGCTGGCTAAGTATAGACTTCTACCTCAACCTAGTCCGAGGGTTAGCATTAGTTCTAGAATTTACTCTTTGTCTTGGCTAATAATAAGCTAGGGGCGTTATGATATCCGGATATGATATTTGTATATGATTGATGTGTATCTATCTTAGGTATCGTACTTAATTAACTCCTTGCCAAGTCAGCTACTTTTAACTTGAATTTAAATCTATGAACTCCAAGTTAGTACGACAGTAAAGCATGTTTTCTCAAGTAATTAAGTGATGTTTGGAGTCGTGTTCAGTGGGCTTGAGGAGGCATGGTTCAAAAAGGATCATGTCGACTCGATAATTTATAGGGACCTATTTTATTAAATCATGTTTTGGGCCTAATATTTTACATTTTGGGATTAATGTTTTGAATATTTAAATTTAGGACTAGTTTGAATGATAAATGACTATCTGATTTGCTATACATGTGTGAATACAATCTAATTGTAACGCCTCAAAACTTGATTAAGTCTTCATTTGTCTCTTTGAGATTTGGGGTGTTGCAGTTGGTATCAGTGAGTTATAGAGAACTAGGTATTTAATAAAACCTAAACTATAACCACTTTTAGAAAAATTGATCTTGACGGCCGTGGCCTTTGCCAAGCGGAAGCTTCTTATTTGATTATGGTATGAACTGCGATTTGATTTATGAGATATTATGTTTTGGGTTATGATTATTGATGTTAGGTAAATGTGATTTAAGACCCATGAGATATTATGGATTTGATTTGGATTATTGATATGTTATGATTTTGGGATTTTGAGCTGATTATATGATTGATTTGATTTGGGATTATATGATGCGTTGATTATGTGATAGAACCAAACTTACATGTTTTATTTAAAGGCATATTTTGAGTAATGCTGTATGTAGAGTCCCAAACCTTGGATCTAGAACACTTTAGCTTTCAAATGTATTAGTTGCCTTGGATGGTTCCAAAACAACAATAAGAAACTTTGTTGTGAATACACACACGTATGCGTAATCTACTTGTATGCACTTAGAATATTTAATGCAAAGACAATGTAAACAAAGTATAACACCAACAACTTCAATATTATTAAGCAATAATATAAGTACTCTTCTAGTACTAGGGTTTACAACCTTTAAGCTCTACTTTAGACGGCTAGAATGTGAGATGTATGTTTAACCTAGCTAGGATCTCCTTTTATACACTAAGGAGATCCCTTACAGAGATAACTATGGACTAAGTATATCATATCTTCTATTGTTTTTAGAAGATATCAACGGTACAACTCTTACACGACATTCCATACTTACATCAGTACAAACTTAAAGCTATCAGTACTAACTTTCTTACTATTAGTACTAACTAGTTAATACTTATCATTTAACACTATCAGTACTAACTCTACTGAAATAAGTATTAACTGCCAAAAAGTATATTCCCAACACGGTACCTCTATTTTACAGCTTTCATTTTGTGATATATGTTTTGGATGAGTTGATGCTTATTAGAACTAGTCGTTTTTGAACACTTATACCTACCCTATGCCATTGTCACAGACTATGCCTTCACTTGCTTATGATGTGTAATGCGAGGATGTCCTTGCTGTACGCTAGTTCTTCAAAATTGACTCTCATGACTATTGTGAAGGGTGATCCCTATGTGATTGCCCGTCACTCTAGTTCATCATCATCGTCGATTGCCCCTAGCTCATCTAGGCAGACTCACTTTGCATCAGTCTTAGCATACGAGCCGGACTCTAGACTTACTTATTATGCTGCCGGATGTCCGATGCGACCACCATCATCACCTATTCACCTAGCAGCTCAATCTCTTACTGTCATAAATTACCAGCCATCACCATGTCTTAGAAGACCTAGATCCTCTCTTTGTACCACCTCAAGATTCACCAATACGAGAGATTACGACTCATGGACTCTTCCTCACGAAGATGAGGGCGAGGAGGAGCATGAGATCGAGCAGGGAGCATGAGATTGAGGAGTATGTAGATGAGGATGAGGATCCTGGGGAGGTAGATGATGAGGATATCCAGAAGGGGTACTCCTCCAATGAGTCCAGAGATCTGCGCGTGCATTCTCCGAGACTAGGCTCTCCGCACCTTTGCACGAGCGATTCTCACAGGCGCCTTTTAATTTTGGTTCACCTCCACATTCACGAGATAGGTATCCCATTAGTTTCTGGAATACGGGTTGGAGATTGCCGAGCCCGAGAGTATGGGCGCATCGGCCAGTTGCGATTTGGGAGAGGATTATATCCTAGAATATTAGTCTTAGTCAGTTGTCTGATCGACTAGATGGAGTGACGCAGATCTGTGGAGTCCCAAACCTTGGATCTAGAACACTTAGCTTGCAAACGTGTTAGTTGCCTTGGATGGATCCAAAAAAACAATGAGACACTTTGTTGTAGATGCACACAAGTATGCAGAATCTACTTGAATGCACTTAAAAGATTATTGTAAGAACGAATATAACACCAAAAGCTTCAATATTATTAAGCATTAATACGAGTACTCTCCTAGTACTAGGGTTTACAACCTTGAAGCTCTACTTTAGATGGCTAGAATGTATATCTTTTGTTTAACCTAGCTAGGATCTCCTTTTATATACTAAGGAGATCCCTTACAGAGATAACTATGCATTAAGTATATCATATCTTCTATTGGAATAGAAGATATCAGTACAAACTCTAACACTATCAGTACTAATATTTGTACTATCAGTACTAACTAGTTAATACTTATCAAATAACACTATAAGTACTAATTCCACTGAAATGAGTATTAACTCCCAAAACGCGTATTTCCCAACAATCCTCCCCTAAACTTGTGATTGGGTTTCAGAATCACAAGTTTCTTCAATCTTTGAGAATTCTTCCAAACTCACTTTCTGCTAGGTCTTCCAACTTGGTCATATATCTTTATCAGCAACCCCTTAGCCATATCTACTGCATTACCCATTCTTAGCCCAGCTGCCAGCATTTCAAGAAGTGTTCCTAATGCAAGTGGATAAGTTCTTTCAACCAGCATGTAGATATCTGTTCCATTGCATGTTGTCACCAAGTGCAATCCACATGAATCAAGCAATTTCCAAGTCAGTGCTTCCTCTCCAGGTTGATACATCCATTGTTCTCCAGCTGGATCAGGTTCAAATATATTTTGAAGCTCATAAAGTAACTCCAGATATTTATCATTTTCTGGATCTCTGTTCTTGAACCTTTCTTTGACCAATTCCCAAAGCTTGAGTAGATCCTCCCTGTCAATGAATGCAAATAAATCTGCCAAGTATAGATAAGCAATTGTTCTTCCAATAGCTCTGTGTATTCTCCAGTGCCTTTTCCATCTTCAGTATAGATATCCCAATTGATGATTGGGTATCTGGTATTGATAGGCTCTGAATATAGTGCTTCTTCTAGGGATTCAATCAACATCATATGGTTGAGATCTTCTTCATTTAGTCCTTATTCATCATCAGATGCTTTCAATCTTTTGGGTGCAGCTGAAGAAGCTCCTTCTTCTGATGGTCTTTTGTAGCTTCCAATGGGTTGTGATCTTCCTTGAAAGTCATCCTCATGCATAGGCCTGAAGTTAAGAATGCTTCTTTGAACTATGTCAGCAAGTCTTTGAAGGGTCTTCCAAGCTAGTTGATTTAGCTGCTTCAAGGTTCTCCTATCTTCACCTTGATATTTGATGTACTTGCAGAGATACATCTTTTGTTGACTCTGGTTTGGAGGTCTTGAGGCCCTTTCAATTTCCCTTTGCTGTCTAAATTGACTCTGTCTTCTGGCCAAGATCTCACTGAATAACTGAGCTGCTTCATTAACACTTGTAGTATTATCTTGTTGCAGCTTCTTTTATACCTCCTGAGTTGCTTCTACCTTAGCTCTCATATCATCCCATGTTTGCCAATCTTCATCCAATTTAGCCATCTTTCTCTTCTCTTTCTCATCAGCCTCTTTCAGCAATTCTTGCTCATCCCATTCAGCTGCTATCTTTCTTGCTGCTTCTTCATTCAACCTCTCAATCTCAGCCCTGGACAATTTCTTTTTCTTTGGTTCTTCTTCAAGTATCCCTTTACCTTTATCCTTAGGATCAATCTTTAGACCTGAGGAAGTTGGGGATGGTGAAGCACCTCCTTCTCTGATAGTGACTCCTTTTTCTTTGGGCTTGGTTGCTGCTGATTTGATTTTCTTTCTCAAATATAGAACAGGAGGATTCTTGTAGGTTGGAGAGATGTCTTCATGTGGAGTGGTAGTGATGATGGTGGCCTCTGTTGTTGTGGCTTGTTGTAGTTCAGCAGCTACTTGTAGAATTGAAGATAGTACTTATTGCAGAACACCAAGAGTACTAATTATAGTACTATCAGTACTAGCTACAACACTAACAGTACTAACTGGGTTAGTACTGATAGCGCATGTAGGAGTACTAAGTACTTCTTCTGCATGAGTGGTGATCTGAACTTCTTATTCTTCATCAAGGAAAGGTCTCTGAAAAGTTGGACCACCTTGCCACTGACCAAATTCTCTTCTACCCTGTATGTCAGAACTCCTCCCCTGTTTGGAAGAATTCTCTGTTGAGGTACTAGAGACTTTAAACTTGGCCTTCCTTTTTAGTGATGTGGTAACTGGAGATGCTGCTGCAGTTGGCTTGGATAGAAGCTGAACCTCATGTGCAAGCCTTTTCATCTTCAGAAGCATTTTGGTATGAACCTTGGCAGCAGCTTTCTTGTGTTCATCTAGAGCAATCTCCAGTGTATTAACTTTTCTGCAGAGAAACCTGTACAATTCCGTCATTTCAGTTAGTGTCAATCTGCCCTCACCACTTTCAGCTGTGTTACCTGCTGAGAGAGGTGGGTCACTGGGCATTTGAGATGCACTCCCAGGCCAAGCATGTTCCTGGGTCCACCCTGTAAGGAGTGCTCACTAGGTGTTGGCATGGATTGGGTCTTACTAATGTTACCACTATCCTCACCAGCTTCTAAGCCTGGTTGAGTAGTGGCAGCCCTCACCACTCTATCTTCTTCATCACCTGAGATAGGCTCATCTGGTACAATGTTAGGAGGAAAATGGGTCTGAGTTATCCCACTCTCCTGTCTCGAGTGCCTACTGGGTGATGAAATTTGTTGTTCAGGATCTGTGGGTGTGTGTGTGGGTGTGTGTTGGGAGCCACCTGTGCTTGATGCTCCTTCACCCTCTGCAATAAGCATGGTTGAAAACAAATGCATTACAACCCCATTATAGCCTACCATAGCTCTTGACATATTTGAAAACACTTTGGCTATGAGTAGTTTTGAAGGATAAACATTTTTCTGAGGCTGTAGGTTTTGTTTCTGAAGATCAAAAAATACTTGTATAAACCTGGGATACATCAGAAACTTGTTTTTGCTAACTGCATTTTTAAGCATACCCTCGAATATATAATTTGAAAAATTGAACACCCTCCCTGTTGCAAGACAAATCAAGGCTGTGGCTATGCTTGTAGGAAAAGCATCCCAGCCAGTCCTTTTTTGACTCAAGCAGTGTAAGAGGGTATGAATTAGAAACCTCCATTGTGGGGAAAACTGACTTTTGTGAAAATTGATAGTATTGTCATGTCTATACCCCATCAATGTGAGTTGTTCAATTATGTCAGTCACTGGAAAAGTGCTAATACCTTCAGCATCTCTAAGATGAAGATGTTCTCTTAGAGAAGCCTCAGTAATAACAATTTGGGTGCCATATACTGTGCCAATTAGCTGTTGTACCCCTTCCTCAGTGGTTGACGCAATAGTAGTTTGCCAAAACTTCCTTACAGGGGTACAGAAGATAGTTGGGTTTAAAAGTAAAGCAAACCTGATACTGCTTCTATTGAGGAAAGCTACTATCTCTGTAAATTCATTATGGGCTTCTGGCAATTCCAAGCACGCCACCATGTTGTGCTTGTCGACAAAATCAGTAGGAGCCATGAATGAGAAAAGTAAGGGTTAGTTATGCGGGATTTAATCGCAAAAGTCTTTAGAGAATTATGGTGAAAGCAATTGGAAAGTTATGCAATATATAGAGATTTGAAGAATTTTAGTTGAACCGCCTTATAAATATTTATCGTAATAAGTGAAGAGAAACCAATTAGGAAAACCCTTTTTATAAGGAAACAGGCGGTAACAACTCTAATTACAAAAGTAATCATTGCATAACAGACTTTTTGAATAAGTACTAACGGCTAGTTCATCAGTACTAACTATGCTTATCAGTACTAACTTATAACCATCAGTATTAACTTTTACCCATCAGTATTATCTTATATTTTGGAAATTATAATATTGAAACCCCAATTTCAAAGGGATTAAATGTGATGACTGACATTTAATCAAGGTCGGCCTTACATGGCCACTGGTTTGGTGAAAACCAATGGTTTCAGTGCATAGCACTGCCCGTGATGGATAGTCACATTAAAAGGGCCTTCCTGACAGGGTTTCCAGCTCGTGGCAGGTGTTGCTTCCAACAAAAGTGTTGGATTCACGGTTGCTTGCTGTTCTCTAAGCTAGATGCCCTTAGGCTTGTCCCACTATCTGTAAACAGATAGAATGGCAAAGAGTGGGTTAGTGCAGAATGATCTGACCAACTAAAACCATCAATTCATGTTCATTTTAATCACAAGATGCCATATAATCCTTTGGCATCACACATTCCATTGTTACAGCAAGTTTCACCATGTGGTAGCTTCAGAATGAGCATAAGAGAGAGAACCACATGTGCTGTAACACCTAGTCACCAAACCATATCCATACTGCTTGTGTTATACCTGAAAAGTTAGTCCAAAACCAAGAAAACATAATCCAAGACATTTTCTTACCAATTCGTATTAACTTAACACAATCAGTATTAACTGGATAACAATCATTACTAACCACCAGTTTACAAAACTTTTACAAAATAGAGAGAGATAAGACATATTATGCATGAAGCATCCCAATACTTGTAACCAAGTACTGAAACCTTCCCAAATCAAAATCTTTGGTTAAAAGATCTACAACATTAAACTCAGTATCAATCCTATCAACCTGAATAAGTTTCTTTTCATTACAGTCTCTTATAATATGATGTCTTATCTCTATATGCTTAGTTTTAGAATGAAAAACTAGATTTTTGATAATGCATATAGTACTGTTGTTATCAATATAAATGACAGTGCCCATGAAATTATACCCATAATCAAGCATCTGATTCTGAATCCAGAGAACTTGACCACAGTAACTTGCAGCAGCTACATACTCAGCCTAAGTTGTAGAGTTTGCCACAATGCTCTACTTCTTGCACTGCCATGAAATCAACCTATCTCCATGAAACTGACATCCACCTGTGGTTGATTTCCTATCAAGACTTGCCCCAGCATAATCAGTATCAGAGTAAGCTACCAGATCAAAGGGAGAGTGCTTAGGATACCAAAGGCCTAGTTGAGCATGGTCTTCCAGGTATCTAAAGATTCTTTTAACTGCATGCAAGTGAGAAAGCTTTGGAGAGACTTGAAATCTTACACATGCACACACTGCAAACATAATATCTGGTCTGGAGGCATTCAAATACATCAATGATCCAATCAAGGACCTGTAAAGATGCTGATCAACTTCTTCACCATCAGCATCTGGAAGTAGTGGCTTATTGTGCTCCATAGGAGTACTTGCAATCTTTGTGTTGTCATAGCCAAACTTCACCAAAATCTCCTTGACATATTTATCTTGACTAATAAATATGCCATCTGTCTTTTGCTTAACCTGTAGCCCAAGAAAGAAAGTGAGTTCTCCCATAGAACTCATCTGAAATCTGTCATGCATCAATTTCTCAAATTCTCTGCAAAGATCCTGCTTGGTTGAACCAAAAATAATATCATCTACATATATATGTACCAACAGGATATCAGTCTTCACATTCTTGATGAATAGAGTCTGATCAATCTTCCCTCTTCTGAAGCCATTGCCCAAAAGATACTTGGCTAAAGTTTCATACCAAGCTCTTGGGGCCTGATGCAAACCATTGAGTGCCTTCTGAACTTTGTACAATTTGTTTGGAAAGGTTGGATCTTCAAAACCAGGAGGTTGACAGACATACACCTCCTCCTCAATCTTCCCATAGAGGAAATCACTCTTCACATCCATCTGGTATACAGTGAAGTCTTTATATGATGCATAGGCCAAGAAAATTCTGATAGCCTCAATCCTTGCCACAGGGGCAAAGAACTCTTCATAATCAATCCCTTCCTGCTGTGTATACCCCTGAGCTACCAGTCTAGCCTTGTTCCTGATTACTACACCCCTTTCATCCTTCTTATTCTTGAAAACCCATTTAGTACCAATTGCTCTTTAGCCATCAAGAAGATCCACCAGAACCTATACATTTTGAAGTTTAAACTAAAGAAGCTCCTCTTGCATTTCTTCTACCCAGGATTCATCTTCAAGTGCTTTGTAGACTTTCTTTGGTTCTATTTGGGAAACAAAACAGGCAAAGAGACATGACTGTGAGGCACCATGATTTCTTTTTCATAGATGGCACTGAAGAATCCTGTCTCACTATGCTGCAATTTAGATCTTATAGTTCTTTTAGCATTGACATCTCCAATGACATTTTCCAAGGGATGATTTTGATTGATTCTTCTGTGTGGTGTAGCAGGAACAACATAAGATGAAGTTATATTTGTCATATCAATCTCATCAGCTTCACCGTAGGGATCAGAAACCTCAGCATTGACTGATGGAATGGAATGAGGACCATCAGTACTAAAATCTGGCTCATCAGTACTAACTTGTGGCTTATCAGTATTAACCATAGTTGTACTGAACACTTGAGGTTCTACCCACTGTGTCATCAGTATTGGTTGCATTCCCTTCAGCATTAGAGTCATTGGTCTTTGGAGGCTGATCATCAACTTTGTTTGCCTCCCCTGAAGAAATGCTTCCACCTGAGTTGTCATTCCAAATGGGCAATAGGATGCAGTCATCATCATCATCAGAATCTGCATCAGGGCCTTGCTTTTTACCTGCAACAATGTTAGAATCCACAGAAGCAGACACATAGTTCATAGATTATGTTAGCATATTAATATCAAAAAGCCATGTTGGTCCCTGCCCTTCTACACTAGGTTTTTCCTCAAGAAACTCTATATACAGATTCTCCTCTATCCTTCTGGTTCTAGAATTATAAACCCTAAATGCTTTACTATTCAATGAGTAGCCAACCAGATATCCACTATCAGATTTTCCATCAAACTTACCTAACTGGTCAATGGTATTGAGAATAGAGACATGACACCCAAAAGGTCTAAGAAAGTCTAGGGTAGGCTTTCTAGCTAAAAACAGCTCATAGGGAGTCTTGCCATGAGGCTTTACAACCAGTACCCTGTTCTGAACATAGCAAGCAGTGTTCACTGCCTCAACCCAAAAAGTTGTGGGTAACTTGGAATCTGCTAACATAGTCCTAGCAGCCTCTATCAATGTCTTATTTCTCCTTTCAGCAACCCCATTCTGCTGAGGAGTCCTAACTACACTGTATTCTCTCTTAATACCCTTAAGTTGACAGAAATCATTCATCACTTGGTTCTTAAACTCTGTCCCATTATCACACCTAATGATTTTAACTTTCTTATCAGTAAGGTTTTCTACAGCAGTTATGTATGCCTTAAGGATTTCACTGGTCTCATCCTTAGTGTTCAAGAAGAAAACCCAAGTAAATCTGCTAAAATCATCAGTTACAACCAAACAATATTTCTTAAAATTCAGGCTGCTAACATTAGTGGGGCCAAATAAATCCATGTGCAGCATATGAAGTGGTTGGGTGATAGAGTTAAAAACCTTGGGCTTACAAGAGGCTCTATGTTGCTTCCCTTTGAGGCAAGCACTACAGGTCTGTTTATTTTCAAATCTTTTTGATGGTAAACCTCTTACAAGGTTGTTTTTAGCTAAAAGATTTATTACCTTAAAGTTCACATGACCTAGCCTTCTATGCCATAACATAGATTCATCCAAAGAAGCTATAGCAACTAAACATGTAAGATTATCTTTGGGCACTATGTTCCTCATATTAACACTATATAGATTGCTTTTCCTAGGAAACTTAAGTAATACCTAATCATCACTAGGTAACTTAAACTTAGGAGATAAAACCAAGCAATCAGTATCTGTGAACAGAACAAAGTTCTTCTTGTCACACATTTGTGACATACTAAACATATTGTATTTGAGTTCTTTCACATAGTACACATCTTCAAAGTCCAAATTACCAGTCTTGATTGTGCATTTACCAGTAATCCTTCCACCAATACCACCTCCAAAAGAAACATATCCTCCATTCAAATCATGTGCCTGGAACACCCAATGTCTGAATAGATTTCCAATCATGTGCCTGGAACACCCAATGTCTGAATAGCCAAGATCATCGTTTTTATTGGAATGTTCCTGCACACAAAATAAAGGAAATTAGTTCCTTTTGGGGACCCAAGCCATCACTGACTTGGATCTGCCTCGTGCATCAATGTAATCATATTTCTTAAGAGTAATTGATGCACTGTTGGGTTGAGTGTTCTTTCTCACCCAAAAATCTGAGGGCTTAACAGCATGACCCTTGATTCCCCCAGCAGCATTCACCTTTGAACCATTATTTTTCATTTTAGGCTTAAAAGTATTAAACTTTTGGCCTATCAGTATTAACTTTTGGTACAAAAGTATTAACCTTTTTCTTGTAAAACTTGATTTGTTCATCATAGGATTTGAAGGTTTGTGCCGCTTTAGCATTAGAGGGCCTTGGTGAAGTAGATGGTGACTTAGAAAAGTTTCTTTTGGGTCTTTCACCAAATACTCTGGGTTATGGTCTAGCAGTATTAACTGGCCTTGCATTATTCAAGATTTTATGCCAGTTTTAAGAAGAACTGCTCTTGGGGTCATGATGGGTTGAGGTTTCAAACGGTGTCTGCATTGATCCTGCATATGATAGAAACTACCACACACAAAGCAAGATTTATTATACATGACAAATTCATCTCCTAGTTGCTCAGAATTTAACTGATTCCAGTTTCTTTGATTACCTCTAGGATTAGATGTCTAGTTTCTATACATCTCAGCATAGTTAACTGGCTTCCTAATAGGTTTGTCATTTGTTTTTACAGGTTTAGGGGCATGTTCTTGCTTCTTTTCACTAGATTCTACATTTGCCTTTTTATTTACAGATTCAGACACCTCAGGTAAGGAGGTGTCACTGGAAATTTCAAACACTTCATCAGTCTTTTCAGGGAAAGAGCTTTTGATTGTAGGTCTTATGACAAATATGGGTTCCTTAAACTCTTCTAATCCAGTGTGTACAAGGTCCATACCAGGAGGTGAAGGGATACCTCTGAATGGTGGTGGTGTTGTCTTATATCCCATACCCGATTTGGCTTTGCCAACAAGAGCTTTTTCCAAATATTTATCAATTCTCTCAGAGTTGTAATGTTGTGTGTCTTTAAGTTGCTCAACACTTAGCTCTATATTATCTTTAATTTTTTTGACTTTCTCAAGTTCTTCTTTTAACACATTTTATGGTGATTTCTTTAAAAGCGATTTCCCTATTAAGCACAGCAGTTGCTTCAGAAAATTTTGACTCATTTTCTTTATAGGGCACAATTTGTTTTTCTAAAACTGCTAAACCTCTTTTATGATTTGCTATGTTATAACTGGTTTTAGCAAGTTCTTCAGACACATTGTCAAAACTTGTTTTCAGCTCTAAATATTTGCTTAATGGAATACATGTATCTGAACAATTTGTTTCAGTAAGTACCTCAGATACCAAAGCCATGTTGATTGGACTCTCTTCTTCATCTGCCATGAAGCTCCAATCATATCCAGCACCATCCACCGCCACCATTGATTTAGAATTTCCAGACTCACTATGCTTCCCTTTGCTCCTGGGGCTCCTGCATTCCCTGGCAAAATGCCCAAGCTTTCCACAGTTGTAGCATTCAACCTTTCCCTTGTCAAACCCAGCAACATCAGCATCATTAATCTTAATCTGCCTTCCAGTTTTCTTCGTGAACCTCTTTGCCCGCATGCTGATCAGGGCAATGTTCCATTTGATGTCCATCTCTTCCATGTCATCTTCATGGATTTGTCTCAGATCATCATGAGTGATCTGGGATCCTTGACTTTGTTCAGCTATAAAAGCATAGATTGTACCTTCATTGATGCCTGCTGCAGTGGTTACAGGGCCATCAGTATTAACATTAGTACTAGGAGTACTAACATCAAAACTGTCTGAATCATTACTAGTGACAGGGTGAGCCACAAAGGCTATGTTATGTGAACTAGAACTGGAAGATGCAGCTGCTTTTCTCTTCGTGTCTTGTTCAATCTCCTTAAAGCTATTGAACAGATTGTCCAACTTCATGGTTTCAAAATCTAGCTTGTTCTTCCATACAATGACATGAGTGTCCCATTTTGGTGATGGAAGACTTCTAACAAACCTGAGGTTGACATCTTACATGGAGAACTCCACATCCAATACTGCCAATTGACTAACAAGTTTTTGAAGCCTATTATAAACTGAGTCAATGGACTCAGTTGCACCAGCAGTGAAGTATTCAAATTCTTTCTTCAAAAGAGTTTTCTGAGTTTTCTTGGTGACAGAATCTCCACCAAATCTGGTTTCAATGGCTTTTAACGAACTCTGATCATCTTTGTGTTTGTTGAAGGTGAGTTGATGATCATCAGGAATTGCCATAAGTAAAAGACTTCTGGCCTTGAGATCATTGCCTCTTAGAGCCATTTCTTCGTTAGTGATAGGATCACCTCTTTCTTTAGTAATGGTGTTACCATCAACTTCTTGAGTGATAATGCGTTTGTAAGTGTCTCCGTAGAGCACAATGTTCCACAGCTTGAAATCAAGTACCAAGAAGTACTGCTCTATGCGCATTCTCCAGAGTTCATATTCATTTGGCTCCAACTTAGGAACTCGGTTAACTGAGTTGGATTTTTCGTAATTCATTTCTTCAGATCAGTCACACATGATCTTCTAAAAACAAAGCTTCAGGACACAAGCTCTGATACCACTTGTGGAGTCCCAAACCTTGGATCTAGAACACTTAGCTTGCAAACGTGTTAGTTGCCTTGGATGGATCCAAAACAACAATGAGAAACTTTATTGTAGATGCACACAAGTATGCGGAATCTACTTGAATGCACTTAGAAGATTATTGTAAGAACAAGTATAACACCAAACGCTTCAATATTATTAAGCAATAATACGAGTACTCTCCTAGTTCTAGGGTTTACAACTTTGAAGCTCTACTTTAGACGGCTAGAATGTATATCTTTTGTTTAACCTAGCTAGGATCTCCTTTTATACACTAAGGAGATCCCTTACAGAGATAACTATGCATTAAGTATATTATATCTTCTATTGGAATAGAAGATATGCTGTTACAACTCTTACACAACATTCCTAACTTAGATCAGTACAAACTCTAACACTATTAGTACTAATATTTGTACTATCAGTACTAACTAGTTAATACTTATCAAATAAGACTATCAGTACTAATTCCACTGAAATAAGTATTAACTCCGAAAACACGTATTTCCCAACAGGATCGGTGTAGAGGATTTGAGAGTGGATATGACTAAGATGGAGAAGAAGTCGATGGCCTTGAGAGAGGGTATGTCGGAAATCTATGAGCTGGTAGGGAACCGGCAAGCAGAGTATTCGATAGCCCAAGAGGCAGACCAAGCACTTTAGTGCAAGGTCGGCGAGTTGGAGGAAGAGGTCGTGAATCTTAAGAAAGATCGCAACTCTCAGCGTCTGGAGGTCCTATCACTATGGAGAGTGATGGACGGTGTGTGGAGATCATTTTGGAGTGCTCGTAGTCGTGGCTAGATGAGTTAGATTCATGGCATTGTACCATCTTGAAACTGAGTAGTCTCTAGTTCGAGATGTAGATCTATCCTAGTTACCTTATTAGTATCGTTGTTAGGATCATTTTTGATTTCTCCGTATCCTTTCATGTATTTCACTATGGAACCAATGAGTTATGGTTAAACGTGCATCCTTTAGTTGTGACTCGGTCTATGATTCTTTCGTTATGGTATAACGTTATCCTTTTTAACCTTGATTATGTATTCGAGCGTTATTTGGTGATCCTTGGAACCCAACTTGGTCTTATAGAGCGTGAATTGCGAACTTATGAAACTGTTATTCTTGTCTTCAGAATGATGCCACCAAGACGAAACCCGCCTAGGACTAACCGAGCAGCCCCAGCTATTGTGGTTGCCCCTGTCCGTCGAGGTCGTCGTCCGACCCCGACAACTCCACCTGTTGCGAACCTGAACACTGATAACCCAGCTGTAGAGAACCTGAATATGAATGACCGTGCTGAGAATGGTCCTGTTCCACAAAACCCTCCACCTTTGGACCCAGCCCACATTGACCAGCTTGTGACGCATCATGTAGCTGAACTGCTAGCTGAGTCTAATCTCTCTACACCTCTGGTGGAACCCCACTGCTTAATCGGACTTGAGGTTGTACCTACAAAGAGTTCCGATTCTGTGGTCCCATCGAGTTCGGAGGAACCGAGGGAGCGGTTTACCTAGCTAAGTGGATGGAGATAATTGAGTCTGTGTTTACTGTTAGCAACTGTGAAGAGGATTGTAAGGTTAAGTATGCAACATTTACCTTGAATGACGAAGCGTTGACCTGGTGGAACAACTATCGCAGATCCGTAGGAAGTGATGTAGCTTATAGCATGACTTGGACCCAGTTTAAGGCTCTTGTTGAAACCTAATACCTTGATAGATCTTAGAGCACTCGTAGATCGTTAGTAATGTTTATGTAATCACAAACACACTAAAAGACAGTCTCTATTACTTGTATTCAAGCGGAAATTAAACACAAGAACAAACACAAATAACTAAGAACTCTTTGATCCTCTATGGATCTTTTTAATAATACTAAAACTTGTTTTTCCAACTCGTACATAATTCATACTATTGTGTTCCTTTTATAGACAAGGAACCCTAAACCGTTTCCCAAGAAACGTATAAACATAAAACTAAATAAGATATGCATTATCACTTCCTAATAAAGCTCATGCATATCCCAACAATCCTCCCCTAAACTGGAATTTGACTAGGTTAAGTTCTGGTTTCTTGATAGATCATTAACACTTCAGAACAAGAGGATTGTACTCGAACATCAGCAACAAAGAACCAAAATAAGCACATCGCTATGATGACAAAACTTTGAAACTCCAGATCTTGGCAGCAACAAATGACAAAATGTACATCAAAACATATTAGTTTCATACTATTCTCATCACATCCAGGTGTGTTAACTCCTGTGAGAGGTGAATCATTGAAAATAATGGATTTGATGTCTCTTTACCAATAGCCATTACTACTGGAGTAGCCAAATGTTGAAGTTCGAAAACTATGGTACACCGATAACCATCTGATTTATTAGCAAATCAACAACTATTAACGGATTTTACATGTCTTTACTTGTAGCCTTTTGCTCAGGACTAGTCAATTCTTAGGTGGAAAGAATCCCCTTGGTGAATTGATTACCAAATATGGTATTCCACTGCCTTTACCGCAAGCCATATACTTGTGGGCTAGCCAATTCTTGGATTCCAAAAAGGAATATGCCATGGTGAATTGATGACCATACAACCCTCAGCAATTAAGCATGGGTGAGTTGCATACCCTATGATTTTGAGCAAACCATTACACTTATCAACAGATTTGATTTGTCTTTACCAAAGCTGTACCCTTTGGACTAGCCAACTCTTTGAAGTACACAAGGCACATCTGGTGAGTCGATAACCATCAAAAGAACCATATACAACAATCATGAAAATGTTAGATAAACAAAAGTATACTAAGAAATGAAACAAAGAAATAAAGAAAACAAATAATACAAATAATACAAGATAAAACAAGATACCAGAATCAAGAAGATGCTTGATGTTGCTGAAGTTGAGTCTTAATCAATCCAATCAATTGTTCAGCATGTAGCATATCATTCCCAATTGGATCAGGAGGAACTTCCAACTTCTTTCTAAGCAGTCTTTGCATCAATTTCACAGACAAAGGATAAAGCTTATCAGAGAACATACACACAGTCATCCCACTCTTGGTCTCCACCACATGCACACTAGGAATAGGATAGAATCTCCAAGTCTCAACCTTCCACTTATGTGAATCTTTCCAAATTGAATATCCCTTACCATTTGGAGATTGAGAGTCAAACAGAACTTGAAGATCTCCTAATAAGTACAACCCAGCACCTTGTGGAGTATGAGAATCATAATATTGTGTGACCAAACCATGAAGAGTACGCAAATCCTGCCTATTCACCATATGAAGTATATCCTTCAAGAAGTTAAACTGCATAGAAGTATTATCCAACCTAAAGATGGTGTTAAGCTGTCCATCAGTCACTGTCCATGTAGTCAACACACCATGAGACCCTTCAAGAAAAGCATAAGCAGGTCCCTCTTTAATGAAAGTTGAATCAGCAGCCTTTAGATCCAAAGAACTACCCTTGAAAGACTTATGAATCCTAGAGGTGTGTGTCCCAGCTGATCTCACAGATCTCCTTAGAGTAATGTGTCTCCTTTTAGACATCCTTTTTCCCCTTCTACCTGGTATATAAATTCCCATAGAGACAGAAGATGGTACCTTCTCAGATTCATCAGGGACATCTGATGAGTGTGTAAATACTCATCATTTTTAGTCAAATCTGAACTGCAAAACGTCTAAAAAATGCTCAGAAATGCATCAAAATACTGAAAATATTCCAAAATTGCATTTTATATGTTTCAGATGCAAAATGTTTAAAATCTGATGAAAAATGAGCAAAGTTTGCATAATTAGCAGTTTCAGTCCCCCACGTTCTAAAATTGTCAAAATAGTCCCGAGTCCTAATTTCAAAAGAAAAATCACCAAAGGTCCTTCTAAAATCATAACTTGTCAAATTTAGTCCTTTGGTGAAAAATGTCAAAAGTTTGAGAAAATTACAAGAATGGTCCTTCAAGTTTGAAATTTGGCAGAAATGGCCCCTGGAAAATTGGAAAATGGCAAGATTGGTCCTTGTACTTTTTGAGATTGTCACTTTCAGCCCTTGGATCAACTTTGAGATATTGGCAGCATAGGTCCCTTAAATTTCTGAAATTACAAACTAGGTCCTTGTATTTTTAAACCCTTATACCTTTTTTTGGACCTTGAGCCTTATTGTGACCCCTGCCACAACCATTTTTGAACCCCCTTTATATTATTAACTCTGGTCAAATGTGGTTTGACTAAACCCCTACGCGCCAAAACCTTTCTCCCCCACCTCTAGCCTGCAAAACCCTGCAACACTCCATCTCCCCCCTCCTCCAGCTCATTTTCCACCCACCTTGTTCCCTCCAAACATAAGAATACAAGATACATTGATTACTTCACTCTCCTAACACTCAATCTCAACCCAACTGTTAAATCTCAATTTCCCGCCAAAATGCATCTATGGCCAAAAATCACTTGGGTCATCCAATGGTTGTAAACACAGCTGGGATATGTTCAGAAAGAGAGAGAAAGAAGTTTGGAATATAAAAGGGAGCAAGAGGAGAGAAGAAAAGTAGTAGAATTTAGTTTTAATAATTCTTAATGTCGTTTTTCTTATCTATGTCTTAATTTAGCTTAAAATCTGTAATTTTGTATTTCTATGATCCAAACTCAAGTTAATGTACCATTGTAATCTGTTTTTAAGGATCAAATTCAAGGTTTGGTTAAAATTCTCATTATTGTGTCTACTGTTGGAATTTTCAAATTCATGCTCTTATATTTAAGCTTCCAATAGCTTCTTTTCTCACTTAAACAAGTTTATTTAAGCTTGTTATAGTTTTTGATTAACCTTGGAATCAGTTTCAAACAATTCTCAATTATAGTCAACAAAAGTCAAAATGGGTACATTTAGCAATGGTGATGGATATTGGGTTGATGCTGTGATGATATTGGGTTGTAATAGACTAGATTAGGTTAGGTTTGGGTTCTGGTTTTAGCTTGCATAACAGCTGGACAAGTGGTGAGTGATTTCTCATTTTTCACCTTTCATGCCATTTTTGCATTTCATGCTTATATGAATATATGTGGTCACCAATAAGTTAAACATGTTTCTATAGTTTTATTTAGGTCTTATAATATCAGTTTGATCCATAAAATTAGCTAGTGTAATGTTTAGTTTCATTTTAAAATTCAAAACAGTGATATATAGGGTGTTTGGAATTGCTGCACTACCTGACTTTGAGGTCTGCTAAGTGGTAGGAAATTGTAGTCTCATGTTTGTGTAGTTCTAGTTAACTCATTTCTATCTTAGTTTGTGCTTGCAAAACTCCATAAGTCAAAATTGTATGAGAATCTGTCATAATCCTTCACTGTTGAGATTTACAATGAGCAGACCCTTGTTTTGTGTTCAAATTCAATAAACATAGCTAGCATTAGTCTTATTTCATCTATTAAGTTCATAATCAGTCCAAAAATCAAGATCAAAACTCACTTAAGTCAACCTTTTCAGTTTTGTCAAAAGTCAAAAAATTGCAAAAGCCAGTTTGTGGCCAACTGGAGTGAATTTTCTTGGACTCATCTTTGGGCCAATTTCAGTGATTCTTGTTGCTTTAAAATATTCCCCTGGTCTATTTTCTCATGTCCATTTTAGTATATTTTTGCAATTTTTCTATAAGCTCAAAAGGGCTTGTGATCAATGGCTTAAATCCCCTGTGCAGGGCACTAAGCTTTGCACAGGGATTATGCAGATCTTGCTAGCCTTGCATAGAGCTCATCTTAGATCACTAGGGTCTGAACTTTGGTTTGCATGTTCCTAGCCAGATCTTCTTTAGGTTCCAATTTGTAGTTTTCAATTTCAGCTTATCTAGCAGCTTGTGCATAAGCTCAAAGTAGGCCCCCTTTCACTGTTTTTAGCTTAATAGCTTATAACATCAAATCTGTTGAGCTTGTGATCCTGAGGTTATAGCTTGTTGAAATTTGTTGCATTTTGGTTGTTTTAGCTTATTGTAGCTTCCATATCAGTTTGGTGCTTGTTGTGCTCCATTTGCTACTTCAAAGTGCTTATTTATAAGCACTTTGGACATCAGTTTCATTTTTCTCCACACAAGCTCCTGTTTTTTCAATTTTCCTAGCTTCCTAATATAATTTTAGAGTTTTCCTGAAATTTTCAGATTTTTCCAAGCTTGTTTGCTATTTTTCTTAATTTAAATTAGTTTTTAAGCATTTTTAAATAGCATTTAATATAAAAAATTAAGAAAAGGTTCAAAAAAATAATTTTTCAATTTTCTTAAGTTAAGATAAATATAAAAAGACAAAAAAATATTTTTCTAGATTTTTCTTAGTTAAATTTGTATTTTTAAGCCATTTAATTAGTTTTTAATAGTTTTTAATTCCTAGAAAATAGAAAAATAATCAGAAAAATACAAAAATAGTTTTGAAAATTCTATTTTGTTATTTTAGATTTTTCTAAGTCTTAATTTTATTTTTCTAGCTTTATTTCCCATTTTCTTGTATTTTAGGTAATTATTAAATAGTTAAAAATAGTTTTTAATTAATAATAATTAGGTAACTAGTTATAAAAATAATTTTCCTTTTCTATAAATTTTTGTAGGACCTAAGATATATCAACCTTATCACAAACCCAACACAAATACCACGTTAACACAAACAACACAAACACAAACGTTATGCTTAGAAGTAAGGAAAAGAAAGATGGTGACTTGAATGATATAAAAATCGTGTATGTGATGATAAGATATAAACACAAGATGTTGTATATTCAATAAAGAAAAACACACACACACATACACTTTCAAGCACACCCCTCAAATGACCATTTGAGGGGTATTTATAGTCCAAGGGACTTGATGCCCTAAAGGCTTTCCATGGGCTTTTCGTGGACTTGGATTGGGCTTGGGATGCTTAAGCTTATACACGGCTTAGCATACCTTAACATTTAACCAATTAGCTTCGCCCAGTCCACGAGCCCGTTGACTATTCTATCACGATATCTAACACACGATACAAAGTTCCTAATCGTGAATGACCATCACTTCTAATAAACTATTAAGGCTAACAATCTCCCCCTAAGGGGTGGTCATTCAAATGATGCTCCACTTGATTAGGTCTTTACATTTCTTGAGCTCGAACTTTGTGTGTAGATATAGAATAGTCTTGAATCTTTGTTCCTTCATGCTTTGTGATCAGATAATGTGGTTGTTTGCCGTTGTCAACTTCGTTGGTTAGGTGTCTCCACGTCATTCTCCATTTCTTTCTCCACCATGCTCACACTTCTATTTGTCTTTTGGTTACCAATGATGTAGTTCTCGAGTCTTTAAACTTTGTAGATTCTTTGACATTGACGAAGAATCATCTCCTTTGATTATGATGAGAACTTTCATGTGTTGTTGGTATGAGCATGTGGCGAGTCTGCACGATCCATCCGCTCCGGAGCTTCCATAAGAAGAAAACATAAAACATTGTTAGTAATAAGCGGATTCCGGCACTTACAAGTTTGAATTTCGAGGGTGTTAACAGCATAGTGTGAAAACACGTCTCTAATTCTTACAAAGGCCGTTCCTGAACTGGAGTCCCACAAGTGAGATAACGCGATATACCGAAGTACATCTACAGTTCAGATGAGTCGCTGAGGTACACCGAAGCATCACCCCACGACTGTAGACCGTTTGAGACACACTAAGCGTAATCCACGGGGAGTTACCGAAGTGACCTGCTGTCAGGGCTGCTTGATATTGACCCTGGCAGGAGTTTCCATTCAATCACTGAAGATTACAGTTGTAACTCTTCTCATAAATGTTCTGGCAGATTGCTAAGATCTGCGTAGGACTCTATAATATATCACTTGTGCCCTTAATGATGAACAACAAGCGATGTCATGACATGTGTTCCTATGAGATCTTTTGATGAATCTCGTGGCTCTAGAATCAATAAATGCATTATGGTTTTCCTAAGCGGAGACTAGGGAGAGGGTCTCCTTCTTCAATATCAGCAATCTCTAAGAGAAAGCCGATAGATTATGCAGGGTTCCCAGTGAGAATGAAACAAATCCTTTTAAGAGGAATTGAGTGGTTAGAAGGTTTAGTGCAGTGCGTCACTGGGTCCATGACGTCTTTGTCTTCAATACCAGTGTCATCTAGTGACAACCAGTAGCATATGTATTGAACCCGGTTTCTGCCCTAAGGTTGAATATGGAGGGCTATTTCTTTTCACCCTTTCTTCACATTTCTTTTTAATTCTTCAACCCCTTCTTTCTCCTTTCTCACATTACTCCTTTTTTCAATCATACCTAAGGACTTCTAATACTAACTATGGGTATTGTCCTTGGGTAGATCCCTCCGGCTCTGGCGGATCATAGGACGGATTTCCTATCCTTAGTCACCTTATAACTCCATGACTGACCTATTGTTGCCATAAAACCATTTTCTTGAAAATCTCTCAGAGTGTTTATGATAGAAAACATGTTTGAAACATTCCGTGAGTTTTATATTTTAAACACTCCCCTTCACATGTGCTCATAAGTTTTGACAGAAATCTGCACATAGAGGGTAGAGTTCGCACTTTTTGAATTGATCAACTTTAAATGAACAAGACCTATTCGAGACACGTTTACATCACTAGAGAACTAGCTTGAAATTATTACCCGTCCTGGTCAAGTCCATAGAAAGTTTCTCGAGATGGTACATGATTGCTCGTCAATTCATTGGTTCCGTCTGAGTCGAGCTCATTTTGAGATTCAAACCATGATCATTAAACTTTTTGATCACATTTTAATCACGTCGCCTCCCCCTCAAAAATAGCATATTCGTGATATTTTTGATATCAACGGATTAAACAACATTTTAGAATCTTTTGGGGAGACAAACGGATTTGATTTAAGCATGAATATGGAACATTTTAGTTTTATACTCCCCCTTTAATAAAGCATAATCAATTAAAGGGTTTGAGAGGGAGTTATCTTGAGCACAAAATATTTTGAAAGATTTTGAAAATCTTTTGAACAATCTTGAAAAGGTGCTCAAGATGATGATGATTTCTCACCATTTTTAAGTGTAGTGCACTGAAGCGTACACTTGATTTTTCTTTAAAAAGCACGAGTTTTGATTTGAAAATAATCAAAAGTCATCATTTCGGTCCGGGTTTCGTACTGATGTATACGAAAGCCATTATTGAAGAAATTTTGAGAAACGACATGTTTTAGAAAACAAATAAAGAACTCTCGCTCAAGCATCTGTACATACCCGTATCATTGTTGAATGACATTTCTAGAAACGTACAGAATATCGATTATACGAGAGACATGTCGTGAGAAGAATATTTTTTGATTTTTGATTTTATATTGTTTTTGTATTTTTTGAAAGTTTTATATTTTTATATTTTTCTTTTGTTGGTTTTTCAAATTTTGTATTTTGTTTTTCAAAAATATTTACAGCGAAGCTTTTTGGAAAATCATTTTCAAGAAGAATCGAGAAGACGTTCTAACTCCTCAGGGGTTAGGCTTCGCATTCCAATTCGTCGAACTAAATACTCAAACCTTTCTTTTGGAAGGGCTTTAGTTAATAGATCGGCGAGTTGGTAATCTGTCTTCACGAAGAATAATTCAACAGTATCATTTTCGACGTACTCTTTTATGAAGTGATAGCGGACTCTGATATGCTTAGTCTTTGAGTGATGAACAGGATTGCATGATATGGCTATGGCACTTTTCGAGTCACAATACATAGGTATTTTATCGAAAGTAAAGCCATAATCTGTGAGTTGTGTTCTCATCCATAGAACTTGAGCACAACACGCAGATAGAGACACATACTCAGCTTCAGCGGTTGAAAGTGCAGTGCAATCTTGTTTCTTTGAAGACCAGCTTACTAACTTTTCACCCAAAAATTGTGCTCCTCCAGATGTACTTTTTGCTGTAACTTGATCACCTGCGTGGTCCGCATCTGAAAAGGCTATTAGATCAAATCCGGATTCCTTCGGATACCAAAGTCCCATGTGAATGGATGTCTTCAGGGACCGAAAGATCCTTTTAACCTCTTTGAGGTGCAGTTCGGTAGGCTTTGCCTGAAACCGTGCTAATAAGCAAACAGCAAAATGAATATCTGGTCGACTAGCAGTAAGATACATGAGAGAACCAATCATGCTCCGATATTTCTTCGGATCAATAGGTTTCCCAAACAAATCGGCTCCAATTTTTGGTGAAGTTACCATTGGTGTTCCGACCGAGTCACAATTATCCATACCGTGATTTTTCAAAATCTCAGTTGTGTATTTAGCTTGATTTATAAAAATTCCACGTGGGGATTGATGTATTTGTAAACCAAGAAAGAATTTTAGTTCCCCCATCATGGACATTTCAAATTTACTTTTCATGAGATTTTCAAAATGTTTTGAAAGATTCGGATTAGTGGACCCAAAGATGATGTTGTCCACATAAATCTGAACAATCAAAATGTCGTTTTTGCATTTTTGTGTAAACAAGGTAGGATCAACTGTTCCTTTGGTGAAATTGTTTAGGATAAGGAAAGAGGACAGTTCGTCATACCACGCTCTCGGAGCTTGTTTCAATCCATAGATTGCCTTTTTGAGTTTGTAGACGTAGTCTGGATGTTCCATGTCTATGAAGCCTTCTGGCTGACTCACGTACACTTCTTCTTTCAGAGTTCCATTCAAGAACGCGGTCTTAATGTCCATCCGATAAACCGTGATGTTTTTGTGAGCGGCGTAGGCTAAGAATATCCTGACTGCTTCTAGTCTAGCTACCGGCGCGAATGACTCTTCAAAGTCTATCCCTTCCTCTTGTCTGTATCCTTTGGCCACAAGACGAGCTTTGTTGCGAATGACAGTCATTTCTTCATCCCGTTTGTTCTTCCATAACCATTTAAGATCAATGACACGAACGTCAATGGGTCTTGGAACCATTTCCCAAGAGTCATGTAGACGGTATTGGAGAAGTTCCTCCTGCATTGCTTCTATCCATGCGGGATCTGCCATTGCCTCGCGAATGTTCTTTGGCTCTATATTGCTAATTGAGCAAAGGTAAATGCACAAGTCGCAATCGGTGGCAAGTTGACGTCTCGTCTGAATTGGCCTTGAAGGTTCACCAATAACTTGTTCAAACGGATGGTCTTTTGTCCACTTCAGAGTAGAAGGATACCGTTGGTTAAACGTATGCGAGGTAGATGGTTCTCGTAAGCTTGAAGAAGATTCAGCTGATTCCGTAGCAAACGGGTTTTCAAATAAGTCGTCATCTAACGTTGCATCGTTTTGGTTTTGGTTTTGCTCATCAACTGTGGGTAGAACGGGTGCAATAACTGTAGTAGATGTAGATGATGTAGATGGAGTTGGTGCATTGGTTTCGACCGTTGTAGATGCATCTTCTGTTGGTGGTGGAGGATGATTTTGAGCGGGTGCAGCGGAATGATGGTTTGATGCATTTGTCGAAGTTCCACCATAGTATTCATCGAACATTAACTCGAAGAAATTCTCCCATTCTTGTTCTTTAGGATTGTCAATCGAAGTTGATTGAGCTCTTTGAGGTACGAGTCCTGAACTGATGTGTCCAGAAGTCTGTCGGTTTAGTGCGGGTTCTAGAGCGAGTCTCTCAGAAGCCATTTGTGAAAGTTCGTCAAACTTCACATTCATCGTCTCCATGATCCTCCTAGTTCTCCTGTTATACACCCTAAATGCCCTCGAGTTATCTGAATATCCAATGAATATTCCAATATCACCTTTTGCTTTCAGTTTTCCAAGATCTTCTCTGTCATTCGTAGGATAGCACAAAGCGACAAATACGTGAAAGTAAGAGATATCCGGTTTTCTGCTGTTCACAAGCTCATATGGGGTTTTATTGAATCTTGGATGGATAAGGGATCAGTTTTGAGTGAAACAAGCAGGGCAACAAAGCATCAGCCCATAGAAATAACGGTGCACTAGAATAGATTAGCATTGTGCGAGCAGCTTCTACAAGAGTTCTATTTCTTCTTTCAACTACCCCATTCTGCTGTGGAGTTCTAACAACTGATGTCTGATGTGTGATTCCAACATCTTCAAAATAAGCTCTTAACTCCTGATTAGTGAATTCTGTGCCGTTGTCTGTTCTTACAACCCTTACTGGAGCTTGAAGAAGTACTTGAATACGTTTCAAAAATGTGATGATGATGCCTGGTGCTTCGTCTTTTGATCTCAGAAACTTAACCCATGTATATCTCGAATAATCATCGACGATAACAAGAATATACTTTTTCCCGTTAATGCTTTCAACTCTCATTGGGCCACACAAGTCCATGTGCAACATATGCAACCTTGCTTCCGAACTAGGTACGGTTTTGGGTTTATATGATGCTCTTTTGCTTTTTCCTTGTTCGCATGATGGACATAAGTGATCCTTGGTGTATTTGAACTTTGGAAGTCCGTTGACGATGTTGTCTTTGGCAATTTTGTTGATGGTGTCGAAATTGAGATGGGATAACCGTCTGTGCCACAACCCGGACTGTGTTCCAGATGCTCGTGTCATAAGACATATTGGTGATGAAGAGGCCATTTGATTGATGTCGATAGCATACAAGTTTGTATCACGATTCCCGGTTAAGAGATCAGTGCCATCCAAGTTTCTAACGAAGCAAGCATTTTTCCTAAAAGCAACCTCTAAATCTGCATCACATAACTGCCCGACTGAAAACAAATTATGTCCCAATCCTTCGACATAGTAAACCCGAGTGATCAAATAATTTCCAAAAGGTAGATCTCCATAACCCATGATAGCTGCTACATGATCATTACCAAACGTACGGTTCCCATGAATTTCCAGACGAAATTGATCAGCAGCTTCAGATTCCCGGTCATGTGCTTGGAGCAACCCGAGTCGACGATCCAAAGACATATTTCGATAACCTGCCAATAACAGAAGAAGAAGATTTTGGAAACCGTTGAGATTTTGGTTCCTTTGGGTTAGAGGTAAAATCCTGATCACACTCAAAGAAGTTGTCTATATGTAAGACAGGTGCATCACTCATTCTTCCATTCTCGAGTGTGAAAGTTCTACCCGTGGGTTTCCAAATGTCATCCCTAAAGTAAACATTATGCTCCCTATCAGTAGTGTAAAGCCTAAGTCTCGCGACTAGTCTTCCTATTCGTTTAGCATAAGTTCTTTTGGGAACATTCTTCATAACAGGCTTAACAATCTCATTCTTAGAAACACAATCATCATGAACATTAGATAAAGATTTCTTGCAAGTTAAACAAACAGATTCAACAGATTCATTAAACTTAGCAGATTTCATAGGTTCATTACATTCAGATGAAATGTCTTTCTTATTACAAAGCGGTAAATTCCTAGGGTGTTCTTCTACTTTCTTCTCTTTATTTAAGCGACTACTCTTAGAGGCCAGCGAGACTCTATTGTTCCTTGTATTGCTCTTAGGCTTTAGTCTGCTGCTCCTAGAGGTGCTTTCTAGTCCTGTAGAAGGTAAGGCACACTCATTAGGATTCACATTCTTATCTAGAGAAGTGGTTTCAGCTTTCCTAGTCTCTTTAGAGTGCTTTTCTAAACTTATGACGTTTGTTCCAGATGTTTTAGATGTGGAGGCAGACGCATTAGTGGTACTCATCTTAAAAAGGCCAGGAGCTAAAACTTTTGGTTTCTCGATAACCGCTTTTCCCTTATCAACATATTGTTTAGGTAGGGCAGGTGGAGTGACTGGTTTTGATGAAACATTTTTCTCATTGACTTTTGGAGGAGGCATAGAAACAGACATTTTTGGTTTTAAAACCGGTTTGGGAACATTTGCTTTCTCCGCAGTCAATGGTTTTTTAATCACAGTATCCACTGCCTTTCCTTTTTGACATTCCAGTTGAGCCCTCAAAAGATCATTTTTCGCTTTCATGTCATTGTAGGCACGCTCATATGACAATTTGTCATACTTGCATTCCTCAGTTTTTTGATCAAGTTGTTTAAAATATGAGACATTTTCTTTTTAAAGTTTCTCAAGTGCTTTTCATATTTTGAAACAATTTTGGAGGTCTCAGACTGGAGTCTTTCATGATCTTCAACAGAATATGTTTGCAAAATGATGGACATAATATCAGTAGTCAGAACATCTTCGAAGAGAGAGTCATTTAAAGTTTCCAAAACTTTGATTTGTTCAACACAGTCAGTAGCTTGCTTTACCAGGGATTTATGGTCCTTGACAAAGTCAGCTGTTTCTTTCAAAACTGCTTGTTCAAAATGAATTACCCTTGCACTGATGGCATTCAATTTGAGGGGCAATTTGAGTTTCAAAAACTTTCTTTGTTCGATGTCAAAACTAGAGAACCAGTTATTAGGTGTAATAGTGGTTTTAGTTTTAACAGTGTCTTGAAGATCCACAATTCTCGTTTTCACATTGTCTAAAATACTTCTCGCATCACTTGAGTTAAAAGGATTGTTTGAAGACATTTGTTCAATGTTCGAAAGAGATTTTGAGACAACGACTGGTTTTGAAACAGGTGTTGACTCTTTGTTTGAAACATTTGGTGTGATGGAGAACTTTGACTTTTCTTTTTGATTGACAAAAGTAATTCCGTTAATTTTGTTCCATTTGTTATAATCAATTGGTTTGATTTCCGGATTCTTTTGTTTCATTTTTGATCTACTCTCCTCAGATAGTTCTAACGTTTCAAGAGAATCACGAACAATAATGGGTTCATGTAAAGCATTTCCATTGTTTAACACATTCTGAGATTTCTGAGCTTTCTTGAGGAACGAAGAAGGGTCGTTACCAAGTGCCATTCTATTGTTAGTATGAAAACGTGGATTTACTTGATTAGAAAGCATCTTGATTGTTTGAGCAGAATGACCCGTTTTAAGAAGCAAATTTTCCAAAGTTTGGATTTTTTCATTTTTATCAAGAATTTCATCAAGAAGAGAATCTTCTCGTTTTGAAAAATCAGTAATCAACTGCTTCTTTTCTTTTTCAAGATTAGAAAACATTTCTTTTTGTTTAGAAAGTTGGTTATTTAAATCAGAAATTTCCTTGTTTAAAGATTTAATTTTCAAGTTCGAATTCACATCAAGTGTGTTATACTTGATTTGCAATTCTTTTTCTTTAGAAACCAAATTTCGATAACCAATTTCTAATTCTGATTCTTTGTTTTTCTGAAATTCAAAAGCTTTTGCGTTCTCCTTGTAACTCTCAAGCTCAGCGGTCAATTTGGCATTCGCGGCCTTAACATCGCGATTGACCTTTTTAACTTTCTCAATTTCAATGCCACAGTTGTTGATTAATGATTCAAAATAAGCGCGAGTTTCCTCATCAGTCTCAGTATTTTGTGCCACACAGCCTCCACTAGGATCCACATTTGGAGTCTCAGAGTTAGTATTGCTACAACTCGGATTGTCCATGTATGTATCATAAGTAGGTGCTGATGTCACAGAATGCTGTTCGTCATGAGTAAACACATCAAATATGACATTGTTATAGCATGGTTCAGTGATTGGTACCTCAGATACTGCGTTGGCGTCATAGACAGGAGGTGCGTCAGAATCAGTGTCGTACTTAGTCTCCTGAAGATTTGCCATGAAGATGCAGTTTGCATTGAGTTCTTCGAGGTCTTCCAAATCATCCATAATAGCCATGAAGTCATGTTCCTCAGCACTCAATTGAAGTCCAGATTGTTCCTTTTGTGCCAACAGAATAACTTTCTGAAGATACGCAAGATCCTTCTTTTTCGGCTTAGTTGGACAATTCCTTGCCATGTGACCCAATCCTTGACAGTTATAACACTTAACCTGATTACCCTGATTCACATTTCCATAATTCCCAACTACTGGAGCTGCAACATTCCCATTCTGATTACCCACTACTCTATTTCCAACATTCTGAACCATCTGATTACCCTGATTCGGAACCGCCTGATTACCTTGATGAATATCTTGTTGAGTAGCCATTGATGAAGGTATGATCTGATAAAGTTGATGTAGGATCGATTCAACGATAAAGGAGTTGTGGTTGATGAAGATTAAGCTCGGTTGAGGTGATTCTGAAAGTCGTACTCGTAACCTTGGTTCAAAAAATTTTCGCCCAAAATTTGAAATTCACTATAAAAATCAATTCTAAGGTCGTATGAAAATTTTGAGTTATGACAATTTTGACGCAAAATTTGACCCGAAAAATTTGAATTTAGGCTCAAAAATTTGAATTTTTGACCAAAATTTTCACAGTTATACCAAAATTTGAATCTCGCGTAAAAATTGAACGTTTAGTCTCCTCAAAAATTTAAATTTTACTCAAGTTTTCCCGCCAAAAATTTGAATTTTTTTTTTTTTTTTTTTTTTTTTTTTTTTTTTTTTTTTAACCTTTATGCGTAGAAAGAGTTTAGGCGTAGAAACAGAAGTTACGAGTAGACGAGGCTTAGGCGTAGGATCTGGTGCTTATGCGTAGGATCTTATGCGTAGGATGCTTAGGCGTAGGAATCCTTAGGCGTAGGATGCTTAGGCGTAGGAATCCTTAGGCGTAGGAAATTCTTATGCGTAGAACCCAACTTACGCGTAGCAAGAGTGCTTACGCGTAGGAATAGCTTACGCGTAGGAATGGCTTACGCGTAGGAATGGCTTACGCGTAGAATCCAAAAATCCTTTACACTATCACAGTGTAAGGGATATCCACAAGTCGAAGTGTTCCACACACTTATCCAAGTGAGGGAAGCACTGAGTAACAGTTATAGCACGAAGATTCTTCACCAAAAAGTTACGAGTAGAAAACTAGGGTTTTGACTTTTTGACTTCTACTCGTAAGAAATATCCAACGATTCAAATGATTTCTTTTACCCAGATAGCCTTAAAAACACTCGAATAACCCAAAAATGTTGACCTTTTTCACCCAAAGTGCATAGAAAAGTTACGAGTAGAAATGACCAAAAACCAAATACGAGCTTAAAAATGATTTAAAACACGTAAAGCTTCGAACTTTTTGCCAAAACTAGAATCTTTAACACTATATAAACCTTAGACCATAAGAATCTTGAAGATTTAAGTGCAAAAATAAAAGTTTTATGCGTGACAACTTTGAATAGCGAGAGCTACGCGTATACTACACAAAAAAAACTTCAACCAAAACACTCCTAAACCATTGTTAGGCGATTGATACCAATTGTTAGGACCAAAGATATATCAACCTTATCACTTTACCAAGCAAACCCAACACAAATACCACGTTAACACAAACACAAACGTTATGCTTAAGAAGAAAGAATAGAAAGATTAGATGGTGACTTGAATGATATAAATTCGTGTATGTGAGAGTATAAGATAAACACAATATGTTGTATTACTTCAAAGGAAAAACACACACACACATACACTTTCAAGCACACCCCTCAAATGACCATTTGAGGGGTATTTATAGTCCAAGGGACTTGATGCCCTAAAGGCTTTCCATGGGCTTTTCGTGGACTTGGATTGGGCTTGGGATGCTTAAGCTTATACACGGCTTAGCATACCTTAACATTTAACCAATTAGCTTCGCCCAGTCCACGAGCCCGTTGACTATTCTATCACGATATCTAACACACGATACAAAGTTCCTAATCGTGAATGACCATCACTTCTAATAAACTATTAAGGCTAACAATTTTCTTTTATCATTAGGTTTGTAAAAATGTATTTTTCATATTTTTAGGCCTTTTATTTCTTAGATATCACTTGTTATTTTGTACGTCTACGTAATTTTATTTTAAACGTAAGTTTTAAGTTTTAAGTTTTAAACGTTCATCAATTTTAAAAATAGTGATAGCGTTTATTTAACATTTTTTATCTTTTTAACTTTCCTTTAATTTGCATTTAAGCCGTTGTAATTTGTTGGCTTTTTCCTTAGTTATAATCATTCTCAAATCTCCTTTTCCGTTCAAATCTCTCGATCACTATACGTTTGGTGATCCATTGCACAGCTCGCTGGGACATAACGACCCGGGGAAACACTATACTCCCCAGATCTTCATTGTATTTGTTTCTGAGCTGTTTTAAGCTTCTTACGGTTGGCCATTCACAAGTGGCTGGCTTGTGTGAGGTAGCTTGACGGTTCGGGACAGATCAAATTTTTGGCGCCGCTGCCGGGGAGCTGTGCTGATTATCTTACGTTTAGCAGATTAGTAATTTGGATATTCACTCTTTGTTCATACCATCCATCTGTATATGTTTATATTTTCTTATTCAAAAAAAAACAAAAAACAAAAATACTCTTCTCATTCCTCTTATCTGTATGATTCTATTTCTCTTACCCCTCGTAACCGTTTGATTCTACTCTTCTTTAACCTCAAAACCGTTTAATTCTATTTCTTTAACCCTCTACATGTTTAATTCTCATGGCGACGATCGATTATCCTCGTTGTTTCCACTGCAAAAGCCGTATGGAAGAGGATCAACTCGATTGTCAGAATCCGGATTGTTTATGCAAGCAATGTGGACGGATGGGTGCAAGCAAATATTGTTATTGGTGCGAATTATCTGATAACTCTCGATGATTCTCCAAGTTTTTCCGACCATCCGCCACAACCCGATGAACCCATTCAAGAACCGGAGACCATAACGGAAGTGGTGGAAATTGCTAGCTCTCAGAGCACACCACTTGTCCCACCTCCTGATTTTTCAAATTGTTCTTCGAGACTTGATAGTCATTCAGATCATCATGTTGGTTTTGTTGATACTTTGAATGAACCGATTCTTTCTCATTACTCTCAAATGCAATCGTTTATTCCTTGTGTCGGTTGTGGTGAGCCTCTTTTTGGTTCACCCTGTCGTTGGTGTACTTGTGTACAATGTGGTAATGATATCCATAACGGGAGTTATTTGTTTTGTGGTTCGAGGAATTCATTTGATTATGATCCTAATCCGAACTCATTTAACGACCCCTCAAACTTTTCCAATTACCCACCACAGCCCGACTTATCTTCATATAATCAACATTACTGTTGTGAATATTGTGGAGGTCCTCACCAAGGATTTGAGTGTCAATCCGGAAACACGTTTGTCTATGAACAGTTTTCCAGTGATGCTCAGAACTTTGGTTATAACCAAAATCCATATGATTCACCAGTCCAGACTGAACAGTTTTACTGTTGTGAGTACTGTGGTGGTTCACACTACAGTTCTGATTGTCAATCGGGAAACACGCTTGTCTATGGGCAGGTTCCTGATAACAATTATGACTCCAGCACATACGACTCACAGCCACATCAGTTTTACTGTTGTGAGAATTGTGGAGGTCCTCACGATAATTTTCAATGTCAACCATGGAATCAAAATTGCTATACTTCCGGTTTTGACAATTTCCAACCTCCACAGCACCATACGGTTCAAACTCCACCTGAACCGTTGCCTAAAGAAAATTCCCAAGATTTGGAAACCACAATGAAAAAACTTTATGATATAATTCAAAACCTTAAGAATCAAGTGAGTGGTGAGAAAACCATTGGAGAATTGCTAGCCGAAGAGCGAGAGGCCCGCCAATCAAAGGAAGAATTATTAGCCCTAGAGCATGCAGCTCTAAAGCGTTCCCAATTTCTTAAGGCAGCTCTATATGATGATGACGAGGAGGGTTTTTATCCTTTTAAGAATATTATTTCTCAACCCCCTCAGTCATTTGATATCCCAGCAGTTGAGATTCCATCTCAAACAACTGCTATCACACCCGAAATTCACACTCACTCTCTGAACATGAGGGACGAGCATCTCGACACTGTTCCTGAAAAGGAATCGGACGAATTCATAAAGTCTAGTGTTGAGGACCTTGTCCCAATCCCAAGAGAGTCACAGGGAATTCTCGATCATGTGTGTGATATCCCTCCTCCTCTTGTCTTCCCAAAAGATCATACTGAGATGTTCTCCGATTCTAATGATGATTCGCTATCTTGTGGAGACATCGCTTATGTGGAAGATTTACCTTCTGAGCTTGTTAGCTTAGAAGAAGAGAATGATGAAGTTACTGACACTGAAATCAAAGATGAAGCACTTCGTGCAACATTACTGAATGTCAGTCTTCTCATTTCTAAAATCGAGGCTTTCAATGAAAAACCTATTTCATCTCCTATCCCCATTAAGGATAGTGACATTCTTTCCGATGATTCTATTCCGGAAATGAAAGCCTTCTGTTTTGATAATATGGGAGAGAAGATTAGTGGCAGTACCACTTTTCATTTTCATAATTCTCTCCCCGATTATGAATCATTTACATTGGAGGAGTTCACCAGTGAACCCACTCATATCAATTCAGAATATGATTCATTCACCTTCAAGGAGTTCTCAGATGAACTCACTCATATCATGACTCCGCTGGAGTATGATCGCTTGGATGGCAAAAATCATGATCGGGGGGAAAAGCTCTCAATCATGAGAGTTTGTATTTCTATGACAAATTTTCCAACCCTCCCTCCCGAGATGCTTTCCAAACCAAAGAGCTCAACCGATATAATCCAAACGAGTGCAACTGCACTTGACCCTGAGGAAGAAGATCTTATCATGATCGTCATCATGATTTTCCTTCTTTTCTTCACCTACCTGGTGACTTCCTCTCTTCTTCACTCCTTCGGGAGTGAGGACACTATCTTTGACCCCGGCATTTTCATTTATCATCTGTGAGCCGGGTCTTTCTCTGTATATCTCGTCGGTGTGGAACTTTCGCGTGCTTCAATGTTTATCCAAACATCTTGAATGAAAGTCCGATGGAGATTGTCTCTTCCACTTACTTCCCCATGAACAAATTAACTCGGGGTCGAGTCAAGCTAGCGACTCGGGAATCAAAAACAGTAGCATGCCATATGGGTTTTCACCCATATTTCTGACTTCTTTCTACTTTCTACCATCCTAGTGTGGGGGGGGGGGGGGTTGCCCCACATGTTGTGTATATATACAAAGTTTGAAAAAAAAAAAAAAAAAAAAAAAAAAAATCTTTCTAAATAATGGCCGTAGTATTTCCCTTTTACGTTCTATGTTTCGGCATAGTCGCCGGTACTTTGAATATTGAGGGCAATATTCATTTCTAAGTGTGGGGGGGAATTCTCACGAATTTTATCATATATTATCCGCCTAATTCCCCCCATTTTTGGCCAAAATTTTTTTTTGGAGTAAGTGTTCTACACTTACTCAATTGGTTATCAGTCCGCCTTGTCTAATAAACTAAAGGATTGGCTAATCCAGGAGCAAACGGCTCTTGGTAAAGATATCTCAAATCCGTTGACGGCTTGCAATTTGCCCAAAATTGTATGGTATTCAGCTCACCATATCTTTAATTAGTGAAGAGTTGGCTAGCCCGCAAGGTTATGGCTTGTGGTAAAGGCAGTGGAAAAACCATAATTGGTAATCAGCTCACCAAAGATAATATTGATAATTTATCTAAGATTTGGCTAGTCCAGAAGCAAACGGCTTCTGGTAAAGACAAATCAAATCCGTTGGAAGCTGGTGGTTTGCTCAAAATCACATGGTTATCGGTGTACCATGGTTCTTACTTGAACTGAAACATTTGGCTACTCCAGAAGTAATGGCTTTTGGTAAAGAGATTCAAATCCATTAAGTTTTTTCTCAAAAGATTGCTAGGGACTAGCAATAGTTTAGTGTGGGGGATTGATGAGTGTGTAAATACTCATCATTTTTAGTCAAATCTGAACTGCAAAACGTCTAAAAAATGCTCAGAAATGCATCAAAATACTGAAAATATTCCAAAATTGCATTTTATATGTTTCAGATGCAAAATGTTTAAAATCAGATGAAAAATGAGCAAAGTTTGCATAATTGGCAGTTTCAGTCCCCCAAGTTTCTAAAATTGTCAAAAATAGTCCCTGAGTCCTTATTTCAAAAGAAAAATCACCAAAGGTCCTTCTAAAATCATAACTTGTCAAATTTAGTCCTTTGGTGAAAAATGTCAAAAGTTTGAGAAAATTACAAGAATGGTCCTTCAAGTTTGAAAATTGGCAGAATTGGCCCCTGGAAAATTGGAAAATGGCAAGATTGGTCCTTGTACTTTTTGAGATTGTCACTTTCAGCCCTTGGATCAACTTTGAGATATTGGCAGCATAGGTCCCTTAAATTTCTGAAATTACAAACTAGGTCCTTGTATTTTTAAACCCTTATACCCTTTTTTGGACCTTGAGCCTTATTGTGACCCCCCACACCATTTTGAACCCCCTTTATATTATTAACTCTGGTCAAATGTGGTTTGACTAAACCCCTACGCGCCAAAACCTTTCTCCCCCACCTCTAGCCTGCAAAACCCTGCAACACTCCACCCCCCCTCCCTCCTCCAGCTCATTTCCACCCACCTTGTTCCCTCCAAACATAAGAATACAAGATACATTGATTACTTCACTCTCCTAACACTCAATCTCAACCCAACTGTTAAATCTCAATTTCCCGCCAAAATGCATCTATGGCCAAAAATCACTTGGGTCATCCAATTGTTGTAAACACAGCTGGGATATGTTCAGAAAGAGAGAGAAAGAAGTTTGGAATATAAAAGGGAGCAAGAGGAGAGAGAAAAAGGAGTAGAATTTAGTTTTAATAATTCTTAATGTCGTTTTTCTTATCTATGTCTTAATTTAGCTTAAAATCTGTAATTTTGTATTTCTATGATCCAAACTCAAGTTAATGTACCATTGTAATCTGTTTTTAAGGATCAAATTCAAGGTTTGGTTAAAATTCTCATTATTGTGTCTACTGTTGGAATTTTCAAATTCATGCTCTTATATTTAAGCTTCCAATAGCTTCTTTTCTCACTTAAACAAGTTTATTTAAGCTTGTTATAGTTTTTGATTAACCTTGGAATCAGTTTCAAACAATTCTCAATTATAGTCAACAAAAGTCAAAATGGGTACATTTAGCAATGGTGATGGATATTGGGTTGATGCTGTGATGATATTGGGTTGTAATAGACTAGATTAGGTTAGGTTTGGGTTCTGGTTTTAGCTTGCATAACAGCTGGACAAGTGGTGAGTGATTTCTCATTTTTCACTTTTCATGCCATTTTTGCATTTCATGCTTATATGAATATATGTGGTCACCAATAAGTTAAACCTGTTTCTATAGTTTTATTTAGGTCTTATAATATCAGTTTGATCCATAAAATTAGCTAGTGTAATGTTTAGTTTCATTTTAAAATTCAAAACAGTGATATATAGGGTGTTTGGAATTGCTGCACTACCTGACTTTGAGGTCTGCTAAGTGGTAGGAAATTGTAGTCTCATGTTTGTGTAGTTCTAGTTAACTCATTTCTATCTTAGTTTGTGCTTGCAAAACTCCATAAGTCAAAATTGTATGAGAATCTGTCATAATCCTTCACTGTTGAGATTTACAATGAGCAGACCCTTGTTTTGTGTTCAAATTCAATAAACATAGCTAGCATTAGTCTTATTTCATCTATTAAGTTCATAATCAGTCCAAAAATCAAGATCAAAACTCACTTAAGTCAACCTTTTCAGTTTTGTCAAAAGTCAAAAAATTGCAAAAGCCAGTTTGTGGCCAACTGGAGTGAATTTTCTTGGACTCATCTTTGGGCCAATTTCAGTGATTCTTGTTGCTTTAAAATATTCCCCTGGTCTATTTTCTCATGTCCATTTTAGTATATTTTTGCAATTTTTTCTATAAGCTCAAAAGGGCTTGTGAATGAGAGCTTAAGTGCCCTGTGCAGGGCACTAAGCCTGCACAGGGATTATGCAGATCTTGCTAGCCTTGCATAGAGCTCATCTTAGATCACTAGGGTCTGAACTTTGGTTTGCATGTTCCTAGCCAGATCTTCTTTAGGTTCCAATTTGTAGTTTTCAATTTCAGCTTATCTAGCAGCTTGTGCATAAGCTCAAAGTAGGCCCCCTTTCACTGTTTTTAGCTTAATAGCTTATAACATCAAATCTGTTGAGCTTGTGATCCTGAGGTTATAGCTTGTTGAAATTTGTTGCATTTTGGTTGTTTTAGCTTATTGTAGCTTCCATATCAGTTTGGTGCTTGTTGTGCTCCATTTGCTACTTCAAAGTGCTTATTTATAAGCACTTTGGACATCAGTTTCATTTTTCTCCACACAAGCTCCTGTTTTTTCAATTTTCCTAGCTTCCTAATATAATTTTAGAGTTTTCCTGAAATTTTCAGATTTTTCCAAGCTTGTTTGCTATTTTTCTTAATTTAAATTAGTTTTTAAGCATTTTTAACTAGCATTTAATATAAAAAATTAAGAAAAGGTTCAAAAAAATAATTTTTCAATTTTCTTAAGTTAAGATAAATATAAAAAGACAAAAAAATGTTTTTCTAGATTTTTATTAGTTAAATTTGTATTTTTAAGCCATTTAATTAGTTTTTAATAGTTTTTAATTCCTAGAAAATAGAAAAATAATCAGAAAAATACAAAAATAGTTTTGAAAATTCTATTTTGTTATTTTAGATTTTTCTAAGTCTTAATTTTATTTTTCTAGCTTTATTTCCCATTTTCTTGTATTTTAGGTAATTATTAAATAGTTAAAAATAGTTTTTAATTAATAATAATTAGGTAACTAGTTATAAAAATAATTTTCCTTTTCTATAAATTTTCTTTTATCATTAGGTTTGTAAAAATGTATTTTTCATATTTTTAGGCCTTTTATTTCTTAGATATCACTTGTTATTTTGTACGTCTACGTAATTTTATTTTAAACGTAAGTTTTAAGTTTTAAGTTTTAAACGTTCATCAATTTTAAAAATAGTGATAGCGTTTATTTAACATTTTTTATCTTTTTAACTTTCCTTTAATTTGCATTTAAGCCGTTGTAATTTGTTGGCTTTTTCCTTAGTTATAATCATTCTCAAATCTCCTTTTCCGTTCAAATCTCTCGATCACTATACGTTTGGTGATCCATTGCACAGCTCGCTGGGACATAACGACCCGGGGAAACACTATACTCCCCAGATCTTCATTGTATTTGTTTCTGAGCTGTTTTAAGCTTCTTACGGTTGGCCATTCACAAGTGGCTGGCTTGTGTGAGGTAGCTTGACGGTTCGGGACAGATCAACATCTTTAGTAGGATTGAAAGAAGTAGAAGTAGAAGAAATTGGAACAGCACCACGCATTGCATACATTTTCTCAAGCACCTCTCTAGCCCTCTTAGCTTTTGCTGCTGCTTGTTCAGCTTTCCTAACCATATATGCTCATTCTTTATCAACAGGTGCAACAGGAGGAATAGGAGCAGGCATACCCTTTGAATTCAGAGATGGAGTAGCCACACGAAGTAATGCTTCAAAAGAAACAACAAGAAGTTCAGCAGAATGATCTTTTTCAGTAGATGCTTCAGCAGACACAGCATGAGAGCTCATCTTTGGTATTACATCATCAAAAGAATCCACAATCTCGACTTTCTTGGTTCTTTTGGCCTTTGGAGCATCTGCACTATCAGCAATCCTCTTCAAGTTAGAAGGTGGTGTAATCTGCTTCATAATCTTATGATACATACTAGTCAACTTAGAATCATCTAAAGCCCAAACTTGCTTCTTTGTTAAACCAAACTGATATATAGCAATACTTTGGTTATACACCACATTCCTTATATATGTTTTCTTCTGAGCTGCAGTTTGTGGTCTCTCTTTCTTAGCTTGAGCCATTTGAGTAGCAATGGCTTTTCTCTTTGCAGCTGTAGCTAACTTCTTTTGTTCCCCAAGAGCCATCATTTGTGCAGCAAAGTTGTCACTATCAAAAGCAGCACCTAAGATACTTTGTGAAAGAGTAGGATTTGATTCAGCTTGATGAGTGTAATTTTCCCATTGCTCATCAGTAAACTGAGTGGATAGTTCATCTATTTCTCTTTGTCTCTTAGGAGGCAAATTGGTAGTAAACTGAGCTTCAAGCTTTTGAGCCAATGCATGACTCTTCTTCATATCTGCATACTCAGCTAGCATCCTTGCTTGTTCTTGCCATTCATGTTCACTCACAAGATTTGAACCAAGCTCTTCATCAACCATTACTCCTTTTCCTTTGTCAGCAGGCTCATGAGCAGAATCAGCTTGAGGAATCTCAATAATGGGAACTGTATGTACATGCTTAGAAGAAACACCAATGGATGCACCAGAAGTAACATGATGAGAAGTATCTTCAACAGGAGTAGAAAAGACATCAGCATTAGGATCCAAATTAAAACTTCTTCCAACAACAAAGACTTCATGATGATCTGCTGAATGTGGAGGACCTGGTTGTGTTTGCACATATGATGCTTGACCAAGTTCAGAAGCAATATCTACCCTTTGAGCTTCATCAACAACATGATCATCAGTAGTTGCACTTGGCATCTTTGAAGCTTCAGAGGAATCTTTGCTCAAATATTGTCTTCTCTTTCTTCTAGAAAACTGAATAGGTTCCTTTTGCTTTGATGATTCAGCAGCAACTGGAGAAGAAGCATGAGTCTTTTGAGCCACATCAGCCAAGATTTCAAGTGAATCCAAATGAGTATCCTCTTGCTCCTCATCAGAAGAAACCTCAAACCTCCTTTTTCTATTTTGCCCAAGTTGTTCCTCTAATTCCGGAACCTTTCTCTTTAACCCCACAATCTCACCACCAAGTGAAGATCCAGTCTCTAAGCTCCTTTTTAAGATCTGCAACCTCTTTCACAGTCCTGTTGAGCAAAGCATATACATATGTAAGAGTAATAGGGTCCTTAGCTCTACCAGCAGATTGCTCTGTGGTAATGGGAGCATCATTGGACCTTTCAGGAGAAATATGGTCATGCTCAAGAATAGGAGAGCTGTCAACAAATGGCTCTCTAATAGGACTAGGTGTGGGCATTCTATTAAACTCAGGTTCAAACTCATCAGGAGTAACATGAGTAGGAGGTGGACTAGGACTAGGTGTAGGTACAGGTATTGATGGTGGTTGGTCAGGAGAAACATGTGATGCTTCAGCAGTTGTGGAAGGGCCCTCATCATTGGCAACTGATGGATTACCATTTGCAGCAACATTGGTAGAGGGTGGAGCACCAACAACATTACCCTCATCAGCAGCCACATTGCCTTGAGGCAACATAGTTATTATGAAGCAGCTTATCGTTTCCAATCTTCTGGGCAGATTCGTAGTTCTCTTATTTCGTCCATAGCAACAGAAGTATTTGATCGATCATCACAATCTTTGGGATTTAATTATTTAAATTGTTGTTGCTGGTTTGTTATAGACGCTGGAGTTATTTTGGATCTGCATGTGTTTAAAACCCTAAAGTTTAATGTTAAGGTCATGTTTCCACTGTTCTTGGTAACCACTGCTAGCACGTTTACCACTGCTAGGTTTTTCATTACCACGGCTAGCATATCGATTACCACTGCTTGCTAAATGGTTACATCTTCTTGACACCACTGCTAGTTATCTTCATTACCACTGCTCTCTATCATGTTTCCACTGCTCGTGGTTCAAGTTTTCAGTTCGTACTACTCGTTATTGATATACTACTGCTACGTACTATTGAAAGAAACTGCTTGGTCGATAAGTGTTGCTATTTATAAGTATCTACTGATCGTGGTTCTGAGTGGAGATGCATTTTGAATGGTTGTTAAACTTGACGTCAAGAAAGTGAACTAATTTTCTTGGGATAGGCTGCTCATTGCTTTATCATGGGTCAGTTAAAGGTCCACTTAACAGTTCATGATTTTTTATTGGTCCCCATTTACAGTTTTTTACTATTGCTCCAAGGTAGGAATGAGGTTATTGTTTTCGTCTTGATACATAAAGAAATATATGTGAACAAGGACAATGGTTTGGAAAGAAAGTCACATGAATGGTTGAATTTAAAAAGGATATATTGACTTTGCATGATCACTTACTTATCTATCAAGGTCAGTATATATATCACATGGTGAATGAGCATCTGTGATTGGTCTATTCATATGGTTGCATGGTATATCACATGGGTCTATGGAATTTTTCATAAGTTGGATTGCATTATTAATGTGATATATGCATTTTTGTTCACGAATATGTATGACTTCAGTTGCCGAATATTCTCACAAGTTTTGATTCATGATACGGCATGGTTATATTTTTGATCGATATCGGATACACACACATGGGTTGTTTGGTTCACACACACAAGGAGTTTTGGACTTGAGGGGAAGTCAAACATGGTGTTTGGATTTTGGTTATTTGTTCTTAAACGTCAAAAAGCTCATATTTGGATTTATTGCATTATTGATTACGAAGAAGATTGATTATCACTAATTTGATGTTGTAGTTGAGTTTCACAGGTTTGTGTTCTTATCATATCTCAAAGTGGGGATTACACTTTGTAGATAACTTGTTCGTGCTTAAAGGATGTTGACGAAGACTTGCAAAATCTAGTTTTCATAGGGCAAGGGGTGGATGGATGAAGACCTAGTTAACTATCACTTAAAGGAGTTACATTGTAGTGCTCAGTGTCTCATTAAAGATGAGGATTTTGTCAAGAGGTTGCGATCTACTTATATTTTTGTTGTGGTATAAGTTCGACGTCACGTGGATAGTACAAGACATAAGACACAAGTTTGAGTTATTTTACTTCTTCATCAAATTTGTTATATTTGGTTTTCTTCACATGTGATCATTATAAGGAGCTTACAGATTTGAAGAATCAAGAAGATGGTTAACACATGGGTTTCGGGGGAAGCTTATTGTTCAATGTTTAACCATCTACATGCATCATTCGAGGGGAAGATTTTTACTCTTAATTATTATTACTTTTGGTTTAAGTATCTAGTGTCTTAAGTTCATTTTTAGTTGCGGAAAACTTCATGGTGGGTAATTTGAGACATTAGATGGCTGAATTGGAAGTATGGTGATGATTTGTGATGGTCAAGATCAAAGTTGCTTATGTTCGCGGTTCTCCTAGTGGATTATGACAAAAAGGGGAAGAAGTACTTGGAAGCTGCAACTTGAAGATTCTTGGTGATTGCATGTTTAAGGGGAAGTTTGTTTATCTTTCATGACATACTTGTTCGTGCTTATTTGGTTTTGTCATTATCAACTAGGGGAATATTGTTGGGAACTATATTTAAAGTTGATAAGACAAAATACATGAAAGATGAAGGCCTATTGAAGACAAAGAAAGACAAGGGACCTACTTGGCAAAGAAGTATTTATTATCTAGTCCTTTGTAGTCATTTGTAACCCAAGTATCTCTATTATATAAAGAGATACAGGGAATTAGGTTTTATGTTTGTCAAGATGTAAAACACCAAAGGTGTGTGTGTGTGGGAAAACCCAGGCGTGGGGTGCCTAGGGTTTTGGTGAATGTCGACATATAGTGTTTAGCCTCAAGGATCATTGATCCCTGTTAGATTGTAACCGTCTTAGAGTTGATCGTCTAGGATTGGGGCTGTAGATGTGTTTTGTAGAACACATGATGATGACGAAGAAACCTTAATAATAACAATGATAGTTTGATTTATTCCGTTGTGCATACATATTGTTCATTGTTATTTGTGCTTAAGGATAACCCTAGTCGGTTTACAATTACAAACCTTGTACGACAAGTAATACTAAACTAATCTTTAGAACATTCTAGAATTACAAGATAATCCTTAACGATTTTGCATATCAGTCCTTTAAGCATGCAGTACTTTGATTTCATTCTTTAGCAGTACTTTGACTTCAGTACTTTGACTCTTCAGCACTTTGATTCTTCAGTATTTTGACTTTTTATATCCCAACAATCCTCCCCTAACTTGAATTCTACTTGCTTGATTTCAAGTTCCTTTGTAAATTAAACTTTAACATCTTTGTCTTCAAAGAGAGATTGTGGCTCTATCTTCAAATTTTGTCTTTGTAGATCGTGTGCTTATATCATCATCATCAAAGTAATCTTTATCAGTAATTCTTTTCAGCAACATATGTCAAATTTTGTACATTAATTCATTAAGTTTCTGTCTATTCTCATCACTTCCAGGTGTGTAAACTCCTGTGAGAGGTGAATCATTGAAATTTAATCGATTTTGATGTCTCTTTACCAAAGCCATTTACTCTGAGTAGCCAAATGTTTAGGTGTGTAAGACCATGGTACATTGATAACCATATGATTTTTAGCAAATCATCAGCTATCAACATATTTGATTTGTCTTTACCAAAAGTTGTACCCTTTTGGACTAGTTAGTTCTTGCAACCATGGTGAACTAATTACCAAAAAAATGGTTTTTCCACAGCCTTTACCACAAACCATTTTTCTTGTAGGCTAGCCAACTCTTTACATTGCTGATATGGTGAGTTGATTACCATACAACTTATTAGCAAGTTGTCAACTATATAACGGATTTGAGATATCTTTACCAGAGCCGTTTGCTCATGGATTAGCCAGTTCTTTTGTAAACATGGTGAACTGATAACCTATTGGTTATAATCATCTCAAAACCATTGTTGCTTTTAACTTTTATTTCAAAAATATTCTTTACTTAACAAAAGTTTTTCTTTCAAAAAACATTTACTGGTTTGTGCTGCAAGTAGTACTTTGATTAAAGTACTGTTTGTCCAGCAGTACTTCTAATCAAGTACCTACTTTTCAAAAATTTATATATAAGTAAACATCATACCAGTACTTATGCTTCATCATCAGCTATTGTTGTCCATCTGATAAACAACTCAATTAACACAAGAGCTATTTCATTCTCATTCTCGACCTGCATACCATGATCTAGCATTCTTCTCATAAGATCTGCTGTTAATGGATATCTTCTTTCAGCTAGCATATGAATCATAGTCCCATCTTCTAGTTCCAAAGCATGTACTCCTGATTCTTCAAAAAATTTCCAGCTTGTAATCTCCCAGTTTTCTTGATTTTGCCAGAGTTCATCATTGCTTGTTTCCTCAGTTTCGAAAATAGTTGTCAGATCTCATAATAATACTAAGCCAACTCCACTTGATGGAATATGTTCAAAGTATTCTTGCACTAGTTGGTATAGTTGAAACATATCTGCTCTATCAACAATATGCAGTATATCCCATAGTAAATTGAATACTCTGAAACTTTCATCCTCCCTATGGAACATCAGATAGTTTCCATCTTTTGACTCTACAACTTCAAAAGTGATTATCTTTGTTTTCTTTACTGCATCATCTTTGGATTTAGAATTCTCAAAATCGACAACTCTAATGTAATTCCTCAATTCATCAACTGTATCTGATCTTAGCTCAATCTTCTTTGATTTCTGTTCAGCTTCAGTTGTCTTTTTTTCTTTTAAGCTTCTTTTGCCAGCATCCTCCTTCTGATTATCATCCTTAAAAGAAATAATACTTTCAACTTGCTTCCGATAAGCTTGTCTAACATTTTCATACAAGTCTTTCATCTCAATGTAATTCAGCTTCTGTAATCCAGTATACCCTTGACCCTTTAGATATGCCATCATGGCATTTCTTTCTTTAGCCTTATTCATTGGTCTTCTAGGTATAACAGCTTCAGGCTCTTCCACTGGTTGAACAATTTCAGCATCAAATTTAGCTTGTAGTTCCCTAGCAGCTGCTTCATTCTTAGCTACTTCAATAGCTCTTATCTCTGCTAAGGTCAGCTTTTTCTTCTTTGTTTCTACCAGCTTGCCTTTACCTTTATCTTTTGGATCTAAAACTAGTTGAGAAGCTTGTGGTTGTTCTTCAGTAACTCCTGGAATGCTAACACCTCTTGGTTTTGTTAAGTTGTGCAATATCTCAGCTATAGTTTCATCATCACTTGCAGTGTGCACTACTTTTGGTGTATCAGCTTCCTCTTCTTGTAGAATAGTCGAAGGACCAGCTTCTTCATTAAAATTAAGTGTCCTTGGTGTAATCAGCTTTTTTCTATGAGTTCCTTGAAGACCAGTACTTTGATCAGCAGCACCTTGATCATCAGTACTTTGAACACCAGTTCTTTGAACTTCAGTTCTTTCAGGCTCAGTACTTTGAATATTAACCTGTGCTTCAGTACTTTGAGGTTCATCTTCTTTTTCTTTATAAAATTCAGCATCTTCTTCCAAATTCTCTTGCTCTATATTCCTCCCCAATTTGATAGAATATTGCTGTTGAACCTTTTTGCCTTTGGAAGTCTTCTGAAAATGCTTTCTTTTCTTCTTTTTAGCCTTGACCCATAATCTGTGATGTTTTACTAAAGGCCAGACAGACCTCTTAAGTTTTCTAAACTTGATCTTCAACTGGGCTATCTGTGCAGCTTGAGCCTCAGTTGTTTTCTTTAATCTGATTAGCTCCCTTGTCAGAATATAGTTATCCTGCACTAAACCTTCAGGGGGTATATCAGCTGTAGCTCTTTCAGAGGATGATGAGGGAATAGGGATATCTAGTTCTGACTCAATAGGTGGAGTATCATGGTGAGATGAGGTAGGTGAAACTGTAGTACCTTCGTTTACATCAGTAGAGATACAGTACCTTGAGAAGCAGTACCTTGAATTGAAGCAGTACCTTCTCTTTTATCACTAGATGCAACCTCATCTCTAATTTCTTGAACAATCTCCATCATGGAAGTAGTCAATGGAGTGTTCCTTCCAGTAAACAAATCACTCTTCCTAGCCATGAAGTTGAAGATCTTTGCAGGTTGTACCACAACAGGTAATAAGCTCGAAGACTTTGGTACATCATGAAGTTGTTTATTCAAGCAGACTTGAATAAATCTTGGATACATCAACCAGCGTGATCCATGAGAAATATGAGATAGCATACCATCTAGTATTAACCTTGAAAAATTGAAGATACGATTTGTAGCCAATCCCACCAGCGCAGATGCTATATTAGAACCAAATTGCTCCCATGAAGTACTCTTAGAACTGATACAATGAAGTAGGACATGTACCAAGTACTTCCAATGTGGACTAAACAAGGGCTTCTTGAATGTTGTTTTAGTTAAAGACCCTTCATACCCAATATCTCTCAATGTATCCCAAAGAAGCTGTTTATCAAAATGGATAGCTCCTTGTTCATCATCAAAGAATAGATCTTCTCGAATTGTAGCTTCACTAACTTTGACAATCCTTACAGCAACCTTAGCTTGTATATACGAATCATCATTTTCCATGTGAGTCCTAGCAGTCGCCCAAAACTGTTGAATCCAGGGCTCAATGACATGTGGTTCAACCAAAAGTGCATAACTAATTGGAGATCCTGTGAGAAAATCAATGATGTCATGGAATGCGACATTTGCTTCAGTTTAATCTAAATTTGCCACCATGTTGTGTTTAGAAACGGTGTTTCGGTTCGCCATTGATGGTGGTATAAGTGATTGATTCGATGAATAGGTAATTGTGAGAGAGAGAGAAATATGGAAAAGATTCATAAGAATAAAGATGAGAGGGAAAATCGGAAAGTAGTTATTTATCGGTAGGATTTGAAAAATCACAACCTATAATAACAAAGTTACCGTTATTTGATTTTTACCCCTCTTTTTGACCGTTGGAACAGTACGTTGATAAGACAAGCAGTGTTTTCCACGTGTGCAGTACTTTCTAGAGCAGTACTTTTCCATTTTCTTCTTTACAATAGCAAAAACTCCAAATAGGCATTGGATTGCCTCCCCTCAAGCAATGCATAGGACTGTCTAATTAACTAATCAGTCCTCCCCTTAAATATAGCTTAGTAATTAATCATTCTATTACTCACCACCAAGTGATTGAATCTTGAAACATCAAATCCTTTGGTGAGTAGATAAGCTACATTGTCATCTGTGTGAACATAGCAAGGTTTGGTAACTGATACTCTATTAAGCACATAGCAAGCAGTACTTACAGCTTCAGCCCAGAATTGAATAGGTAATAATGAATCTGCAAGCATTGTTCTGGCTGCTTCAATCAAAGTTTTGTTCTTTCTTTATGCAACACCATTCTGCTGTGGAGTTCAAGCAATACTGAACTCCTTCTTGATTCCTTTCTTAGCACAAAACTCATCCATAAGCTTGTTCTTGAATTCAGTCCCATTATCACATATAATACCTCTTACTTTGAGTCTTAATTGATTTTCAAGGGCTATTATAAGATCATGAATAGCATCAAAGGTGTCATCTTTAAATCCCAAGAAAAATACCCAACTAAATCTACTGCAATCATCTGTCACAACCAGACAGTACTTCTTCTTGTTTAGACTAGCAACAGAAACAGGTCCAAACAAATCCATGTGCAGCAACTCCAAAGGTTCTCTAATAGTTCTTTCCTCAAGCTTCTTGCATGAAGCTTTTTGTTGTTTACCCTTCTTGCACGCCAAACATGAGTGATCATTCTTGCAAGTCTTGGAAGGTAAACCTCTAATTAAATTTCCTTTGACCAATTTGTTGATATTCTTGAAATTTACATGGCCCAATCTTCTATGCCACTGATGTGCTTCTTCAAGTGTTGCCTTTGCTACTAAATATGTTGCTCTTCCAGAAGAGTGAAGACTCTTCATATCCAGACTGTACACATCATTGGTTCTTGGTACTCTCAGTATTACCAAGTTATCATCAACAAGCTTGAACTCAGGGGAAAGAATGAGACATTTTGTGTCAGTGAATAACACAGGGTGTTTCTTATCACAGATCTGAGAGACTGACAAAAGGTTGAACTTGAGCTCCTTCACATATCTAACATTCTCAAAATCTATGCTCACTGCCTTAATAGTTCCTTTGCCTGTAATTCTTCCTCCACTAGCATCATTCCCAAATGCAACTCTTCCTCCACAATAGGATTTAAAATCTAACAGAATATCTTTGTCTCCTGTCATGCTTCCAGAGCAACCACTGTTAGGTCACCATGTTTGTAACACAAGCATCAATAGAAGAAATAGAGAAGAGATGATCGGATGAACAAACTCACACACACACACACACGTATGATATATGGAAGAGTTATGCGTAGAGTGAAATGAGTGAATTGAACAACCAACCCTCAAGTGAGGGTTTACAAGTATTATTTATAGGAGGGAACTAGGGCAACACACCAAGTTCCCATCCTTTACTTATTGGGATTTGGATAGGCTCATGGGCTTTCTACATGAGCCTAACCTTGATTACTAACATAAAAGCCATAATTAAGCTAATTATTACATATTAATGACTAACACTTGAATTCAAGTTTAGGAGTGATTCTAACAATATCCCTTTAAGTGTTAGTGATTGATGATATAAACATTGTAGGTGCTGATGTAATAGTAGCTTTGACGTCTTTTGACATTCTTCTTTCTCGTGAGAAGAAGTGCCTTGATTCGAACAATCTCCCCAGTGTAGAGAAACTATTTCCTTTGAAGTATTCTGCTCTGACGTCATCATTTTCTTTGTTCTTAGATCTTTGTTCTTTGTGATGGTAGCGATAGTATGTTGTTGTTGTCTGCATCAGGCCCGCTTCGTTGCTCCAGTGCCTCCACGTCTTTCTCCAACATGCTCACACGCTCTTTAACGTTGAATTTTAGTACTGATGTAGTTCTCTTAGTCTTTAGACTTTGTAGATTCTTTGACTTAGACGAAGAATCATTCTGACTTTGTGTTGCCTTTTGAGAGAACTTCAATTAGTGATAATGTTGGCATGAGCATGTGGAGAATCTGCACGATCTTTTTTACCAGCAAGCATCCATAAGAAGAAAACATAAAACATGGGTTAGAAATAATCCAGCACTTACAAGTTTGAGCTTCGAGAGTGTTAACAACATAGTGTGAAAACACAACTCTAATTCTCACAAAGGTTGTTCCTGAACTGGAGTCCCACAAGTGAGATAATGCGATGTACCGAAGTACATTTACAGTTCAGATGAGTCGCTGAGGTACACCAAAGCATCACCCCATGACTGTAGACCATTTGAGACACACTAAGCGTAATCCACTGGGAGTTACCAAAGTGACCTGCTATCAGGGTTGTTTGATGTTGACCCTGGCAGGAGTTTCCATTCAATCACTGAGGATCACATGTGTGAACCTCTCATAAATTTTCTCGACAGATTGCTAAGATCTGTGAAGGACTCGATAATGTATCACTTGCGTCCTTATTGTTGAACGACAAGCGATGAATTGTCAAGTGTACCTAAGAGATCTTTTGACAAATCTCATGGCTCTAGACTCAATGGTGCGCTTTGGTTTTCCGGACCGGAGACTAGGGAGAGGGTCTCCTTCTTCAATACCTGCAATCTCTAAGAGAAAGCCGATAGTTTACGTAGGGTTCCCTGTGAGAATGAAACAAGCTTCTGTTGAGAGAAACTTGAGTGGCTAAGAAGGTTTAGTGCATGCGTCAATTGGTCCATGACGACTTTGATCTTCAATACCGGTGTCATCAAGTGACAACCAGTAGCATATGAATTGAACCGGTGTCGATTAATGCGCCTAAGTTGAATAATCGGAGGGCTATTTCTTTTCACCCTTTTCTTTGCATTTCTTTTTAATTCTTCAACTCCTTCTTTCTTCGATTTTCATTTTCTCCTTTTTTATAATCATACCTAAGGACTTCTAATTCTAACTATTGGTGGCGTCCTTGGGTAGATCCCTCCGGCTCTGGCAGATCATAGGACGGTTATTCCTAATCTTAGTCACCTTATAACTCCATGACTATCCTATGTTGCCATAAAACAATTTTCATTGAAAATCTCTCACAGTGGTTATGAGTAAAAGCATTTAATACCATTGTTTGAGAGTTTTAAGATTTTGCATAATTACTCCCCCTCCACACGTGCTTAAGTGTTTTGACAAAAATCTGCACGGTGAGAGAAGAGCGCGCACTTTTGAATTGATCAACTCATGATAGACAATCCCCCACGAGACACGGTTACGTTGCATAGTTAAAGAGATACTAGCTCTAATAGCTACCTTGAAGGTGTGGACAACCTCGAAAGGTTGTCAAACCCGTCAAAGTTCATGTCTACCAAGAGTTTCTCGAATGGTACATTCTACTCGGACAAGTCCTTTGCGAGACACGTTTACATTACTAGCGAACTAGCTTGAAATTATTACCCGTCCCGGACAAGTCTTTTCGATTTACTAAAATTTCAGAGTTCGTCAATTCGTTGGTTAAGTCTATTCACACGATGATTCTCTTACAAGTTACAACATATTTCTTATCACATAATTTTTCTCCCCCTAAAAAATGGCATATTAATGTTATTTTTGATGAAATTTTGATATGGAATATGACCATTTCGAGTTTTGTGGGAAGATTACCACGAAGAACAGTTTGTGAACAAAGTTTAAATCAAATACTCCCCCTCAACAAGTGATATTAACTTTTGAGGTTTTGAAAATCATAAGGGGGAGTACTTGTTCTTTTGAGCAAAACTTTGAAAAGTGAAAGTTTTGATAAGTTTTACTCAAAAGTAAGAAGCTTTCGCTCCTTTTATAAGGATTGTGGCACTGAAGCGTACAACAGGGTCCTTTCATTACAAGAACGGGTTGTACACTGTTATGTGTGCACAAGCCATTATATAGATAAATCACATAACCAAGTAATGATAGTGAAACAAATCAAGGGTTACCAGGAGAATCCGGTAGTCCAGCAATAACTCCAGGAATGCGTTTTGGCGTTGATCTTTGTAAGAGAAATCTTGGGGACCATCTGAAACTCTCAACGTTACGAACTGGTCCTTTCTGAACAACCTTTCATCAATGCGAGTGATGATCCTCTTTACATCCCGCTTCTCCTTCGATTTCCATCTCTTCGGCGACCCAATGCCTTCATGTATCTCCTTTAACCGATAAGCTAAACCATCCCCAAACTTTCTTCAGCGTATGATCCCCAAACTTATGAAGCTCTCTACACGCCATTAAGCAATTTCGGTGTAGTTCACTACGGTAGACTACTCCAAAGGTTTCTTGATGAGGGTGTCTTGTTGTTGTTGATCGGAAAGATCGATTTGTGGTTTAGTGAGATTAACACGTGTCTGATACGATTCCACAGCAAGTTGAATGTTTTCTACACGTTCCTGGATGACTATGCTTCTGATGTAGATGAGTAAGGATTTGATGTATTCGCGTTGGATAAGAGTGGAGAAGTGTCTCATTCGTCCTTGCACCTTAGCGAGATACATATCTTCAATGTCATTCAGCGACAGTCTCTAAAAATCCGCTTCACAGAATTCATAGTCCTCTTCATCTTGTCTTTTACCACAATGTTTTTGAGAAATGTAGGCCCATTTAGACCAAGAGAGACATGCCTAATAGCAACGATACGTTTTATCACTATACACTTCGTGTTTTGACTTTAGAACACTGCTTTTTAGTAGATTCTTGGCATTCGGCCAATGGTGAATCCCATACATTGAATCAATGTCATACTTTTCCACAGTGTTGGCAAACATGTGAGTAGCGTTTTCTTGATGGCTATGCGGTTGGAATAAATTGCGCGAGGCGGAAGTGTAAGTGATGTGGCGTATTTCTTTGACACATCGCTACCGTAGAAGAAATTCGGTCATTGTTGAAGAAGTAGCGGAATGGAATCTTAGGTTGATCTGGTTGGCCAATTGTAGGTAGAGGTCGGTCCATCAGTGTAGTATGGAGCCTTGTCCTTTCTGGTGAAGTCAATGTTCGCTCGGGGTTGAGCCAATCAATGTTTTTTGACATGGCTCGTGCTATGTTTTCAAGATGATATTCAACTTCAATAGCACTTTTTGAGCTGTCTTTGAGCAGTTGAAAAGCTTCATTCTTGATGCGTTTTAACTCTGACTTGGTCATCTTCTTCACCCGAAACTTTTCTTGAAGTAACTTATCATGCTCCAATGTTCGACCTCCAACTATATCTTGATCTTCAGGTAGGGAGGGAGTAGCATCAACAAGTGTAGAAAACCAGTCATATTCGGTGTCATCTTCGTCTAGCCATGAGACGACATCAGCCTTAGTCGTCTTCTTCTTCTTCTTTGGCCTAGATGAGGATGTTGGTTTCTTTGCTGTGTCGGGAGAGGTGGGTTGTTGTTGGGGCTCAGGGACTTCCTCATCGTCACCACCAGTGTATTCGAAATGATCACCGGTTTTTTCTGCGGGGTGGTGACTCGAGGTCTGAGGTTCGTCAGGCAGAACTTGGTGGAGATCTTCTTTCGGTTGGAGTCCTTTGGGGTGGTTGTGGCATGAAGGATGATTCACCAGTATTATTTGGGCATTTAGGCTCCTTATTCTTATCCTTATCCTTATCGTCATCGTCTCTTGGGCGCTTAGGCCTTCAGCTTCTACTCATCTTTTTTTGAGTTGGTATTCGGTAATGCTTCAAACAGTTTACCTTCGTCAGAAGTAAAAGTTGCAGATCGTTTTGACATTTGCGTTACCAGCCTGTAAACCAATTCAGCATCGGAGAACACTATAGGATCAGTTAGGTTGATAGTTACGGTTAGAGGTGTTGATCTTATAGTTTGCTTGGCCAATTGCATGAGATTCGGATAGAGTTGTGTGTTGAACATCTCTCTTGTCACGCTTGGAACAGTGTCGAGAAGGAATTTGTGAGTATATCCCTTAATCATCTTGTTCATTTCCCCTTGGACATCATGTTGCATAAACTTCTGGATATATTCCCTTTCACTTGACATCTTGTCTATCTCGTCATGTTGAAGATTGATCTTGTCGGCGAGTTGATTCACTTTTGTTGAGCACGTCCTTCTTCGACTTGCTTGCGGACTTTGACAATCTTTTTCTAAGCCGGGATATCCAAGAGTCGGTTGGTTTCTTCACTGACTTGGATGTGGATCTGGTTGTGCCTTTGGATGGTGGTGGTGAAAAGTGAGAGGATGAGTCTGATGAAGATGAGACATGAGGAGACTCAGGGTCTTTTGGTGGCTCAAAAGTTTGTTCCTTGGAGCGTGTTGGGTCTGTCTAGAATAAAGTCATCATAATCAACCGTCATCTTTTCAGGACTTAACCATTTCTTGACCTTAAGCCGGCTTCTTCATGCTGCAGCTTGAGCTTCTTTACGCTTTTTCTTTAGCTGCAACCTCGGCATCTTCATCGGGAATATTCTCATACTTCTCCTTCTCTGGTTCCTCAAATTCATAAGTGATAGAGTCCTCCAGTTGCCTTTGTTGTTTTAGGTGGGTGGTGGTACGGTTCCCTTATCGGGTTGATTAACGCGCCGAGGCTGGTGTAGATAATGCAGCACCACTTGACCTCCGGGGCCACGAGTTTGTTCCTTCTGAATCTTTGGCAGCGTGTTGGAGTGATATTATTCTCACGTTTTTCCTGTAGTCTTTATCTAGTGGCTCTTCTTCCGAGCTTTCCTCTTCTTGCTCAAGTACTGAAGTTTTCCCTTTGCCTTTATCAACTTTTGGACTAGGAGGTTTTGCAACTGTTTGAGTGACATCGATTGGAGTTTCAGAGTAGAAGACCTCTTCGTCGTTTGGTATCCTCGGAGTCCTCGTCTATAAGCTTTTGTTGCGGTTCAGGTTTGGGAATAGGAATGGCTTCTTTAGAGGGAATTTTCCTTTTTTGAACATGAGTCCTCTTGGGATACTTCCTTGTACCCTCAGTGCTTGTAATGCTTCTCCCTGCTTGCCTCTCCTGGTTTTCCTAATAGGTGTACCGGCAGGACTTTTCATCAAGAAAACCTACTTTGCCTTCTTCAACTGCTACGGATATCGTTTATGCGAATACAGTTGTTTGATATCATAAGTAATAAGATAATATGGCAGCCTGACCTTGTTTCTTTGTTGTAGAGTCCTTATCGGCCAGTGAGTGTGGGCTCATACAACACGGAGTGTTAGTTGGGGTCATCAAGTCTCAAGGGAATATCAGGATTATACCCTAGAGCTCTCTGGATCAACAGTTTGGTGTATCTGATATATGGGATCTTGGTGCCAAGCTTTTTAAGGTAAGTCATCATGTCATCCCATATCAGAGCTTCAACTTCTATGTCTTTCTTGTTGACCAAAGCCCAAAATATTTGTAGTTCCATGAGCTTGGGAGGCTCATGACCACTATCCGTCGAAAGCGGATTTTGCAATCATAATGTAGAGGGTTCTCCACGGCTGGGGAATGTTCTTGAGATCAACAGATGAATGCTTAGTGATTACCCCGGTAGCTTCATGATAGCCGATGTCGACCATGATCCATAGAACGACCTCTTCAGTTGGAGTGGCATTGTATTCAGTAGGTTAGATGACAGGAATGAGAAGAATAGCCCTCAAATCTGCTGGTGTGATGATGACTTGTTTGTTGTTAAGCGTCACTGTCACAACATTTTACCTTTGACCTTTTACATTGTTTGCCAGAATTGATGAATGTAGATCTCCGGTACACTAGCAGAGTTAGTGACCATGTTCTGATAGGGTGAGTCTTCAAAATATCCACTGCAATCTCATATGAAGACTCAGAGCAAGAGAAGGTATCAAAGTCAACTCTGAGGTGGTTCTTTCCGATCTTCATTGGGTAACCATGAGGGAAGATATCTTCAACAGTGAGAACATTTGGTGCTTCCACATTTTGCATTTGAGCGTCCATGTCGTGATCTGAAAGATATTTAGCCAAAAGAACCAACATATCGAAAGACATTACATTAGTCAACAGTTGATTTTATTGTCTATTTATTGAATGTGATATGTCGATTATTGTTACGAGTCCAATGTCATTTGTTAGTCCAATAGTCCAAAGACTTCATGATAAGTTTCTTGAGTTGATTAACTTTGAGTTTTAAAGTCCAAGTTTTCACTTATTTTTCACAACTTATTAAACATTTAAGCTTATTAGTGACAATTTTGGTTTCGTGGCGTTATGATTTATTTATTTACAAGTTTGCACGCGTAACAATTCATAATTTTGGTTAAAACTAGGCTTAGGCATAGGTTTTGCAAGCTTATGCGTAAACAGGAGTGGTTATACGTGTAAGCATAAGCTTATCGCGTGGGATCTTGACTTCGCGTAAGAAATATTACGCGAAGGAAAGAGTGCCTTAGGCGTAAAGCTTACGCGTGGCGTATATGGAACCTTGCGTAAGGCTTACTCTTAAAGTGAACCTTATGCGTAGAGTTCTGTTTACGCATATCCTTCACGGATACTGCGTAGTCCCCATTGTAGAACCTTACACGTAAAGGTTACGCGTAAGATTTCTCTTACACATAACATTCTACTCGTAAGGTGATCCTTATGCGTAGATGTTCAAGTAACCTTGATTCTGAGTTATTCACGCGTAGAAACCTGAAATAAATTCACCATAACACCAATATTAACACATACATTCAATATCTATCAGTTCTAAACATGGATTCACAATTAAACAGTTACGCGTAAAGTGACTTATGCGTAAAACTTAAACCCTAATAATTCAATAATTACGACTAAGAATTCTAGCCATAGGATTGACACCAAACTTTTTCTGGGATGTCTAAGAAGCCTAGTGAGTTGTTTTATCCAAGTTTTAACATCAAAACCTAAGCGGATCAAAAATACCCAAATGCTAAGAACATAAACCCTAATTTTCAATTTTAACATAATTGGTGTTTCTGGGTAAGTTCTAAGCCTGGATAAGATCAATTCAACATGTAAACAACATCACACAACTATCTTTTTAACCAGAAACACTCATATTCGAAAACACCCAAAATTACGCGTATGAACCCTAATTTGAAAAATGATCAAAACATGTTTCTGGGTGGATTTGGTTAATGAAAATGGTTATGATATACACTTTTGAGCATTTTGACACCATTTTTAATATCACAAAGACACAAATATAGACTTTGTGTTCATAGCTTACGCGTAGAACATAAAAGTCATTCGAACAAAAATTTTAACCGTTGGATTTTCAAACAAATCAAAACCCTTGTTTGTTTTAACATAAAGATTGATAAAACACTTACAGATTTGAGATCAACAACACGAATTAGTGAAACGAATTTGGATCGTGGATGAGAGTTGGTGAAGTATTAATTGTAGTAATAAATGTAAAGTAAATTTTGGTGGAGGTGTTTTTGTTTAAAATAGTTTGAGCTTTTGACAGTTTTAGTCCCTCCACCTTAACCTTTTTCATCCAACGCCCATAACTTCCATTTTGGTTACCAAAAGTATGATTTATGGAAAGAAGACTTGATGACACTCCCCCTTTACTTAAGAAATAAAGAAATTTTATAAATTTGAGTCCGAGGAGTGTCAGTAAACCAGAAATGTGACCACTATAATCAAAGACACAATTGGGAAAAGGTAACATACAAGGTTTTATGAAAAGAAAATATTTACTTTCTCCCCCTCAACACTTGACCGAAAAATATTGAATTTTGAAAGATTAAAGTGTTGACGGAAGATTTGTACTTGCCATGTTAAAAGAAATATAGATAGAAAAATATTTTTGTTGTTTTATCGGATTTTAGAATTTTGTATTTTGTTTTTGAAAATATTTACAAAAGAAGTTTTGGTGTTTGACTGGTTTTAAGAATGTTTTAAAAGTTCATCCAGTTCCTCTGGATTCAAACACCGCATACCAATCCGGTGGACCAACTCATTAAACCTAGCAGGAGCTAAGGCTTTGGTGAGGAGATCTGCCAGATGTGCTTTGATTTTGAGTGTTGAACGGAGTTGCACGAGATCGCAATAGCACTCCGATAGTCGCAGTACATCGGGATTTTGTCAAATCGTAAACCATAGTCTTTGAGTTGTGTTCTCATCCAAATGACTTGAGCACAACACGCTGACATGGCTACATATTACGCTTTTGTTGAGGACGTGACGTACAATCTTGCTTCTTCGATTGCCATGACACCAGTTTATCACCAAGAAATTGTAAAGCACCTGAAGTACTTTTCGTGATCTAAGCATCTGCGTGATCGGCGTTGAAAAAGCTATTAGTTCAAAACCGAGAATCCTTCGGATACGGATCTCCAAGCTAATGGTTCCCTTGATGTATCGGAGGATTCTTTTAGCCTCTGAGAGGTGAGTTTCAGTTGGTCTCGACTGATAACGGGAGAAAAGATATACGGCAAAAACAATATCGGCCCTAGGTGTTTAGATACATGAGAGACCCAATAATACTATGATATTTGGTAGGGTCCACCAATTTCCCATGTAAATCGGCATCTAGCTTCTTGGTATGAGCCATTGGTGTGGCATAGGTGTCCAGATTTTGCATTCCAAATTTATTTAAAAGTTCAAGGCATATTTGGGTGACTTAAGAAAATACCACGGGGTGATTGATGAACTTGCATTCCCAGAAAGAATGTGAGTTCACCCATCATTGACATTTCAAAATGTTTTGTCATTAGTTTTGCAAAAGCATTTGAGTGTTTTAAATGTGTTGACCCAAAAATGATGTCATTCACATAGATTTGAACGATTAAAATGTGAGCCTCGTGATATTGTATGAAAAGTGTAGGATCGACGAACCTTTTTGAAATTATTGGCAATGAGGAAAGATGATAACTTATCGTACCACGTCCGAAGAGCTTGTTTGAGACCTTAGAGATTTGTTCGGTTTGTATGTGGTTGGGAACTCGGATCAACGAATCCTTGGTGGTGACATAAAGCGTTTCTTTCGGTTGATCATTGAGAAGCGCTTTTGATGTCCATCTGAAAGACCGTTATATTCATATGAGCCGCGAACGCCAGAAATATCCGAACAGCCTCAAGGCGAGCAACGAGGCGAATGATTCTTCAAAGTCAATACCCTCTTCCTGTCTATAACCCTTAGTCACCAGGCGTGACTTATTTCGATTACGGTTCCCAACATCAATTTGTTATTCCAAATCCACTTGAGACCAATGACGAAGACTCCTGTTGGTCTTTCAACCAATTCCCATACTTCAAGGAATTTAAACTGATTGAGTTCTTCCTGCATGGATTCAATCCAGTTGTCTTTGATCATTGCGTCTTTAATGTTTTGGGTTAGATTGGCGACAGTGCATAAATGCAATGTTCACCATCTGTGTGAAGACATTGTCATGTTTCAACTGGTTGATTCGGGTTACCAATAATATTCTTTAGAGGATGGTTTTTTGTCCAAAGATGTTTGGAAGGTTGATGTTGATATACATTCTGCAGATTGGGAGGATTCAAATGGCTTGTGGATGATTTGCAACATCGGATGTGGCAGTTTCATTAGCAAACAGGTTGAAGAAGCGCATTTGGATCATAATCTGCGGTGGGGTACTTCATTGTTGAGAACATCATCAATTGGTTCAACGTCGTTGGATGCGCTTTGTTCAAGCTGTTGTGGTAGAGTCAACTGGTGGTGCTTCTTCAACATGGTTGTTGTAGCGGGTGTATCGGTATTGGAATATGATCGGGTTGAGCAGCGGAAACATTGGATACACCTGGAGCACGTTCATCAATATCATCACAAAACAGAGGAGCAAATAGCTTTTCCATTTGTTGATGAGTAAGTGAGCTTGTTTCAGTGATGATGGGTTTTAGGGAGTTTAAACGGTTATGACCGGGTTCCAAGTATGCTCGGAAGCCATATCTGTAAGCTCATCGAAATTTGCATGAATCGTTTCCATAACCTGCTTTGTATGACAATTCCAGATTCTGTAACCTTTAGAATTATCACAGTATCCAATAAAGACTCCAATGTCAGCTTTGGCTTTGAGCTTTCCAAAGTCATCACGATCATTATTCGGGTAGCAAAGGGATCCAAGTAGATGAAAGTGTTTGAGATTCGGTTTTTGGTTGTGGATAAACTCAAATGGTGTTTTTTGTGGCGTTTAGTAATCATTGAGCGATTCTGAGTGTAACATGCAGTTGATACGGCTTCATCCCACAAGTAATCTGGAAGTTTAGCATTGATTAAAATCGTTAAGCTTCCACTAACGTACGGTTTCGTCTTTCAACAACTCCGTTTTGTTCTGGGGTACGTGCAATGATGTTTGATGCTCAATTCCTACTTTCTCATAATATTCACGAAGAGTTTGATTCACAAATTTAGTTCCTTTATCTTTGAATTTGTCTGACGGTTGTTGAGCTGAACTTGAATTTTCGTGAGAAGGTGATGATCATCTGTGAAGCTTGATCTTTACTTTGAAGAAAATAAACCCAAGTCCATCTGGAGTAGTCATCTACAATTACCAAGATGTAGCATTTGCCATTAATCGTGCAGCGCGCCGGAACACACAAATCCATGTGAAGAAGATGAAGCACATCTTTGACGTGTTCCACCTTTGAAGGAAAATGGGCACGAGTGCTTTTACCTTGTTCACAAGCGGAGCAAAATTGATCTTTAGAATACCGGAATCTTGGGAGACCTTTAACAAGTTTGTATCGAGCAAGGTTGGTTATGGTTTGAAAGTTTAAATGTGAGAGACGTCGGTGCCATAGCCAAGATTTTGTTGATGTTGCCTTTGAAAGTAGACAAATGGGAGATGAAGCCATCATGTCTTGCATGGAGATAGTGTAGAGACTTGAATTGAGAGTGCCAGACATAAGATCGTTTCCTTGTAAATCCGCAATGAAACAAGTTTTCTCCAAAAGCAACTTCAAATCTCCATAACGAAATTGACCAACGAGAGAAGAGATTGTGACCGACCTTCCATAATAGAATAGACCTGCTAATTTCGATGTTTCGTTGATGTAATCTCCGTATCCCATGATAGGCTGCGAAGTGATCATTCGAATCGGCAGTGCCAATCAACTTTGCAACAAAGTTTGATAACATTTGAGATTGCTGTCATGTGTGGGGAACATCCGCTATCAACAATCCAAAGGATGATCGTATCACACGCATTACCACAGACGACACGAGATGGAATAGAAGTAGATGTGGAACCCGATGAGTTAGAGGGTTCCGAAGAAGTTATAGTAGAAATACACACATCAATGATTTTAGGTATCCATTTAAATCCTAGTGTATTGTGTATCCATTTCTGCCATCTCCAACTAGTCTTTGCTTTAGTCTTAGTAAATGCACTAGGTGGTACGGCGTTCCTTGGAGGTGATAATGGAGCTACAGGGACATCAATGCATTTTTTAGAATCTCAAGAGGGCGGTTTACCAAGCACAATCTTAGAAGCATTAGTGGGCCTAGAGGTATTCTGTTTCTTAGGATTCCGTAAACGAGACAAGATAACTTTAGCAACACATTTATCATGACAATCAAAAAGCATACTTTTACGGCATATAACACAAGAAGCTTGGACTTAAATATCAAAAGTACTTAAAGGTTCAGCATTCGTTACATCACTTTTTCCATTACATTTGTTAGACGCAATATCTAAAGTGGGTGCAACTTGGGTCTTATTCAAAGTCCTAGGGTGTTCTTCTACTTCAACATTCTTTATTGTTCTTTTCTTAGGTTGCAACTTCCTATTCTTCCTTGTATTGCTCCTAGGCTGTGAAGTGCGGACATTAGGAAAAGAGGCAACTATTCTGTGTGATGGGGAAGCATTAGTATCTTGTGATTTGTCAGTAGGCATTCTAGTGTCACTTTTTCTAAGTGTTACAGGTGCAAGTTTCTTAATATTGCTAAGTTGAACTTGTTCATACTTTCCTAACTTCTCATTTAACTCAATGATAGTGTGCAACAAATCTTGATTTTCAGAACGAAGATTTCTAGAAAAATGAATTACTTCTTTAGTGTTTGCATGATAATGATCAAGTTCGTTTGATGCTTCATCACGAGTCTGGTTGAGTAAATCAAATATGACACCATATTTCTTTTTAAGTTTTGTAAGTTCTTGTTCATATTTTGAGATTTGATATTTCAAAGACGCGTTTTGATCATCCAGTTGCTCAGGTTTTGAATTAAAGGTTTTTGCTTGCAACTGAGCGATTTTGTTTTGCAAAGCGAGTTCATGATTGTGACAATCTTTTTGACACCATTGAAGACGACGTTTTGCATTTGAAAGCTCGTTTGTCACTCGTTCATTTTCAATTTTTAAAGACTTGATTTGTGACACAAAATCAGTATTCTCAACATTTGCAACAGAATCAACAGAATTAGCAGAGATATAATCAAATGCATATTCAACAGAATATAATAACACCACATTATGGATATCAGCACATATAACATCTTCCAAGAGTCGATCAACATCTTTTCTCAACATTTTCTTTTTGCGTTTTGTATTTGAAATGGATGTTTCTGTTTTCTCGAAAACTCTTTTCATCAGTCCAAGTTCCTAATGAAATTCCTTTTCCCAATATAATGCACAATTTTTCAAATTTTTGACATGGGGTAAAATTATTTTCTTAAAAATATCTCTTTGTGCTCGTGCCTGAGGCGATTGAAAATGTTCAACTTTTATTTCAGAATGAAAATCAATCTCATGTTCTAAAAGTTTGATGTCGGAGTGAAAATGTCAAAATATCTAGAATTTGACGATTTTGGGTATTGATTTTACTTCACTGAGTGAAGGTAAAGGACCATTAATTTGTGCAGAGTTGGGTTGAGGACAAACATTAGAAGATTCATACATAGGTGTGATAACCCAAGGTGTGTTAGAAGTCCTTTTTGTCACAAAAGTGGCGGCTTTGAATAGTTAAAGGTTTGTTATAAACAACATTTTCCATTTTGACCGACTCGTCATCGCATCAATTCCTCTTGACGATTATATTCAACAACACTCATAATGGAATCATCAATTCTATGTTCTGCACTGTAAACTTCCGGATTTGGTTTGAATGCTCTATTTGAAAACTTAGGTTTGTAATCAACAAGATTCGGTCCATATCCATTTGGATTTGGTTTGAAAGTAAACTTTTGAATCGTGGTGATTGATTCACCATATTTATAAACAACATTTCAAAGTAAGAGTGTTAAGTTGTTTTGTAAGTCGACAATTTCCTCAAGATAGGCATCTATTCGTTTCGTTGAATGCTTTTTGTATTTAGATAACTGTTTTTGACAAGTTAACAACTCAGACATGGCTTTTTGAGTTTCCAAAGTAAGAGTGTTAAGTTGTTTTTTATGTTCATGTTTCAGTTGTTCTATTTGAGACAACAAAGCATTCTTGGATGAGATCACGTATCTGTCGTTCTAATGATTTTTGTTTTGGTGAGATTTAGCAGCGACTTCAAAACCTTGTTCCGCGTTTTCTTGAGTTTTGAAAAAATTGGGTTGCCTTTTTAAGCATTCAATATCCCTGGTTAACAGTGCATTTTTACTATGTAATTGCTGATTGGTTGCACGACATTCATCCATTTGGGATTGATAATTGTTAAGTAAGAGGTCAATATCTGGATTAGGCAAAGGTTCAGCGTGTTCAACGTGAGTCACAACATGATCATTATTCAGATGCTCAAGTATAACTACGGAGTCAATTTGAGTATCAAAGTTAACCATAAGGTCATCTTGATCATCAAATGTAACTCTGAGGGTCTAGTTGAGAATCGTCGAGAATGAGATGTGGGACTCATGTTGAACATTCTAAGCCTCGTCGGATTCAGATGTTGGCTGAGATATTAGATCAGTGATGAATATGGTTTGTTCGGGTACCTGAGACAAGCCATCAGTGTGATACACTGGGCCTGTGTCACTCATGTGGAGAACTTGCATATGTGCCATCAACAACACGTTGCATGCATTAGCACCAAGTCCTCCATATCATCATATGAGTCTGCATCTACCATAAAGCTCTGTTCTTTGGTTGTGAGGGTTCCACCAGCTTCATCCTTAAGAGCCAAAAGTAAAGCCTCCTTGTGATAAGCAGTGCCTCTAGTCCTCGGCCGGGCATGCATTAGCGGTGACCCTTCTCATTACAGTTGTAGCAGCAGACCATTTATCCCATTATGAGCATTCCCCTGTTCAACCACTTGAGCTCTCTGTTGTTGTGGAGCACCAATGTTATTCCTTCCCATAGCATTAAACCCTTGACCACCTCCCATCGTGACCCATAACGATTACGAACTTCAACGTCCATTGTTCACAACAGTCTGATTCCTTGTGTTTGATGAGGAACGAATGCGATTGTTTGATTTGTTTGTATACCGCCCGAAGGTTTAGCAATCATAACAAATCCTTGTTGCAATGCATCGAAAGCATCAGAGTCCTCATTAGCTTTACTGTAAAGTTCTTGATCATTGTTGCTGTTGTATGGAACCAATTGAGTTTGTTGAGATTGTTGCTGTGATGGATCATATGGTGTGATTGTTGCTGATTGGTTGAGGAGGTTGAGGAGGATAACTAGTTTGAGCCCACAAAGCAAGTTGTTGGTTTTCCGGAAGTGACGGTGGAAGGAGTCCACAGATAGCCCTTTCTTTGTCAACTTCCTTTTGGTGAGGCTTCAAATAGTCGTACAACAATTCGTATGTAGCATGATGAAGATTCTTAGCTTGACGGATGAAAATGACATACTTCTCCCAATCAGGACCAAGACTATTTAGGAACTTAGTATTGACTGCAATTCTTGGCATGATGATGTTGTGTTTTCCAAATCATTGATGATGTCTGAGAATCGATGATGATAAGACTCTAATGTCTCTCCTGGTTCAATCATGAAGTGTTCATAGGCCAAGTAAATTTTCGATTCCATATCCTCTTGATTGAGTTCGATTCCTTCCATGAGAAGATGAATATGTTCAACATTGCTTTTGCAGTCTTTTGAGCATCAACACTTTGAAGGATTGGATTGGGTAATCCTAAAAGGATATATTGCATTGCTAGCTCATCAACTTCGAAATATAGAAGTTCATCACCAGAAAGGTCAGTAATAGTTGCAATGTTTGTGAGATCATCTCTTGGTGGAATATTAGGATCTCCGGGTGTAACGACAATAGGAATCTAAAATGGACCTTCCAATATAACCTTCTTTAAGAACTTGCCATGTGGCTTCTTTAGGTCACAAAACCTAAAGAACCTAATTACCCATTGATCATAGTTTTCGGGAGTGAGCATTGGAGGTCTATCAAGTGATCCTGCCTCATGAATGGATTGCAGGCTACTTAGAGCTTCACACATCTTTGCAAACCAAGATGGTTCCTTCATAGTATTCCTGGATGGATGTTGATTGTGAACGTTTGTGTGAGGTTGTACTTGAAGACTAGGTGGTGGTTGAACCATTAGTGGTTGAATTGCTCCTTATTGTGGATAATGTTGTTGATTAAATTGTTGTTGATAAATTTGTTGTTGTTGATTGAATTGTTGATGTTGTGGACTAAGTTGTTGTTGTTGTTGAGTATACGTATAAGGAAAGTAGTTAGAGTATGGTGGTTGAGACATGTTGAAAACTTGTGTTGTAAAATGGATCTTTGTAGTCGAATGAAACGTTGTTGATGAAGTATCATTAGGTGTAGAAACCAATGTTAGGCGAAGTAATGCTTAAGCGTAAAAAACACCAAACTTACGCGTAAAAATAATGTTTACGCGTAGGATTAGCTACTGGCGTAGAATTGAGAAACATTAAGATTAGGCGTAAACTGAAAGTTAGACGTAGAAACCTTATGCGTAAGATTAGCTTATCGTAAGACAAGACTTAGGCGTAAGAAAATGCTTAGGCGTAAAGAGTTCTACGCGTAAGTTTAAGCTTATGCGTAAAATTAGGGTTTTACCCAAAAAAATCCTTTACACTATCATAGTGTAAACGATATCCAAATTCAAAGTGTTTTCAGGCTTATCCAAGCAAGAAAAACACTGAGTAAACCAAGAAAACTAAAGATCAAGCCATGGATATCTTACAGGTAACTCTAGGGTTTTGTTACGCGTAAAACTCAACCAAAACGGATTTTTAGTCCAAAGTGTTTCTAAACCAGATTTTTGTGATGAAACAGCTTCAATATCACCAAAATAACACAAAAGTGTGAAACTTGATGATCCAAAACTTGTAAACACCTTACGCATAGAAATGAACACACGTATAAAACCAAGCTTAAAAGCAATGAATTACACGTAAAGTTTGAAAATTTTTACCAAAAACTGAAATTTTAACACCTAAAAACCTTGAAAGTACAAGAATCTTGGATTGGAAAGTGTAAAAAATGAGTTTTTAAGTGTGTAAAAGTTTGAAGACTGAGACTTACGCGTAAAACCAAAACAACTTCAAAAAACAATACCTTTTCACCCAACTATTTGGCGATTGATACCACTGTTAGGTCACCATGTTTATAACACAAGCATCAATAGAAGAAATAGAGAAGAGATGATCAGATGAACAAACTCACACACACACACACACGTATGATATATGGAAGAGTTATGCGTAGAGTGAAATGAGTGAATTGAACAACCAACCCTCAAGTGAGGGTTTACAAGGATTATTTATTGGAGGGAACTAGAGCAGCACACCAAGTTCCCATCCTTTACTTATTCGGCTTTATATAGGCTCATGGGCTTTCTACATGAGCCTAACCTTGATTAATAACATAAAAGCCATAATTAAGCTAACTATTACATATTAATGACTAACACTTGAATTCAAGTTTAGGAGTGATTCCAACAACCACTATCCACAATTAAATGATCTTTAAGCTCCTCTTCTGGGTTTCCCTACACAAAGATAAAAGAGTTAGTTAATTTTAGGAACCCAAGCCATTACTGACTTGTGTTTCCCTTGTGGAGTTACATACTTAAATTCTTTAAGTATGTAATTTCCACTGTCTTTAAGCACATGATCAATTATCTTTGGTTGTTCCAAAACTTGTGTTGGTTTTTCAATAAAAGTCCCTTTTTCATTTAAGTTTTCTAAAATCTCTATTTCACCAGTACTTGTTGAAAGTACTGTTTGTTCCCCATCAGTACTTTCCTTCTTAACCCAACATTTTTTAACTTTTGGTGTAGATTCCCTTGATCTAGCTACCCTTTTTGAGTTGTAACGCCTTTTAGATTGATAGTAATTAAATCTCCTAGGGTTTCTATTCCAAAAAGTGTTAGGAGAAAACAGAGCAGTACTTTGAGAAGGTATTGTTTGTGATACTCTTGGCTTAACAGTACCTTGAAAAGTGTTTAAAGGTACTGGGGGTTTTGAAAAAGGTCTTCTTTGGTGAGGGTACCTATAGTCTTGTGAGAAATTGCTATGGTTAACCCTATGTGAATGACTCCAAACTGGTCAAGTTTCGGTTTTGATTGCGATTCATTCTTTGGGAATTTGCTTAGGTATTCTGAGTGAAAGTCACAGTGCTTAATCAAATGATCAGGACTGTAACAAACAAAACATAATTTTTGACCCAAACTCCCAAAATTGCTTCCTCTATGTCTATGACCAAAACTATCCTGTCTTCTAGGTGAATGATGAGACTTATTATGACCAAAATTATCCCAAAAAGACTTAGCAGTATTTTGAAAAGGTTTTCTTAAAGGTACTGCTGAATGTCTAGCAGTACTTTGAGTAGAAGGTACTGCTTGACTCTTAACATCATCACTCTTAGGTTTCTCAACTGTTTCTTTTGGGGTTTCAGAACTAGATTCACCATTAAGCTTTTTCCTAAACTCTAGGTTGTCTAATCCAAAACGAGAAACATCTGGCCTAAGTGGTTGAAAACTACCAAGTGGGATGAGGACTGCATGATAACCTTTGTCTTTCTTAAACTCAGGAGGTGTTTGACTACTTGATTCCTCATTACTAGATGTGTCTACATAGTTAATGAGTTCATCATCACTAGTTGTTAGATCCTCAAAATCAAGTTCATCCTTATCACTAGGTGGGTTTTCTTCTGTGCTACTAAAGTCCATACCAAAACTTAATCCATTTTAATGTAAGCTTTCTCTGTTTTCAACATAACTAACATGAGAAAGGCCAGATTGTCCCCAAGCAGCAAACTTTTCTAGCAATTCATCTCTTTCCTTAGTTAGCTTCTCAATTTCAGAAATCTTACATCCTAGTTTCCATTCACTTAATTTTAACTCATAATCCTATTGTTCATACTTTTCAGCCCAATCCATTTCATTATTTTCATGTGTTATTATTTTGGCTTCCATAGACTCTAAAGTAATTTGATAACCAGCTACCTCAGACCTAGCCCTTCTACAGTTATCTCTTTTAATCACATAATCATTAAGTACTTTTTGATAAAATTCATGACACTTATAACATACCTCGAGATAGGGGTGAACTTGGTGATAGCTACCATAGCAGCGGAAACAGGTTCATCTTCACTCTGCATGCTCCAATCAAAGCTTCCTAGACCATCTATGGACTCCAAAGCATGAATCCGTGTTCCTCATCAAAGTTGTGCTCCAATCAAACTCTTCCACTGAGTCTTCCACTGCTACCATACAATAGGTTATTGGTTCTTCATCAAACTCAGCACTCCAGTCAACCTATGATTGATTCTCTTGAGCAACCAAAGCTTTTGTTTCAGTAGTAGGGATTTCCTTTAGTTCAAGCTTGGGTTTCTCAGTCATTCTATTTTCTTGGTATATAGAAAACTTGCATTCCCTTGCAAAGTGTCCAGTCCTTTGACAATTAAAACATTCAATCTTGGAGTTGTCAAAAGTGATACCCTGTTTTGGTTTGAAGTCGATGCCTCTTCCTGTTTTCTTCATGAACTTCTTGATCCTTGCATTGATCATAGCAACTTGCCACCTTATATCAATTTCTTCAAGAGCATCCTCTTCAATTTGTGACAAATCCTCTTCATAGGTAACAGGTAAAGTAGCTTGTTGAGCAAAGAATGAGCATACAACTTCATCAGAATGGATGGTGCTTGATGGTGATGATGTGGGGTTGGTCATAGTTGTGATAGTATGAGCAGGATATGCAAGAGCTAATAGCAATACTTTGAATAGGGTAGCAAGTACTTTTAGTGGAAGTACTGCCTCTCTTTTCAGATGACACAAAAGCTATACTGTGAGACTTTGAACTTGTTTGGCCATTCATCTCATGCTCATACACCTTTACATGGTTGTAGAGATCATCAAAATCCATAACATCCAAACCAGGTTGTCCTCTGATCATAGTACCAATCACATGCCATGTAGATGGCAAACTCATTAAGAACTTCATATTGGCATATTTAACAGATACCTCTGCCTTGTATAACTCTAGCATGCTGAGGAGATTTTGGAACCTGTCATAGGCAGCATCAAGACCTTCTCTTTCACCAACAGTGAAAGTTTCAAACTGTTGCTTCAACAGATTTCTATACATCTTCTTGGAAGCATCATTACCTCCAAACCTTGTCTTGAGAGCAGCTCATAATTGTTTAGCATCCTTAGCATCATGAAATTTGAGTAGGTGACCATCAGGTATAGCAGACAATAGGATGTTGAGAGCCTTATCTTGATTTCTTATTGTAGCTATTGGCAAAACGGCCTTAGGTGGTTTAGGTTGTCCAGGAATTTCTATAGGATCTGCAACAACTTCATTACCATTGACAATTACATTCCACAGTGCATGGTCTGTAATAGCAATGCACTGCCGCATCTTCATACTCCATAGATCATACTCTCCCTTCTTGATGATTGGTATTACGGTGAGGTGATGGATGGGGGTGGTGCGGCTGTTCGACATCTTTAGGATTTGTTGTTAACTAGGTTTTAAGGGTTTCTTCTTAGTCGAGTTTCCACACAGTGCGATATACCACTTGTTGGATCGATGTACTCTAACCAAACTAACTTATATAGCTTGTAAGGGTTTAATAACCTCGGATAAATCCTAAGTTACTAACAATGAAACACTGAACTAACTCTATTAAGTATGCGGAATTTACTTAACAAAGCTAAGAAGAATTAACTTTAACTTCAAATATTTTATTAATACTTAGAATTTGCTTGTTATACAGATTCTTTAACAACTATAAACTCTAATATCGTATTCTCTAAAAGCTCTAATATTGCACGTACATTCATATCTCTAATGCCAATCTAGGGGTCCTTTTAAAGGCTTAAGGATAACCCTAGTCGGTTTACAATTACAAACCTTGTACGACAAGTAATACTAAACTAATCTTTAGAACATTCTAGAATTACAAGATAATCCTTAAGATTTTTGCATATCAGTCCTTTAAGCATGCAGTACTTTGATTTCATTCTTTAGTAGTACTTTGACTTCAGTACTTTGACTCTTCAGCACTTTGATTCTTCAGTATTTTGACTTTTTATATCCCAACACTATTGTAATTTACTTTGTTTCGTATTTATAGGTCTCATTGTAACCATTCACGTGTGACGATATCTTGGAGGGAGATTGTTAGCCTCGCTTTTTTATAAAGATAATGTTACTTACATGAATTAGACTAGATGCGTAGTATACTTTGCCCATAGGGACTAGTATTGTTTAAGTGGCAAATTATTGGTTTGTTGAGCCTATAAATACCCCTCATGACTCTCCATGAGGGGTGAGGTGAATCATTTAGTTAGTGTATTGTTTCTCTTTCAATAAACTCATCTTTGTGTTTTCTCCTCCCTCTCTCTACTTTCTCTCTCTAAAAGGATGAATATCTTCATCTTCTTTCACCAACCCTGACCTGCACAACCACATAAATCATAGTATTTTCGGTCCTAACACTAGTCGATAAATTGTGACTTGGTTGTTTTGGAGTTGGATCACGTCTGGTTGCTTGTGTGTGTACCGAGACCTACACAACCCAAACATTGGGTTTTATATTTTTATTATTCTTCTTTGTTCACCTCTTGAAAACTAGTAATGTAATGTGTTTTAGTTGGATCTGGTATGTCAAAATTTACTAAAACAAGAAATGACACAAAGTGAAACTAAGTAGAAAAGTAAAGGGAATGTGTTTTGGTAATATGTATTGGGTTGGATTTGAGTTAATGTTATTTTGAAAATAGATAAGTCATAATTTGGTTTTGGGCTTGAGGTGTGTGTGGGCGTAGCCACGATCAATAATGGTGGGAATGCGTGTGTTTTATGGTAAAGGGTAATAGATTGGGTTGAATTTTCCTTCACAAATCATAAATCGAAACTTACTATAACACATGGGATGGATTAACGGGTTTTTGTAATGTGACTTTGGTGTGTGTCGAGCCACTGTTGGGACAAGCCTAATAGTGAGGTGCATTTGATGTGCTTGTTTTGCTTCGGCTTACTTCACGACTTATTCTCGGCTTATTATTAAATTACTGACTCGTCGCGTACTAGACTTGACCATAACATATTGTAAGAACTAAGTATTCACTTATAAAGAAAAACTATAAGTTTAATTTACAAGACAAACTAATAGAAATGTAAACCTAATACTTTTTATCATTAAAATGATGGATTTAGAATAAACGTTAACTTTATCAAATCATTGAATAATGAATGAAACTTTGGAAAATATAAATGAGATTTTACATATGCCTTTGTAAACGGGACTTATTTTTATATAAGTTGGAAAACAATGTAAATTATTTGCCTTTAAATATAAATTGCAACACTTATTGATCTCGTACATACTAAAACGTATACATGGGTCATGCCCGATTTTTCTAAAAATCCAACACTTATAACCTAAACTCTAAAAATAAGCTTATTTTAAATACAAACTCTTTTACTAAAATCAATACTTAAGATATAAATTTTTATTATCACTAATAGTTGATTTTAAATAAATACACTTTAACAACAACATTCTTATAGTCTGACTCCTTCTACTATATATTTATGATTACTTTCCGTAAATCGTTTTCTAGTTATTGTCAAACCGGAGACTTATTTGTCGTTGATACTTTGTTATTATATACTTATATAGCTATGCACTTCCAAGAGCCAATACTTGCAAATACTCAGTAAACGTAAATCTTTGCCACACAAGCAACAATAACACAAACACTTTAAAACTTTAAAATTTATTTAAACGTCATCGAGTCTTAAACTAAACTTGTCATACTCATTGGGTTTAGCGTGTATTAGGTGCTATTTGACCATACTCTATTCGATTGCTTTACTAAGGTGAGTTCATGGCCTATTTTACTTGTTTTGAAATATTTTTGGGGAGAATACATGCTTGTTTTACCTAAAATGCAATACTTGTATTACTTGAATACATTATTTGTTTATTCAAAAATTACTTGTTTTACTTGAGTACTTGTTTGGTTACTCGAATGCATTACTTATTTCAATCGTTACATATTCAATTATTTTCTCATGGACACAAGCATTTAAACAATTACGAATTTCCTAAGCTATTACAATTACCATAAAGTTCCCACACATCACGAACTGTTAATTACATTGTAAGCGCGAATATTATGAATAGATCTATTGGAATTGAACTCCCCGTCCATAGTAGGATAAGCTCTACTGACCAATAGTACGAGTCGGACTGACGCATAATTATTTGAGGTAATATTGGGTGCTATGGCAAGTGGTAGGAATTGGAAATTCCATAAGTGAAGAGTCGGTCACCCCAAATATTATCTAGCATAAGTTAGCTCGTAGACTTGTTATTAGTTACGTTATTTAGCAGTTTATTAGTTAGTTTGTAGCGTAGTTACCTAGTTTAGAGCAACAGGTGGAGAAGGGTCTTTACCCACTGTATGCGATCCACAGTCAGTAAGGAGGACGTATTGTTTGTAAGTATAAATACCCCTTCCATCCTTGGAAGGGGTGGAGCTTTCTAATCTAACCTTTCACATTTTGTACATCAAGTCTCTACCAAGAAACTCCATCTCTCTCTACTTTCTCTCTCTAAAATGTCTAACATGTATTTTGATCATCCAAGACTACCCGAATCATCAGAACACAATAATATTACGATCCTACAAATGGTACCAGAGCCAGGTTATTGTGTTGTGTTGATTTGTGTGGTTTAGTATCAAGGTTATGGTGGTTTTTGGATCATTTTTTAAAACTTTTTTTTATACTTTTGGTGGTCGGAAAATAAACTTTTCAGTGTTACTTTGGTATAACAGTTTTGAATATGGTTCTTGTATCCTTTTCTGTTTGGTCAACAAATAAAAGTTTGTCCATCAATGTTTATCTGTCTTGTGTATTTGTGTCCAAGTCACATGCTTTTATCACTTTTTTTACCAATTCGTGACCTTTATTATGGTCAAAGTGGTCAAATTTGTGGTCAAAACGGGTCTAAGAGGATGTCATTTTTGCTGTTTCTTTCTGGGTTTTTTTTTCTGGCCAGGTTCAAGAGGTCAAATATGAAAAAAGAAATGGGTCAAAAAGAAGCTTTTCTTATGCAGTTTTCTGGGTTTATTATGATGCTAGACGGAAAATTGGTCGGAAAACTCATCTGAAAATCTTGCTAGCGACTTGTTATTTAACAAGTAGCGAGTTGTGTCAAAAACCTGCCTAGCGACTTGTCTTTACAAGTCGTAGCGACTTGGTGCTAGAGACTTGGTGCTAACGACTTGGCTCTTGACTAAAAAGTAGCAACTTGACAGAAATAAAAGATGAAGAAGATAAAAAGGAAAATGACTCTCGACCACATCAATATACCAAAAAGACTCGACCTCAGTTTCATTCGAACATCATTGGCCCATGTTAACTTAAACCGAAAAACATAAATGAAGAAATATCAACATATCCGAAACTGAAAAACATTCAATCCTCTTAACCTACATCTAGACTCATTAAGAACCCTCACTATCACTCCCCATATCTCATTCTAATTCAAGACTCAAACAATATGATAAGCAAGTATAAAGATCTCAGTCGACTCAAACGTTTTCCCAAATCTTTTAAAAGATTTTTCTCGTTTGAATACCACCATCACAGACCCTTTTTGAAGTCCAAGCTTCATGTTACTATCTGAAAATCATAAAGAATAATTTATAACAAATATGTTTTAATTAATCTTTTGTTCGTTTAAAGTAAATACAATACGTGCACAAATTAAACCTACCCGAGACCCAATCAGGATCTTGAAGCCACATGACACGATCTTGATTCAAAACTATTAATGAAAATACCCAAGTACCGGTATGTTTGACATTGGCTTGTGCGATGTGATATGAGATCGATTTATCATGATGAGAAGTGAGATTGAGATTCGTATATGAGATAAAAGGAAACATTTTTTTTCTCAGATCTTCGTGGGAGAAAAACGTAGAGATGTAGGCGGAGTTTATGAGAGAAGCATTTTTAGGGTTGTGTTTTATTAGGGTTAAAGTGAGTTTATCTCTCTTTTATAACCGGTTGCTAATTTGTTGAGTGGAATGGGCTGTGACTTAAACTCGTTTGTGGGGATTTCTTTTTTGGAAAATGGGCTTAAGTCATTAAATGAAATGATATTTTGAACCAGAATGGACCTTAATTGGTCATGAGTATTCCTAGTATAAATGATGGACTTGGGCTTTGTGACTTGCATTTGGTAATGGGCTGAACGGATATATATGTTAGACTGAATTTGTGACAAAATTTGTCATCCGAATTTTTTTTGGTATACAAATTTTGGATACAATTTGTGCTATAAATTCAAGAGTGATATTTTGGTATATATATATATAAAATTTCACGGAGGATACATAAATTCACGGCTTGAGCGAAAAAGTGAAAATGACTACGGGGTTTTTGTACGGTATTATTAATGCGAATTTGAAGAGATATTTCATGGGTGATCTTAAATCTTTGAGACGATGGTTGGTTGGTTGCAAGTCTCAAGATAACTTGTTGGGGCATAACTATCACTTTAAGTTATGAATTGACAAACTGATTTAACCGATATAAGGAGTTACGTGTGGTGCTCACGGTATAACTATCATCTTTAGGAAGTTGTAGTACTTAGTGTCACACGGCGTTGTGGATTGTTGGAAAATATAGAACAAGCAGTAAGTCACTAAGTTGGGATGTCTCCTTTTCTTTCCAAGTTAGTCGTATCAGGTTATCTCCATATGTGGTCATTACTATTAGCCGTTGAATCAATGGAGGTTCAATTTCAGCAAGTCCCATGAGATATTCTACGCCACGTAATGTCAATGATACTTCACAGTCTAAGCTAAATCTCAATGGAGCTTATGAGACTTGATGAGTTATGAGATTTGGTGTGATGATGAGATTTGTTGGGTAATGAGATTTGATACTTTGGTTTATGCACTTTCACAAAGATTATTACGTCGCGGCTTGATGTGTTTATTGGAAAATGTTGTCTACGGGGCTGTATGGACGGTATTTCTTATTTGGATGTGAAGTGAGGCTTTCCGGGCTCGATTACTTATTTCGTCTTCTTTCTTTCTACCATTCCGCAAAGATGACTTGTTTGGGCATTTATAGAGTGTGATAAAGACTTGGATATTTAGTTTCGTTTGTGATTCTTTCTCACTTAACCCACAACGTAACTATCACTTCGGTGTCTCACGTAGTTGACAATATGTCAAGAGGTTTTGTATATTAGGTACATCGTTGCTTCTTCACAAGGATTAGTACAAGTTTAATTAACAAATCTGGGGAATTTTACTTCATGATCAAGTTTGGAATATCGGGTTTACTTCAGCATATGGTCACCATAACAGTTGACAGAATTCATGAATGGTGTGTCTATCAAAGTGTTTAATGATTGTTGATCTTGGTGAAAGAGTCGTTGTTGAACCGCTGCATGTTCCCCTAATACAGATATTCACTAAAACCAAAGTTTTCATTACACATTCAAGCTGACATTGTTTACGGTTCTGTCTTGATTTGGTAAAATCCTGCGAAAGAACCTATTTCTCGGTTTAAATCATAGACTTGTAAAATCCCGTGACAATAGAAACATCCTTGTAAAGTGCATTTTTGGATCTATCTTACGGTTTATTCTTGGTTTTGTAAAATCCCGCAAAAGAAACTATTTTTCATTTAAACCGTACTGTAAAATCGTAATGATGGAACCATCCCGGAGAAAAGGAAAGCGTATTTGGGATCTTTTACGATCTTTGATGCTACGTTTTGCTTGAAGAAGGGATAAAAGGTGTACTTCATGAATTTGATGTGTGTTTGGATATTCGTCATGGCAGTTTGGTTATTACATGGTTTTACGGGGTTACGTGCTTCTAACCATGGTCGGGATGAAACCATTATCATAGATCACTTAAAATGTCAAAGGAGGCTAGATGTGAGCTTTTAACTAGAAGATGTGACAACGGGGTTAATTCACTATTATTTATTTGAGGTTGAAGTGAAATATCACGGGCAAGTGTACTTAGTATATGAAGGTATCGGGGATGGATGGATGAAGATTCTTAATGATCCTTGTTTAAGCTTATTATCAAAAATGAAGACTTGGAAATCTAGTTATTGTTGGGTGTCTTTTTCCTTTTCTTTTACCACTTGGGGGAATTGGGCTCTTATCATCTCAAAATAACTACCACTTTAAGGAGTTACGTTGTAGTGCTCAATGTCACATTCAATTGTTGATTTTCAAGAGGTGATGTACGTCTTATACTTGATGGTTGGTTGGTTGAAGAGTATAGAGTACTTAGAGATTCAATGGAGGATGAAGTCTCGGCACCATTCTTTGTTACATATGCGAAGTTTAAGATCACGAGTTGGGTTGGTTTACTTGAGGTCAAATTCATCATATTGGGTTTTCTCCATAGGTTGTCACACAAAGTCTGAGAATGATAATGGGGTTGATTCAAGTTTGCCAAGAGGCTGAAAAGAGAGAGCGTTTGAATACTTCAGTTCAAACTCGTAAAGAAAAGAAATGTATGCGCTTCAGTCGCATTATCTTCTAAGAAGAGAAATCTTCTTATTATCCATTCGTCAACATGCTTCATGCTTTTCCATGTGCTTCATCAAAGTGAACGGACTACGATAATTACTCTTATTCCACTTGCTCAATATAATGAAGATGGCGACATCATGTGCTAATTTTGCGAGGGAGAAGTGTGAATAGAATACATTTGGATGATAATCACTTGTTTAATCAAGAATGGCATGTCCGTATGCAATTCTTTGGGGGAGAAAGAAGTGTGAATTTTTTGCATGGTTGATTGATATTTGAGAATAAATGGTCAAACGGCTCTAAACTCATGTAAGAATCGAGCTTCTTCTTATCGGGTCATCGTTACATGGAGTTTCTTCTAGAGCCGATTGGTTGACATCTTCACACGGGCGATGAGTTTAAAGACAAGTGCTTCGGTTAATGCTTCACGTGCACATCAACATGATGATTCGACACAACCTTTCTTGTTTGATATGATTGTTTGCTTGGTATTACCATTTCGTGTGTTCGTTGCGGGCTGATTGCTAATTTCCTTGATGAACATCTTTATGTTCTTGTTTGATTGGGAGGGATTTTTAAGTTAAGGGTTTGCAAGATGTAAGTTAATTGGGATGCTTTTTGGTGTGATGAAGATGTTAACTATTTATTCCCCAACTGGACAATATTGAAGAAGGTCAAGTCTACAGTCGGTTCTACATTTTCTGCTACATGTTAGAGGACTAAAGACGAGTTGCATTTAACGATCTAAAGACTTCTTCTCAATTCATACACTCATCATAAAGATTGTCGGTTTAGGGGAGAGCACTAATTAGGAAGGAGTGTAAAGCCAAATTTAATCCCCAATTAGACTTGCTCATTCGTTCTTCACAAGTTGATTCTCACAAAGATTAAAGTGGTCTTCTCAAAAGATTTCATGTAGTTGGGAGATAAGATGTTGCTAATTCGGAAGTGTCAAAACCAGCAGAGGGAAGGATACAAGCATCTAAAAGCGAGTAAACTTGATGAACTTAATTCTTCTAAGTGATTGAAGATATCGCGAGAAGACAAATGTTATTACCGCTGAGAACTCAGGTTTGACTCATGGCGAGTAAACTTGATGAACTTAATTCTTCTAAGTGATTGAAGATATCCCGAGAAGACAATTGTCATGACCGCAGAGAAACTCAAGGTTTTACTCATCAAGGCTTTTAATGTTATTATTCCAACGGCGTGGGGAAGTGATGTAAGAGTCGGTTTAGGAGAAAAGGGTACACAAGTGTGTGATGATTTCGATGTTATCGAATCATTAGGGAGAGAATTGTGTACATTGGGGCTCATTTGTTTCACTTGAGGGCTTAATCAGTGGTTGAAGATATAATCACTTATTCGGAGTTGACATCAGAGACGGTCATCCGTAGAATAATCGGTGATTCACCTTCTTCAATGTTATCGGGTTATTCTCTCTTTGGGCATTGGTACCGGGTTCTTGAGCTCATGCACTTTCTTCGGGGAGAGAAAAGTATACATCGGGGTTATTCTTTGGCTATTGGACTTAATCTACTACTTCGATGGTATAAGTTTCTTTGTCTTCGGGTATGTGTATTTGGGTTAGTGAGCTCTAGTCTAAGATTACTGCATCAATTCAACTACGGGGAAGTTGTTTCTTGACACCTTTTGGAATGGATCGCGGACTTCAGATTGAAAGGATATTTGAGAAGATTATTTAAATGTGGGATGATACGTTGTTGTTCTATTGGATGATATAGCCTCGAACGAAGAATCACGGTGATTACTCTTAAAAGGAGCAGCAGGATCAATGAAAATGGTGTGCTTCTTGGTGCACCTGGATAATGGAAGCTTGAAAGAAAGCTTTGAATCTGCTCTGCTAAAGGATTTTCGGTTTTGGGGGAAGCTACCAAAGTCTCTCTTTCTCAAAGGCTCATGTTCTATCTTCTAGAGCCTCGGAAGCTTTGGTGGTGAATGTTTAAGAGATGGCGATTTCTATCTTCTACAACGGTCATTCGATATCCTTATCTCGGTACTTCGTATCATCATCTTCAAAACTATATCATACTCTATCATTGTAAATATTTATCAAAAACCAAAATAAAAAATATAAAACCAACAAAAAGAAAATAGAAAAATATAAAACCAACAAAAACCCATAAAAATCAGAAAATTTAAAAATAGCAAAAATATGTTTTCACATGACATGTCTTACGGTATCGATAACATCTAGCGGTCTTAGAAATGTCATTCAATAATGGCGGGACCATAGATGAAGTTCGCGGGGAGGTGTAAATATTCTTTTTAAAATACATGTCTCAAAATATGGCTACAGTTATTTCAATTTAACCGCGCTTCAAAATGGCTTGCGATTGCCATTTGTAACCGTGCTTTAAATATGGCATGCTATTATTTCTGATAGCAACCCGTTCTTCAAGAAAGGAAAGTGTTGCGCTAAAACCAATTTTTCAAATATTTCGTGCACTTATCCTAAAAAACAAATTGAGGAAAGTATGTCGAAGGACTGCTGTTCCTACTCAAATAGTTTTCCTTCTAAAAATCTTCAGAAAAATATTTGTTTTAACTAATTGGTGGAAAATGAGTTGCTATTAGATCAATCAGTTTCAGAGTTTTCGTAAAAATTGAAAACTCAATCAATGACTTCAGCGCTTTTATTCTTTTCAGAAAATAAGTCATTGATTGAGGGGGAGAATGTTTTCAAATTATATCATCTAACGGACTTTCTTAATTATCCTACGTGCTTAATTAAAAATGATATTTGCCTATGTCGAAGGACTAGGAATTTAGGATACGATCGTTAGGATTAGATGATTAGAGTTTGATGAACACATAATTCCCATGCATTTATATGATCCCGATTGATATGTTGGATTGACTTTCATTAGTAGTGATTCTTTGTTTAGGTGATGTCGATACCCATATATTTGTATGTGTGTTTACTAACATATGCAGGTATATTGGTATATAAGAAGGTTCCCGATCCGGATCCACACAATGAAGATGATTGGATGCAGAAAGGAAAGGGTAACTATATCTTGGGTTGACAAATGAAGAAACAGAGCTTAATTGGACTTCTATGGAGAGTTGGCATGAAAAAATGCAACGTGAGAGGTCTCACTGCATCAGTAGATGGTTTTCTTCATCAGCAAATTAAGAAACGGAGCTTATTTTGACCTCAGTTGGCATTAAAATGAAAGTAAGAAGTTTCACTGCATCAGCAGACGGTTTTTCTTCCAACCTTACAGCAACAACAACAAAAGCGGCTCAACCACCTAACATATCTTTGTGCAGGATACTATTTTTAAACAATTTTTAAAAAATTTGATTAAATTGTTTTGAAAATGGAAAATATTCTTTTGAAAATAAACTGGACTAAATTTTGAAAATCACCGGACTTTATTTTATCAATACTATAAGTCACTCAATCAGCATTCGTCATCGATTGAGGGGAAGAGTGATTTAGAATAAAATATTTTCAAACGATATTTCTTCATAAAAGTCCGGTTTGTACGAAAATAAGTGGTGATCTAAAGATTTAATGTTATGTCATGGTATGATCTTTCTTTTGATTCAAGATCTTCCAAAATGAAATTTTTTCTGTTCTTGTTTGATTGTGAAATGGTTTTGTTTTACTTAAAAGATCTCTTAAAAGCTATCATACCTGACACTAACAATCTTTAATGTCTATAATTGGTCCTCTATCAGTCATTCTTCAAAATTAAATCTTGCCACGTCTTTCCCCAAACTTTTCTAAATGATTTAAATCAGATGGGATCACAAATCTCAAATCTCAAATGGTTTGATATTTTTGATCGGGGGGGAGATCGTGATTTAAATCTCAAATCTGTTTAAATGGAATTGGTTTTAGTCCTTTAAAGGCACTCCTGCCTCTATGTGCCAAATGATTTCATATACATTAAGGCACATGTTGAGGAGGAGCATTTATCCAAAAAACAAGATGAGTATTTAAACAAGGTCACACTTTCTCCCATGTTTTCTAAACCTAATTAAATCACTTGGGATCCAAAATCTCAAAGGGTTTGATATTTTTGATCGGGGGAGAATTTGTGATTTAATAATGAAATTTGATAAATGGTGTTCGTTTTGATTCAATTGCGCAGGCTGCTCTCTCATATGTGCTAAACGCTTTCGAATCTCGAAGCACATATTGAGGGGGAGCATTTCAAAAGAAAATAAACTATCGAGGTACAAAAGCTTTTTTAAAGTGATTTATAAAGTACCTTGATTTGAAGGGTTATGGGGTTATGTGTGGGGATAAATCCTTAATATCAATATCAAAAATATTCACGAAGATAGATTCAAATTCTCTTAGGAAAAAGAATAATAAATCAAATCCAGGTGTGTGATGTAGTGGATTAGTCAACCTGATCGTTTTACCACGAGGCGTGAATTGCCAACGTCGTTCTTAGTTTGGATTTTATGCTTGATGATATGGATTATAGATTGATTATTAACTACGGGAATGGGAAAGAAATCTAAGTTCGGAAATCCTAGCGATCTAAAATAGCGTAATAACAAAAGCAGCGATTAAATATGCAACTACGTCTAAACGATATCCTAAAAATGCCTAAATTTACTTTTACTCTAAAAATGTAATTAGAAAACTATTTTAGAATTAAAATTATTTTTTTGGATTTTTCTAGAATTTATAAAAATTAAAAACTAATTTAAAACTATTTAAACTAATTTAAAATTGTGAAAAATATCAAATAAAGGGAAAAAAAATATGGAAAAATCTTTTTTATACTTTTTATATTTATCTTAAACTAAGAAAATGGAAATTTATTTTTGGAACTTTTCTCAATTAATTGTTATTTTAACTAATTAAAAATTGATTAAAATCTATTTAAATTGAGAAAAATAGCAAATGAAGACCAAAAATTATTAAATCTTCAGGAAAATTCTAAAATGAGATTATGAATCTATGAAAATTGAAAAATCACTAGCTTATGTGTAGAATATGGAAAATGTAGTGCAAATGCTAGTAAAATAAGCTAGGAAAAATAAGCAAATAAGCTAAGCAACCAACCAAACAGTGAACAAAGCTTAAATATACCAAAATAAGCTACAAGCAACTAAGTAAGCCTAATCTTAACAAGCTACAAGTTCAGAACCTAGATTTAAGCTAACTGCTTGTATTAACAAACCAGTGAAACACCCCTTCTGTTTAAGCTTAATCAACAGCTTATCAGAAGAGCTAAACCAAAATCAACTTATGCAGTCCTATAGACCACCAGGCCAGCTACAATTTCACCAAATACCAGGCCTTAACTCGATTAGAAAGATTATGCACAGATACAAATACGCGATTCACACTTAAGTGTGAGCGAGGCGATATAACTAAAGTACTAGCTTATTTGAAGCTTAAAAATGACCATCAGATTTCTCAAAAGTTGATATCAAAAACAAGACCAAGTGAACTTTTAAAATCCAAAGTTTCAAACACTGATTCTCAGAGATGAATTAGAAAATTGAATCACAAAGTTTGTTGAAAACTGCAAGTGACAGATTTGACTTTTGTAAAAACACTTTATCAAGTTTGACCAAACTCAAATTTGATCCACACTATAGAACTGATTATGATGAAACAAGACTAATTATGATATCCAAAAGCTAGATCTACTAATTCCAAACCAATTTGCAGCTTATAATGCCTACTGATTTCAACAGATTCTGTCACTAGATCAAGTTCAAGCTGATTTTGACTTAATGAGCTAAACTGCTATACCAAAGACTGCAAATGACTAACAATTAACTACTCAAATAAGTATCAATAACTAACCACTGATCTACTCTCCTCTAGCACAATTATATCCTACACCCAACTACTTACTCTACTTGTTTAATAAACTAACAAGCAGATTATGAGCAAATTAAGCTAAACAAGCATCAAACACCAATCAAACAGTAACAATAAACACTAATTAATAGATGTAATTGTGATTCAATAGAGAATGATGAAGACGGTTTAAGTACTTACAAAATCCTTAGCCCTGTGGCTGCCAAAATGATGAAATAAGTATCTCTAACCTATCAACCACTAATCCTAATCCAATTCCAGCTAGATCTCAACCCAAAGCGACTCACGTGCCAATCCAATCCAGATCCAAAACCAAAGCAAACAAAACGACAAGCGTAGCATCGTGATCTTTGTGAAATTTTGTGTTTTGAGAATGAAATGAGTATAAGCTCACAATAAGCTACTAAAAAGCTTAAATGAACATAAACGAAATCGGTGGTGGATTAATCCAAAACATCTAAAGTGATTTTTATTTTTCAATGATTTATTTGATTTTTTGTATTTTTCAGATTCGAAAAGTTAAGCTTTAACATGGCTCTTGAAATAAGCAATAGATTGATATAATAAGCAGATATAGATTATGGAAAACTTAAACAATAACACTTGTAAATGAAATTCAAAATTCTATTAATAAGAGCAATGTTGAGTACAAATTACGAATTACAAAAACATTTAAAACATTTAAAATGTAAATAACTACTACAACTTAACCTAGAGAGAAGAAAAAATGCATAAAATAAGATACTTTAAGTGAATGAATGAGAGGTCTATATATAGCCAAGCTTGGGATTGGAAGCTTCTCGAATATCTTCAATTTGTGCTTCTTTGAGCTCTTGTGCACCCTTGGATCACATCCCACACAATATCGTCTCATCTCATCCCTTGGATTGAATCTGGTGACTTGGCTTGACCAATAAGAGAGCGACAAGTGCCCTATATCACACGGATTGATGAGGTGTCATTCCCTTGTCAGTGTGGTGTCAGGGAAAAGTACTAATGTACCCTTAATTGTGGTCAATTTGATCTTTTACACGGGTTGGGTTAATTAGGGTTTATCTGGGTTAATTGGGGTAAAAGGGGGTAAACGTTTTGGCGGGTTTTATTTTTTTATATTTATTCGGGAGTTTGACTGGTTCAAGAGCGTTGACCATGGGTTATTTTAGCCGGGTTGGGTGGCTTTTCGGGTAATATATCAAACGGGTGTAGATGATTTGGTCTTGGGCTCGGGTAATTTATTTTTGGGCCGAGAGTTTATATGGTTTTGGACTTTGGATTTCAAATGTGATCCAAGTAATAGTTTAGGGACCAATCTTGTACAATTCGAATTTCCAAGGGACCACAAGTGTAATTAAGGACCAATCATGTAAAGCTTAAATAATCCAAGGGTGACTTTGTAATTTCTGAATCTTTGAGGGACCAATTATGCCAAATGCTCAAAGTGCAGGGACTAAATTTGACTTTTCTTCAAACTTTTCTGAGACTTCAAAAATTATCTTCTGAGAATAAAATCTTCCAAAATACACAATCTTGACCTTCCAGCTTCGGCTAAAACTCTTTTGATCTCTGCGTGCCGGTTTACATCGATTTGGATCCTTTTTGCGTGTTTTTGCATATCCATACCTGCAAGCACAAACTCGAAAACCACAAATATAAGCAATAAACGGCTTTTCCTTGTTTGTTTTGGGTCGTATGCAAATGAAAAGATATGTGAATAAGCACATATCAAAATACCCAGACGAGACCATTGTCGCGTGTCCGCAATCAATCAACTCACGCTTCTAAAACCAAGGATCTCAATCTCTTTCTACTAAACCTATGAAGACGCTTAAATTGGTATGTCCAAACCATCAAGTTATCTCACACAAGCTAGCCACTTGTGAATGACTAACCGTTAGAAACTTCAAACAGTTCAGACAAACCAATAATAAGAGAAAAAGTAGCAAAGATTCCTCAAAAGAGATTAAGAAAGCCTCAATTCTAAAAACGCCCCGTTTACCTTTTAAATTTACATATAGATATTACGATTAAGCACATCCGATTATGAATGACGGTTTGTTGAACTTTCATGTCGAATAATAACTCCAACATTTTCAAGCGACGGCGTTAGGATCAGAGTAGAAAGAAACACAATACAGTGAAGTACCGAGGATAGAATACATGCGTCGATTTTTCACAAGCTCCCAAACTAAGCGTAAAATCGAAATCATTGTTACATACGACTCTAGATGCTAACACTACCCATGGAAGTTACTTGTGTACTTACCTTTCATTCCATTTCCTATTTCCTCTAGATTTTTTTATTTTTGTGAGAAATGAATTTCTTCAAATTCTCGCTTCGATAAGTTTTATTCGATAAAGATACAAAGCTAAGTCGATAATTAGTTATCCGTCTTCTCTCAAGAACCATTGTCGTAAAAATGAGGTCCACATCAAGGAATTTTTATTTCACTTATACTTGATTTTTTTTTTACACTTTTCATCATCATTCATTTTTTTTTTTTTTTTTTTTTACTTATACTTTTATTTATATGAGCTGTGAACTACGGAGCTTCACGGGGTAATTCCAAGACTATAGGCTTCATGAAATGAGGATCCCGGCTGGCTAGGCTAAACCTCATACAATCCGGCTAAAGATCCAGGTCCGATCTCGACACACAGCTCCTCAACTTTACTTATTACATTATTACTTGATACTCAGCACTTATTTATTCATTATAGATCCTTGATGTGTACCCAATTTTTCAAACAAAGATTCTCTGAAGAAGATAAAGAACTATATCGCAAAAACTCGACATCTCTAATTATTTAGACAGATATGGGGTGAAACAATTTTGTGGGAATAAAAAGCCATAAATACCTTCGATGGGCTCTAAAGAGAACCAACTACTCCACGTTTAGCATCTACACTCATAAGTAACTCTATCATTTCTCGATCTCTGCAAATTTAAAATCCCAAATAATGAGATCCGCGGATGCTTAGCCGATAATTTTTAAGATTATCTATGGTTAAGGGAACAAGCTAGAGCTCAACACGCCCAGGTCAAAATTCCATTCCTACTTTCTCACGGTGAAGTCAATCAAGGTGTCAAAACATATATTAACTTAGCAAATGTTTCGTCAAATAATCTCAAGTCTCGCATTTTTAAAGCCACTTATTAGAAACTAGCAAATCCTTGTATAAGCTTCGCATATTTAAAATCACTTAGGGAGACTTGCAAAATCTTGGCCTTGTGAGCTAGAATCGCATTTTATAGCCTCTAGTCTAAGCAATTAGCAAAAGCTATGTCAAGAAAAACGCATATTTAAAGTAACTTCTAAGAGACTAGCAAGAACTTTTCGATCATAAAACTAGCAAAAGCTTACAAAAAATTTTAAATTTTTCTCAATTTTGCACAATTTTTCAATTTCTAAGGAAAAACGGGGTTCCGAGAGAAACACAACAGAAATAAGCAAGTGCGGTCAAATCAAATCGAAGACCCTACCCCAACTAGAGCGAAACATTGTCCTCAATGTTTAAAGCAAGGGTATCACAAAAATCTAAAAGCGTTTATTAAGTATGCTCAAAGATAAACGTTAGTCGATAAGATTAGGATATTGGATTTCCATCAGCAACGATCATGAAACTCGAGTGGAGAAATGACAAACTTCGAGCGCGAGAGTCTTCATATCGGGAACATCCTAAACACAACATCACAAACAACCAAACCTGTCGAAGAGGTAGACCTCTTCACGTCACTTATTAGAAAAGAGAAAGAAGAGAAGGATAAGCATGGGGTGCCTCCCGGCGCTCTGTTTTTGATTACCGAGTCGCTAGCTTGACTCGATCCCAGTCAGTTGTTCTTAGGAAAGTTTGGAGATCCGGGACAACCATGGATGGAATGTCCCCTCCAAAATAATGTTTCACACGATGACCATTCACCTTGAAATTTGGACCGTCGGTTGAAAGCTCCACCATTCCATAAGGGAAAACGGCGATGGTGAATGGTCGACCAACGGGTTTTGAGTTTGCCCAAGAAAATCTTCAATCGAGAGTTGAAGAGGAGAACTTGATCACCAACGTTGAAAGCGGTTTGATTTTAGCATCGTGAATCCTCTTAGTCTTCTCTTTGAAAATCAAAAAATTCGTGAGGCCTGATCCCTAAGCTCGTTTAATTCATTCAATTGAACTTTTCGGTGATCACCCGCGGTCTTAAGATCAAAATTAGCATGTTTCAAGGCCCAGAATGCCTTATGTTCGAGCTCGATGGGCAAGTGACAAGCTTTTCCATACACCACCTTGAATGGGGTGCACCCGATGGGTGTCTTGTATGCGGTGCGGAAAGCCCATAACGCATCATCTAACTTGTCGGCCCATGAAGCTTCGATTCTCTCTCTGGTTCTCTCTAAAATCCTCTTTAAACCACGATTCGAGACCTCAAACGTTTCGTTTTGCGGGTGATACGCGGTAGAAAGGCGATGGGTAACTCCATATTTAGCCATAACTTTAGCAAATTGCTCATTACAGAAACGGGTACCGCGATCACGATAATAGCGAGGTGCTCGAGTCGGGAAAACAAATTCTTGAAACTTAACAACCACTCGGGCGTCATTGGTGGGGCGCCTTTCGCTTCACCCATTTGGACAAGTAGTCGAACGGCCCGCGAGGATATACTTATTTCCTCTAGAGGATGGAAATGGTCCCATAAAATCGATGCCCCACACGTCAAAAATCTCACAGACTTGAATAGCATGTTGTGGCATTTCATCATATGAAATTTTCCTTGACGTTGGCAAGAATCACAAGATTTGACTAAATCATGGGCATCTCGATATATGGTCAGGCCGGAAGGAATCAAAAATCTTCTTAGCGGTGTAACTTGCACCATGGTGGCCACCGATGGGTCGTTATGGCAAGCATTAAGAATATCAAGAGCCGCTTGGCCATGAACACACCGCCGGATTACTTGATCCGCACAAATCTTGAACAAGTAGGGGTCATCCCAGAAATAATGCTTAACATCTTTGAAAAACTTTTTCTTTTGTTGGGACGACATCCCTTTCACAATGAAATTACCCGCATGGTAATTTGCAATGTCGGCAAACCATGGGGTGTTCGGGTCTTTCTTAGTAATCATCCCAAGTGTCTCAAGAGGAAATGTTTCCGTGATCTCCTTTTTCTTGAGCACACTTTGATGGGGATTTTCAAGTCTAGACAGATGATCGCTGACAAGGTTCTCGCTCCTTTCTTATCAAAATAGTAACATCAAACTCTTGAAGGAGGAGAACCCATCGAAGTAACCGTGGCTTAGCATCTTGCTTTGCCAAAAGATACTTAAGAGAATGGTCATTATACACTATGGTCTTTGACAAGACAAGATAGGGTCGGAATTTCTCAAAAGCATAGACAACGGCCAATAATTCCTTTTCTGTAGTCGTGTAATTGTGTTGGGCCTCGGTGATGTCTTACTCATAGTGTATGGGCGAAAATGTTTGGACTTTCGTTGCCCCAGGCCGCCTATTGCGTAATCACTATACATAAGCTCAAAGGGCAAATCGGTCGGGGCAACTAAGATCGGACCTCATTAGTTTCTTCTTAAGAAAATTAAATGCCTCAATGCATTCGTCGGTGAAGATAAACGGAGAATCCTTTTCAAGGAGATGGGTCAGAGGGCGGGCTATCTTAGAGAAATCTTGGATGAAACGGCGATAGAAACGGCATGACCCAAAAAACTCCGAATACCTTTGACGGTAGTGGGATGAGGAGTTTAGCTATAACGTCGACTTTAGCTCGGTCGACCTCAATCCCAGATTTCGAAATCTTATGGCCGAGGACAATGCCCTCTCGAACCATGAAATGGCACTTCTCCCAATTCAAGACCGAGTTGGTGTCTTCAAACCTTTTGAGCATGTGGTCTAGATGAGGAGGCAAGAGTGAAAGAATCTCCATAAACCGAAATGCGTCCATAAAACTTCCATAGATTTTTCGATCATGTCATGAAATATAGCCATCATGCACCTTTGAAGCGTTCACGGAGCATTGCATAAACCAAATGGCATAGATGCGGTGTAAGCGTTCCATAAGGGGCATGTGAAAGTCGTTTTCTCTTGATCCTGCGGATCAATCGGAATGTAGGAGGAAAAACCATCGAGCAATAGAACTCATTTCCCGCCAAGCGTTCGAGCATCGATCCATAAAGGTAGCGGGAAATGATCCTTTAAATGTAGCATCATTCAACTTTCGGTAATCAATACACACCCTCCATCCCGGTGGCGAGGCGTTTGGAAATCAACTCGTTATCTTCATTGGTGGCGACGGTCATCCCTCCCTTCCCGGGACACAATGGGCAGGGGCTAACCTGAGCTATCGGATATTGGATAAATGATTCCGGCATCGAGGAGTTTCGAACTTCCTTTTGATAACGTCATGAATTTTTGGATTAACCCTACGTTGTTGTTGAATAACGGGTTTGCAATCGTTCTCCATCAGAATTTTGTGGATGCAACGAGGATTAATTCCTTTGATATCAGAAATTTGCCAGCGATGGCACTCTTATGTTTCGAAGAATATCCAAAGTGCGGTTTTCTCATCTTTTAAGTTTTTAGCAATGATGATGCGGAAATTTCCGGTTCTTCAAGAAAAGCGTATTCAAGATGAGGAGGTAAATCCTTGAGTTCGGGCTCTAAAGGTTTTTCTTTAGACGTTTGTACTTCTTTAATCTCTTCAATCGTAATTTCTTTCGGAGGGAGTGACGGTAATGGATCTTCGTTCAACAATTGTTCAAGATAAAGAATATCTCCCTCCGAATCATAAACTCCATCATCAATTCCCGGTGGAATCGATTCATCATAAGCAAAAATTCATCGTCTCTTCCAAAGAAAATCACCTCCCTCAAATGGTGAGAGGGGAAAGAGTCGGCAATGATTGGTTGAAAGTGAATCGAGAAGAAGTGGAATGTTAGCAAAACCGAGAACTTCTTGGCGTACTCTCACAAGAAACATCAATAGCGTCGATTCGATTGATGGAAGCATCGTCGAAATTTGAGGAGTACCTCATCGTTTGATTAATGTTGAATGTGACGGCCTTTCCAACTCGTAAAGTGATCTCTCCTCCATATACATCAATCAACGCATGTCCCGTTCTTAAGAAACTTCTTCCGAGAATTAAGGGTACTCGAGGATCGGCATCAAAATCGACTACAACGAAATCGGCGGAAAATCGAACTCCCCACTTTGACAAAGACATCCTCGGCTATACCCTTTGGACGGTCGTTCGTAATGCGGTCGGCTAGCTCGAGGGTCATACACGTTGGGGTAAGTGGGGGTAATGAAAGCTTTTCGTAGATTTATTTCGGCATCAAATTGATACTTCGCGCCAATCGGCCAAGAGCATTGAACAATTCCTTGAAAATCACATGGGATGAGGAATTTCGCGAGTCACCTAACTTTTCGGGAAGTTTCTTGAGGATAACCGCCGAACAATTCTCATTCAGAGATGTCGTAGCAAGTTCATATAGTTTCTCCTTGTTCGTAAGCAATCCCTTTAACGTAGAAGCAAGTTTGGGCATCAAAAGAAGGGCATCCGCAAAGCTGATCTCCACATTCAAGTCTTTGAAGATTTGGAAACGTTTCCATCGATGATTCGACTTCTCCGAAAAGTTTGATCTTTAAGACGAGGCGGATATGGGATAGGCGGTTTGGATTAGCTTTCTTCATGCGGGAGCATCTTCGGGTTGAATCTTGGACAACCGTGGGTTGGACATTCCTGATACTCCCCTTATCATAGGAAGCACCGGTCCTTTGTCACCTGGTCTCACGGTCTACTTACGGAAGAATGAGTAGTAGGAGCAGTAGGTCCATCACAAGCAACACCACTTCGGGTAGTGATAACTTTCATGTCACCTCTCGGGTTAGGAATGGTATTACTAGGAAGAGAACCGGAACCCGAGGGTTGAGAATAAGAAGTATACACGATTGATTGGCACGAAGAAACTAGCCATCATATTCACGATTTCAGTCATCTTTTTTTACGTAGCTTCAATTTCCTTCTTGAAATCCGACCTCATGCCGTTGATTTGATTACGTAAACTCTTGATAGTATGGTGGAGCTCTTCATGTAAGATAAAACTTCGTTGTTCGGAGCAACTTGATGAGAAGGTTGTTGGTAGTGTTGTTGAGGAGGAGGTGGTTGTTGGTAAACTTGAGGTGGAGGAACTTGATAATGTTGATTTCCATGGTTAACTCCTCTGTTTTGATTGTTGTTATCGTTGAAAGGGTTTTGATTATGGTTTTGTTGTTGAGGTTGGTTGAAACCGGGAGGTCCGAGATAATTGTTTGAACGGTAGCTAAGAAGATTTCGATCTCCATGCAGTTGATTGTAGTTTCTGTAGCGGCATATTCTCATAATGCGGCACCGGGCTGGGCACTCAGAATAAGGATGTGGACCTCCACAAGTCTCACAAGTCGGGTTCACCGCTTTTACTTGCTGATTTTGACTAGACAGAGATGCATTTGATACATTTTCAACATAGCCGTGTTCAAATCATCAACTTTCTTATGAAGAGCCGTGTCGTGAGAAGAAGATGAAATTGATCTAGATGATTCACTCCTTTCAGCAGAAGAATCCCAATAATTATGATGGGCGGTCATGTTCTCGATGAGATCGTAGCATTCCTCGGACGTCTTTTCATGAAAGTTCCGGCGGCATTGATGAGTATCCGCGATGTCTCAGCGTCAAACCATTGTAGAACGTATCGATTTGGGTGACAAGCAACATATTATGATTCGGACATCGATCAATAGCAAGCTTGTATCGTTCCCAAGCTTCAAACAAAGATTCGTCGGGATACTGCGAAATTAGTATCGTTCCTCAACCGTCACCATCGATGGTGGAAAGTACTTTGCGAAACTTGAAACCATTTCCTCGAAGGTATGAATCGAATTCTTCGAGAGTCGATCAAACCAAGATGTGGCATGATGAGTCAAAGAGTATGGGAAAAAGATAGAGAAGGGTTGTCATCGGAGACCCCATTTTGTTTCATACTCGAGTAACAGTTTAGAAACTTATCAAGATGCTTGTATGCATCATCATCGTGTTAGTGAAATTGACAAGCTATTTTTACTTGTTCTATCATGTGATGTTTCAAGCTAAAATCGGTAGCTTGGATATTAGTCGGTGCAATGGGTCCTCCCTCCGTACATGGTAGGTTGACATAACTCCTCCATCGTTCGAAGATCGGGAGCTACATTTTGATTAACGGGAGGATTTGGACGGTGTGTGGTGGAGCGTTAGCGGCGGCCATATTTAACTCTCGGTGCGTTCGATTCGATTATGAAGTCGTCTAGATCGAGGCGAGTGCGCATGCACTTAAAACCAATTCAATTAAAAGAAACCGATATTCGAAAACACAGTGAACTTAAACCAATAATCAGTGGAATAAATCACCTCTACAAGACAAACGCACAAGCGGCGGAGAAGCTTTGTAGGTCGTATGCTTATTAAAAAGCCGCTTCTACGTTCGCAATTTAATGTCAGGCGTCCTTATACCCACCACGGTTTTGTTTATCCGATAGAAGTAAATAAATCCTAAGCGACACAAAGGCAAGGTTTTGATCTTTTGTTCGGGAACTTATAATGATAACACCTCCGTTGAGAATGTTATATACTTGGTATCTTCTATTTATTATCAAAAGCAAAGAGAAAATCTTTTTGTATTTTTAATCGATATATATATATACAAAAGAAAAGAAAAATATTTTTACTTTTTTTTTATAGAAAATAGTAACTTCACGAATGAAGGATCTCAAGTCACTAATCGACAAACTTCAAACGCTATTGTCGTGACACAACCTCGGCGGCGAAATTTGATTTGAAGGGTTATGGGGTTATGTGTGGGGATAACTCCTTAATGTCAATATCAAAAATATTCACGAAGATAGATTCAAATTCTCTTAGGAAAAAGAATAATAAATCAAATCCCGTGTGTGATCGTGTAGTACGGATTAGTCAACCTGAATCGTTTTCCCAACGAGGCGTGAATTGCCAACGTCGTTCTTAGTTTGGATTTTATGCTTGATGATATGGATTATAGATTGATTATTAACTACGGGAATGGGAAAGAAATCTAAGTTACGGGAAATCCTAAACGCGATCTAAAATAAAACGTAATTAACAAAACGCGATTAAATATGCAACTACGTCTAAACGATATCCTAAAAATGCCTAAATTTACTTTTACTCTAAAAATGTAATTAGAAAACTATTTTAGAATTAAAATTATTTTTTTGGATTTTTCTAGAATTTATAAAAATTAAAAACTAATTTAAAACTATTTAAACTAATTTAAAATTGTGAAAAATATCAAATAAAGGGAAAAAAAATATGGAAAAATCTTTTTTATACTTTTTATATTTATCTTAAACTAAGAAAATTGGAAAATTATTTTTTGGAACTTTTTCTCAATTAATTGTTATTTTAACTAATTAAAAATTGATTAAAATCTATTTAAATTGAGAAAAATAGCAAATGAAGACCAAAAATTATTAAATCTTCAGGAAAATTCTAAAATGAGATTATGAATCTATGAAAATTGAAAAATCACTAGCTTATGTGTAGAATATGGAAAATGTAGTGCAAATGCTAGTAAAATAAGCTAGGAAAAATAAGCAAATAAGCTAAGCAACCAACCAAGCAGTTGAACAAAGCTTAAAATATACAAAAATAAGCTACAAGCAACTAAGTAAGCCTAATCTTAACAAGCTACAAGTTCAGAACCTAGATTTAAGCTAACTGCTTGTATTAACAAACCAGTGAAACACCCCTTCTGTTTAAGCTTAATCAACAGCTTATCAGAAGAGCTAAACCAAAATCAACTTATGCAGTCCTATAGACCACCAGGCCAGCTACAATTTCACCAAATACCAGGCCTTAACTCTCTGATTAGAAGATTATGCAACAGATACAAATCTGCCTGATTCACACTTAAGTGTGAACAGGGCAGATATAAGCTAAAGTACTAGCTTATTTGAAGCTTAAAATGACCAAATCAGATTTCTCAAAAAGTTGATATCAAAACAAGACCAAGTGAACTTTTTAAAATCCAAAGTTTCAAACACTGATTCTCAGAGATGAATTAGAAAATTGAATCACAAAGTTTGTTGAAAACTGCAAGTGACAGATTTGACTTTTGTAAAAACACTTTATCAAGTTTGACCAAACTCAAATTTGATCCACACTATAGAACTGATTATGATGAAACAAGACTAATTATGATATCCAAAAGCTAGATCTACTAATTCCAAACCAATTTGCAGCTAATGCCACTGATTTCAACAGATTCTGTCACTAGATCAAGTTCAAGCTGATTTTGACTTAATGAGCTAAAGCTATACCAAAAGGCTGCAAATGACTAACAATTAACTACTCAAATAAGTATCAATAACTAACCACTGATCTACTCTCCTCTAGCACAATTATATCACTTACCCAACACTAACTTACTTACTGTTTTAATAAACTAACAAGCAGATTATGAGCAAATTAAGCTAAACAAGCATCAAACACCAATCAAACAGTAACAATAAACACTAATTAATAGATGTAATTGACAGATTCAATAGAGAATGATGAAGACAGATTTAAGTACTTACAAAAATCCTTAGCCACTGTGGCCTGCCAAAATGATGAAATAAGTATCTCTAACCTATCAACCACTAATCCTAATCCAATTCGGCTAGATCTCCCAAAAGCGACTCTTGTACCAATCCAAATCCAGATCCAAAACCAGCAAACAAGAGCAGCAACTGTAGCATCTGATGTACTGTGAGAATTTTGTGTTTTGAGAATGAAATGAATATAAGCTCACAATAAGCTACTAAAAAGCTTAAATGAACATATGAAGCATAAATCATGGTGGATTAATCCAAAACACAGATCTAAAGTGATTTTTTTATTTTTCAATGATTTATTTGATTTTTTTTTGTATTTTTCAGATTCTGAAAAGTTAAGCTACAAACATTTATGAAAACACTGAAATAAGCAATAGATTGATATAATAGCGGATATAGATTATGGAAAACTTAAACAATAACACTTGTAAATGAAATTCAAAATTCTATTAATAAGAGCAATGTTGAGTACAAATTACGAATTACAAAAACATTTAAAACATTTAAAATGTAAATAACTACTACAACTTAACCTAGAGAGAAGAAAAAATGCATAAAATAAGATACTTTAAGTGAATGAATGAGAGGTCTATATATAGCCAAGCTTGGGATTGGAAGCTTCTCGAATATCTTCAATTTGTGCTTCTTTGAGCTCTTGTGCACCCTTGGATCACATCCCACACAATATCGTCTCATCTCATCCCTTGGATTGAATCTGGTGACTTGGCTTGACCAATAAGAGAGCGACAAGTGCCTATATCACGGATTGATGAGTGTCATTCCCTGTCGATGGTGTCAGGGAAAAGTACTAATGTACCCTTAATTGTGGTCAATTTGATCTTTTACACGGGTTGGGTTAATTAGGGTTTATCTGGGTTAATTGGGGTAAAAGGGGGTAAACGTTTTGGCGGGTTTTATTTTTTTATATTTATTCGGGAGTTTGACTGGTTCAAGAGCGTTGACCATGGGTTATTTTAGTAGGGTTGGGTGGCTTTTCGGGTAATATATCAAACGGGTGTAGATGATTTGGTCTTGGGCTCGGGTAATTTATTTTTGGGCCGAGAGTTTATATGGTTTTGGACTTTGGATTTCAAATGTGATCCAAGTAATAGTTTAGGGACCAATCTTGTACAATTCGAATTTCCAAGGGACCACAAGTGTAATTAAGGACCAATCATGTAAAGCTTAAATAATCCAAGGGTGACTTTGTAATTTCTGAATCTTTGAGGGACCAATTATGCCAAATGCTCAAAGTGCAGGGACTAAATTTGACTTTTCTTCAAACTTTTTGAGACTTCAAAATTATCCGAGAATAAAATCTTCCAAAATACACAATCTTGACCTTCCTTCGGCTAAACTCTCTTGATCTCTCGTGCTGGATTTACATCTGATTTGGATCCTTTTGCGTGTTTTTGCATATCCATACTGCCTGGCACAAACTCAAGAAAACCACAAATATAAGCAATAAACGGCTTTTCCTTGGTTGTTTTGGGTCAGTATTGCAAATGAAAAGATATGTGAATAAGCACATATCATACCTTGATTTAGTTTTCAAATGGTTTTCTTAATGGATTTTGTGATCGTGGATGTGCTTCAAAAAGAACTCTTTCCTCTATGTGATAAATTGATTTCACTTATCCTATGCACATATTGAGGGGGAGAATTTTACCATGAGAATCAAATGGCTTTTAGTACAAAATTGTGATCAAGAATTTGTTTCAAAACTCTTGCCTCCATGTGCTAAACAATTTCAAATCATATGCACATGTTGAGGGGGAGCTTTTTCTAAATGATCAAAACTATTAAGGTACAAAATGCTTTAATCTCGTATTACAAGTACCTTGATTGTTTTTCCAAATTATTTTTCAATTGGTTTCGAAGGAATGAACTTACCAAAGACCAACCATTTTAATTTATGTATGGAATTATAAGGTTGGTGAGGTTAGGTATTAGTTCCACGATCCTAGACAGGAGGGATCTACCAGGGACAATCCACTAGATAGTGTAGAGTCCTTAGGTATATTGAAAAAGGAGAAAAATGAGATATGGGAAGAGTGCCGGTGAGATAGAGCTAGTCTTTGGAATAAACCAATAGGCTCTAGTTATGAAGTATCGGTTAGCAGAAGGGGTTGAAAAATGAAAAAGAATTGAATGTGAAAAAGGGTGAAATAGCCCTCCATTAATTCAACCTTAGAGGCGGCTTAGGGTTTAATACATATGCTCTTGGTGGTTACTATGGTAACTGCGGTATTGAAGACAAGACGTCATGGACCCAGTGACGCACTACACTAAACTTCCCAAGCTACTCAAGTTCCTCTTAAAAGGGCTTGTTTCATTCTCACGGGGAACCGACATTATCTATCCAATTTCTCTTAGAGATTGTTGATATTGAAGAAGGAGACCCTCTCCCTAGTCTCCGGCATAGGAATAAAATATGCACAATTGAGTCTAGAGCCAAGAGATCATCCACAATATCTCATTAGAACACAAAATTAATGAAGACTTGCTGTTTCACACAATGTGGAAAGTAAGAATATATTAAGAGTCCTACGCATTATCCTTGTGGTATTGCCAGAACATTCGAGTGATATGAAAATATTCACGAGGAAGATGGAAATCCTTCTAGAGCCAACATCAAACAAGCTCTTGGTGGGTGACATGTGAGATCTTGCAAAAGATCAAGCTTGTGACAACTGGATAGAAACAATGGGGCGATTCATTCTTGAATCAACCTTGGTCCAGGAATGGAATTGACGAATACTTTCGGAAAAACCGTTCGATGTGCAAATCTTCTTTTCTCAAGCACATCGAATGTGTACTCACATTTTCAAACTCAAAAAGTATCTCTGATTGAAAAAAATACTTTTGGAAAAACCGTTCGATGTGCAAAATTCTTCTTTTCTCTAGCACATCGAATGTGTATTCTCTTTCAAATACAAAAGGTATTTTTGATTGAAAATTGATCTTTCTTATAAAACCTTCATCAGTATTGCAACTCTTTCTTCTAAGCAATGCAGCAGTGTTTTCAAATCATTTTTCATCAATCGGTGAATCTCAATTTCTTGGTTCACTTACTCGTGTTGTCTTCTTTGAGATGTTTGGTTTAAAACGGCTAGAACAGCTGCGAAAACCTGTCAAGGAGATTCTTAGTATACACGATCACGAGCGTACTTGTCTTGATCAGCGGGAAACGTGGCCGGTGTACCTCAATTCAACGAAAGTGATCAAAGACACTTTCGTTGTGTTTATGCTAACTTGTTGTTTACGGTACATTTGGACGGGTTGCGGTGATCAGGTGAGAAGTCAATCAGCGCGCATGCTCAACATCCACACTTAATTGAAGAAATCATGACTTGTGCTTATCTCTGAGAACACGGCTCGATATTTTTATACTATGCTTACTACTTCTGCGCAAATATCTTGAACGGTAAAAGCTACTCTGATGGAAAGATGTCATGATCCGGAAAATGTGGCGTAATGGGTCCAAAAGTCACAACATCACATGAGAGGCAACACTACAAAGGTAATCGGAGACTTAATGTGGTGATGATCTTAAAGCTCGAAGATCATCGAAGATGTGGATCAGTTCAAAGGCCTCCACTTAAAGTACTAATCTATGCGGACTTGGAAGAATCTTGCTTAAGCACAAGATTGCGAGAATTGAAGAATTGAAGTCTACGAGCTCAAGAACAAAGTCAAGAATAGAATGCTAGGATTTAAAATGTAAAACATGGGGTGACCTCCCTTAGGGGGAGATTGTTAGGAATTGGAAATTCCATTAGTGAAGAGTCGGTCACCCCAAATATTATCTAGCATAAGTTAGCTCGTATACTTGTTATTAGTTACGTTATTTAGCAGTTTATTAGTTAGTTTGTAGTGTATTTTAGTTTAGGGCAACACCGTGGAGGAAGGACGGGTCTTTACCCACTGTATGCCTAATCCACAGTCCGTCAGGAGGACGTATTGTTTGTAAGTATAAATACCCCTTCCATCCTTGGAAGGGCTGGAGCTTTCTAATCTAACCATTCACATTTTGTTCATCAAGTCTCTACCAAGAAACTCCCTCTCTCTACTTTCTCTCTCTAAAATATCTAACATGTATTTTGATCATCCAAGATCTCCCGAATCATCATAACACAATAATATTATGATCCTACAGCAAGACACCCATTGGGGCAAATTTACATATATAATACTTAAGGCTTCAGTTCCATGAGCTTAGGGAAATTTATCTACTTTTACATGACATTATAATCATACTTTCTAAAATTTATTGGTACACTATTACACTTATTTAATGACAAATTTTCACTTTCAAGACATTGTGGGTTACACAATGATCTCATCATTTTCACAACATTGTGGGCTACACAATGGTCTCATTTTTTTTATGATATGGCAAGAGATGCAACGATTACTAAATTCTTTTGATAAATATACCTCTTACTTTACATTATTCTTTACTTAAACCTATGAACTCACCAACAATATGTTGGCCAGTTTTAGCATGTATTTCGAATTTTGATTTTGGCATGGTTCAGCATTCATGAAGTCTCATTTAGAGGTCATTCTCTATAACTTGATCTATGTATTATGAAGTAGCACCACGATGTGATGCCTTCCATTTGCGGTATTTTTGGGGGTGTTATAGATTGGTATGAGAACCGAGCTATAGCGAACTAGGTTGCATTGTGTAGCCAAGACTATAGCTGAGACCTAAAACAACTTTTAAAAGCAAGGAACATATCTAGAATAACTAGTGAGTATTTCAAAATTCATTGAACCTCAGATTGTATAGATTGATCACCTATATTCAACCATGGACGATGGGGCATACTTATGATCACTCTATAGTGAATTATGGAGGTGGTACACGATTTTTTGAGAGAGATAGTGTATATTAAATAATGTTGACATTGGTTTTCGCATAGCATTTTTGAGGTCAAAATAAAGGAATACTTGCAGTCAGTATATAAGCATGCATAAACATAAAGTTCACATGTACACACAACACACTAGCACCACAATATTTTTTCATCAAAACACTTTTCCCTTATATGGAATACTTTTTCATCACAATCCGGTTATGTTACCCCAAACTTTGTACCCAATCGATAAATCAAGACTCGTCACTAGCCGTTCTAGGAACAACCTCCTATTTCTCACTAGACAAAGCCTTCAAAGTGAATCAAGCACCTTTATCCGAGACTAGAGGTAACAACATACCGTGCCTTGACACTATTTCGTTACTACAAACTTTCTCATTCGTTTCATAGAATAGGATTTCCTTTATTGGTGGTAGAAGCGTTGAATCAAATTATCAAAATACAATCACCGCTAGGACGTTGTGCCCTATAGGGTTCTAGACAAATCCGCCTCAAAAATTCATTTCCAGATATGACACCACTTCCACATCGAGATTCCAAGAAGTATTAACATACTGAATGACTATTGATACCCAACTTTCACTAGTAACCAAGGAAAATACCTCACAACATATTACCCAATTCACTGATTCATTTTAGACCACTAGTACAACAATATAAGTCATGATACATCCCAGTACTGCCTAAGTGAATTAAGTACCCATAACTATAAACTCCACTCGCTACTTAGCCACCAAACACTGGAAACTAGACTTTACCCTTAGTCCTTTAGAAACTTATATAGATGTTCATACCCGACTATACCTTCATCTTTGACGATTTCACTTTTAAAGACCTTTTTCTTTAAAAACGCTTTTATATAAACTACAAAACTAATAGTAATATTTTTTCTAAGATACTCATTTTGTTGAGTTAAAAGTTTTCTGGTCAAACTTTATCAAGACTTTTGCATACTAAAGAGTGACTAAATGTTAATTTTTGTGAAATTGTTTTATTTACACCATACTTAAAAAAAAAACCCACTCTACTAAATTATATATCTATTTTAGTCAGACCTTATCAAACTTTTATAAGTCAAGAAATGACTAAACGTCAAATTTTTCGAAATTATCTTATCCACACCATAATTAAAAATCTATTTTACAAAATTTTAAATCTTTTGAAACCGTGTCATTCTACGCAATTATTAATTTCAAACAAAGGAGTATTTATTACTTGAAATATTGTTGAAACACCCCAAATCTCGCATAAATGAAGACTTAATCAAGTTTTGGGCTACAATTGATTGGTATCTCACACAAGTATAGCAAACAAGATAGTCATTTATCATTCAAAACCAATCCAAATTTAAATATTCAAAACATTAATCCCAAAATGTAAATATTAGGCCCAAACATGATTTAATAAAAATAGGTCCCATAAATTATCGTGAGTCGATTATGATCCTTGAACCATGCCTCTCCTGCTTCCATGTGAACACGACCCAAACATCACTTAATTACCTGAGAAAACATGCTAAACGGTCAGCTAACACTGGTGAGTTCATAGGTTTAAATTCAAGTTAAAAGTAGTGGACTCAGGAGTTAATTTGCTACACGAGACCTAGGATAGATACACATCAATTATATACAAATATCATATCCGATATCATAATGGGCCCCTAGCGACACTAGCCACATCGTAGCAAAGTCTAGAACGATTGCTAACCCTGGACTAGGTCGAGGTAGAAGTCTATACTTAGCTAGGCAAGTGCTATAGCAATTAGGTTTGCTACCCTAGACTAAGGAAACAACTACCACATATCTATCTAATAAGTCAAGCACATAAGCAAATCAAAATAGTTTAGAAGGTCCAAAAATAGTAGCATGATTCTCACCCCAATTTAGTTAAAAACATAGATAAAAGTGGGGCTATGAAACTCAACTCAAGCAAGCAACGCCAAATAAACACTATAAGATAATGCTAATCATGGCTCAAAGAACTATCTAATTCGGCACAACCTATTAATGTAAACCAATTCTAATATACATTTCCCAAAATTAACGTTATCTCTCCAATGTATTCCTTTTCTTTATCTCCAAAATTGTCTTGTTTCACCGTTTAATCCTAGCATTTGGTATCTTCATGTGGGTGTATCGACTCAATATGATATCATGAATGCACTCAAACAACCAACATGTGGCTCAATGCAGCACAGTGAGACGTCTAAGCGATAAGCTCCATAGTCCAATAAGTTTTGGAATAAATAGTAAACCTTATCGAATTCGTCAACTCGATAAACCTACCATTTATTCGACGCTTATTATCCCATAAACCGTCAGCATCCTATCTAGTCATAAGGATAATTCACCCATTAATATTGTTACCCAACGTGCCTTACGGGCTCTTATTAGATTCGGCTCAACTAATCCGTCATCCACGTGGATCGACACTATTAATGTTAGGTTATCCGTAACCCATGCACAGATCGTAAATAAATAAATACTTGAAAGTAGTATTAAATGCTCATAAATGGTAAATATTAGTTTCATTAATTACTTATTTATTAGAAAACCTTTCCATTTTTAGTCGTTAGTTTCCATTCAAAATAGTAAATAACAAGACAAGTCTTGTTATCGATATTTTTGGTATAAAAGCCTTTTTATTATTTATGTTTCATAGTTTATTAGCATTTTCATATATATATATATATATATATATATATATATATATATATATATATATATATATATATATATATATATATATATATATATATATATATATATATATCGTCAATTTCAATATTAGTTTCATATCTAATTGTTTCGAGTCCACAAGCACGAGTCATGACTTCTTGGCTTTTAATCAATCAATAGTCCAAACTATACTAAAGTCCATGTTACGGCGTTGTCGGGGTCAACTATTGACTAAAAGTCAAAGTAACACCGACGTTGCTCAATTAACAATTTATATTATAAGCTCAAGTAAATAACGACAATAGCGCAATTCAAACTTAAATCAACCTAAATCAATCTCGCCAACCAATCAACCAACCAAATATACCCGAAACCAATGTTATGACCCTAATGGTCACGACACGGTCACGGTTAAGACCACGTGAACCAAACAAGCTCTAGAATCTTTTCGGCTCCACGCGTCTCATCCAAACACCAACAATATCAACCAATAAGCTACCACAACAACCCGACCCGGACCCGTGGTCCATGTGGGTGACGTACCCCACCAACCACAACCCATACGTGGGTTTGGTAGCTCGTACGCCTCAACAAACATAACCAAACAATACCAAATGGCTTCGACCACAACCAAACACAATCAATCAACCTCCAATCATCATCCAAACATCAAACCCATCAACTAAACTAAACCCATCATATGAAACTAAACCTAAAATGCAAAAACACAACAATATGATACACCACATGATACCAAATCACTAGCTACATGTTTATTTAAGTGTAAATTAGTTTTAATCCCATGTTTAAACAAAAAGCCCTAAAATTCGAGCCATGTACGAGCTAAAAAGAAGCCATTCGAGGCTTTTCATAGCTTAAACAAGCTTGACCCATTTTCCATTTACCTTTTTACAACCCGATCTACAAGATTTAATGAAAACCCTAGAATCACAAATTGTATTTGTAAGATTTGGAGGTGTTAATGTAAGTTTTTGTGAGAGATATATATATATGGATGGAAAGAGGAAAGAGAGATCTACAAGATGGTGGTGGAGGTGTATGTTCACTCGCCGGATTTTGGGCTCTGATATGGCCTAAAAGTGGCAAAGATATGGGTGGTTTTGGGTTAGGGGTTTGTTTAGAAGAGAGAGAGAGAGAGTAGAGAGAGAAAATGTGTTAGTGTAGGTATTTTATAGAGAGAAATAAAAGTGTAAGAATGAGGGAGGGAGAGGCTTTATATAGTTGGCCACAAGGGCCAAAATAAAATTGGTAAGGAGGGGAGGGTGGCCGGCTAGGGTAGAAATAGGGGGACCGAAGCCGTAATTTTTCATAAACTATCCTGTTTACCCATTCCCGAGCTCATATATTGTCCTACAAGTGTCCCACGACATTCATTCGACTTTCTATTATGTTTTTCCACGAGTTTTGACTATTTATTTGTCAAGTTTCGAGTTACGGTTTAAAAGTTACGTTATTTCTCGTTTTATGCTTTTATAGTGCCGAATCGAATAGTGCCTATCAAAAAGAGTTAAAACTCACACGATAACTCATCCAATAATAAAATAAATCTTAAAAACCAATAAACGGTATCAAATCAAGTCATGGTCGATAAAAATAGTGATAAAGGCAAAAGCTTAGTTTAGTTTAACATAATGCGGTTACCTAAAATAGACTCCTAAATTGCCGTTGTCATGACCTCCCACTCAGAAGAAACTCGTCCCGTTTCACCGAAGTTGTTTGATGTCATGAAGAGTTTAGGATACTTCTTACGGAATACATCCTCACATTCCCAAGTGAACTCCGGTTCATGTCGGGAGTTCCAACGAACTTTTATAATCTGGAATACGGCTATGCCAGCCGTTTAATCTCACGATCCATGATCTCAATTGGTTCCTCAACGAAATTCAATTTCTCATCAATACGGATATCTCTCATAGGTACAACTAAGTTTTCCATGAAAGACACTTTAAGATTACTAACATGAAAGACATTGTGTACACACCGCAATTCGGCTAAGTCAAGACGTAAGCTACTGGTCCGATTCTTACCAGATTGGAAAGGACCAATATATCGGGAATGAGTATTCCACGCTTCCAAAATGAATCACTCCTTTTCCAAGGAGAAACCTTTAACATAACACGATCTCCAACCCGAAATTTAAAGGTTTACGCCTTCTATCGGCATAAATATTTTGTCTATCTCGAGCGGTTTGCATACCTGTTACTTAATCTGAACTATCTTCTCAGCGGTTTCTAGGACAAGTTCGGGACCGGTAAGTTGACTCTCGCCAACTTCAGTCAAACAAACAGTAGAACGACATTTTCGGCCATACAGTGCTTCAAATGGAGTGGCCTTAATGCTCCAAAGGGAGATGTCTCTCCCAGCCTTTGCCGAAATCAATGACACAAGCTCTAAGCATATCCTCTAAGGTCTGAATGGTTCTCTCGCCGACTATCGGTTTGAGGATGATATGCGTGCTGATATTCAAGTTTGTTCCACCGACCGTATGATCTCCAAAGTGGGATGTAAAACGGCTATCTCGATTGGAAATGATAGATACCGGTACTCCATGTCGCGATACTATCTCCTTAATGTACAGCCAAGCGAGCTTGTCGAGACTATCGACCTCGCTAATGGCTAAGAAGTGAGAAGACTTAGTCAAACGATCTACAATTACCTAGATAGCATCATTGCCGCTAGCTTTTCTTGGTAATTTGGTGATAAAGTCCATGGTGATTCGCTCCCATTTCCATTCTGGGAGTTCGGGATGAACTAAGAGTCCTGAGGGTTTCGGTGTTCGCCTTTACCTAGAACAGTCAAGCACCAACTGACATAACAGCTATGTCGGCTTTCATGTTAGGCCACCAGTAGAGTTTCTTCAAGTCCTTATACATCTTATCGGCTTCGAGATGAATAGAGTATTTTGACTTATGCGACTTGTGCATAATCAACTCACGGATTCCACCATGAAATGGTATCTTCCGTCTCTGGCATAAGGTTCGTCAACGCTTCAAGAAGCCATTTTCACTTTCTACCATTCCATGCAGATTCTCATAAGGACGGTTCTTCACAATGCCGCAGCCTGGGCGGCTAAGATTCGAGATGGTAGTGGCTAACTAATGGTCATTCCTTGGGATCGAACGAGTAAAGGTGGAATGTTCTCCTTACGGCTGAGGGCATCTCCCACTACATTGGCCTTACCAGATGATAACGAATCTCATACTATAATCACACTGAGCAACTCTAACCAATGACGGTTCTCTATTCAGATTCCTTCTGATCTAAGATATGCTTCAAGCTCTTATGGTCGGTAAACACCACACACTTGGTTCCATACATATAATGTCTACAGATTCTAAGAGCAAACACTACAACACCTAACTTAAGATCATGGGTGGTGTAGTTTTTCTCATGCTTCTTAAGTTGTCGGGAGGAATAAGCTATCACCTTCTCCCGTTGCATCAAAACAGCACCTAAGCCTTTATGCGAAGCCACAGACACAACAAAATCTCGCCTGAAAAGCTAGGATGGGCGCACTACACAACTTCTCCTTCAGAAGTTGGAATGCTTCTTCTTCCTTTTCTCCCCATTCATACTTAACGCCCTTCACCGTCAGTTTGGTCTGCGACTTAACTATTTTGGGGAATCCTCAATGATCCTCCTGGTAATAGCCTGCTAAACCTAGAAACTGGCGACTGATGGGTTCCTATGCTGCCCATTCCTTAATGGCCTCAATCTTAGCTGGGTAAACATGAACTCCTCAGTATCTATCATGTGGCCTAAGAATTGCACAGACGGAATCCAAAATTCACACTTAGAGAACTTGGCATACGGCTTCTCTCAACAATTCTAAAATGAGCCTCAAATGCTCTTTGTGCTCCTCTCTACTCTTGGAGTATATCAAGATGTCTTCTATGAATACTATCACAAACTTATCCAGGTATGGCTTACATAATTGGTTCATGAGATCCATGAATACCGCTGGCGCGTTGGTCAAACCAAATGACATCACATGGAATTCATAGTGCCCATAACGAGTCCTAAACGCCATCTTAGGGATATCCTCCTCTCGAACTCTAAGCTGGTGATAACCAGACCGTAAGTCGATCTTGGAAAAGACACTAGCTCCTTGGAGTTGATCAAATAGGCCATCAATTTTAGGTAACGGATATCAGTTCTTCACCGTCAACTTATTCAATTCCCTATAATCAATACATATCCGAAACGATCCATCCTTCTTCTTCCCAAACAACACCGGTGCTCCCCATGGTGACAAACTTGGTCGAATGAATCCCTTCTCTGACAACTCGCCAACCGTTAGACAGTTCCTCAAATTCTCTTAGAGCAAGTCGATAGGGTGCCTGGGCTACGGGTGTAGCATCGGGTATCAACTCTATTTGGAATTCCATTTGTGGAACAGGTGGAATCCCTAGCAGATCATCGGGAAACACATCAGGAAACTCTAAATCTACATCATTAAGGTGTCTTTCACTCTTCTCATCGCTTTTCTAAATTCAAGCCAAGAAAAGACAATCCTCTATCGATGTACTGGCCTTAATACAAGAGTCGATGCTCAACCGGAAGGATCTCCACAGTCGCCCGATCTCTTTGAATGCTCGTAATTTTTCCGCCATACTGTGTACACGACGATCTTCTCATCACAGATGATGTGTGCACCGTTCTTCGACAACCAATAGATTCCAATGATGACGCCAAAACTTCCTAGGTGACCGCAATAGGTCTATGCTAAACGAGTGGTCTAGGAAACTTAAGGTACAACCTCGGACTACGGTGTCTATCTTCTCCCAATTCCAATTAGCTAATTCCACATCGTAATCAACCCTAGAGGTGTTTTGAAATCCCTAGTAATGGCATAAGGTGGTGGATCTGAAACTCATATCAGACCAAGATCAAAGATAGCATAGCGATTATTGAAGGAACGCACTGTAACCACGTTGGGTCCTCACTAGCTTCCTTCCCATAGCATACACACGCCGCTCCCATGTCTCTCTGCTGATTCCTAGAACTCTGATTTCCCTGATTCTCCACAACCTCATGCTTCACCGGGGTTTCCTTTCATCAGCGGCTCTTGGCACTCATTCTTGTAGTGCCCTTTCTTTCCACATCCAAAATAGGTGGCAGTGGCCTTCCAGTCTGCTCCTTGTGTAGTTTGAGCCGCCAGAAGTGATACACCTACAAGTCTTTGGCCATGTGTCCTACCTTAGAGAAATTCCTACACACTATTGAGTATGGTCCATGGTGGTGTTGATTGAAACGACCACAAGGGCTCATACCTTCATAAACTTCCTATGGCAAACACCCTGACTGTCTCTTTCCGTTTGTTGCCATTCCCTTTAACAACTTCATTCCTCTTCCTCTTATCACTCTTATCATTCTTACCCTTGTCTCCTACTTCCAATACATAAGAGTCCATCAAACGCGGAGCCACGCATTACCTCATGCAAGTTAACGGCTTCAAACGATGACATCATTCCCGGTAGCTAAAGGCAATCCATCGGTATACTCTCAATCTTAAGGGTTTTTGCGCGAATCATATCAGCAAAGACAACTGGAACGACGACAAGTCGTGCGTTCGGTAATCCCTTAACCTTATGGTTCCAGAACTCAATCTTTAGCTTCTTAACTTCATTCCTAGGACAGTAAGTCTTGAGCAAGAGAGCTGTTGGGAATTCTACTAAGTACAAATTATGCTGAAGTTACTGCTTAGATGGATTCTGAAAGTGCAATAAGGATTCTCTGAAGAAGTAATCTGCTGAAGTAATGAAACCGTGTAGTTGGTTTCTGCGGAGATAGATATTCAGTGTATTCTATAGTTAGTTAGGATATGCATGAGCTTTATTAGGAAGTGATAATGTATATCTTATTTAGTTTTATGTTTATACGTTTCTTGTGAAACGGGTTAGGGTTCCTTGTGTATAAAAGGAACACAATAGTATGAATTATGTACGAGTTGAAAAACAAGTTTTAGTATTATTAAAAGATCCACAGAGGATCAAAGAGTTCTTAGTTATTTGTGTTTGTTCTTGTGTTTAATTTCCGCTTGAATACAAGTAATAGAGACTGTCTTTTAGTGTGTTTGTGATTACATAAGCGTTACTAACGATCTACGAGTGCTCTAAGATCTATCAAGGTATTAGGTTTCAACAAGTGGTATCAGAGCCTTGGGAGAGTCTCTATGATACTAAGAACAATCTTTTTATACACCCTAACAACCAAAACAACATTCACCATGCCGATCGGACAATGAAGTTGATGTCATCAACAATCATAACAACACATCTCTCAAGAACAACTCGCCTCAGTATCAAAGAATGCAAAGTTCCCATACCTAAAGAAGGAGGAGTATGATTTGTGGGCTATGAAGATGCATAATTGGATATCCAACATTGATTGGAATCTCTGGGAAGTTGTAAAGAATGGTAACAAATATTTGAGAGGCATATCATAGATCCCGATGGTAGGTTACCATCGTTGGTCCCAAAACTGAAGAGATCCGGCATTCGGAGAGAACAAAGTTAGAACTATTCTCCTTCAGGATATACCTGAGGATCACTTGGGTGACTTTCACTACATGCAGGATGCTAAGGACATATGGATGGAAATCAAGACTAGGTTTGGTGGGAATGAGGAGTCAAAGAGAATGAGGAAATCAATCTTGAAACAACAGTTTCAAGAATTCCAAATCTCGAAGAGGAAGGTATCCACAAGTGGGTATGACAGTTCCATAAGATATTGAGTCAATTGAATCACCAAGGCAAATCCAGATAATGATGACTGCAACTCAAACTTCTTTCGATCTTTACCTTCATCTTGGTTGCAAGTAAGCATTGCCCTCAAAGCTAAAGGTGGGTTGGATATGCTCACTTTTGATGAACTATACAATAAACTTAAATCTCTTGAGCCTGATGTGAGAAGTCCCTTTCGTTCGTCCACTCCTAGTCACACAAATTTTGTTGGGGCCTCCTCAAATAAGACGACTTATGCTCCAAGTCCAATTTCCTCAGCATCATCATCTTACACTACCACTCCATCAAATTCTCAACCTAAATCCAGTGGTGTATTGGAAGATGTAATTCACTCTTTTGTTGCTGATTATGACACTCAACAAAGAACTAGCCTTTGAGGACTTTGAATAGGTGGATCCATTTGACATGGAAGAGATGAACTTGAAGTGGCAACTGCTATGCTCTCCATGAACATCAAGAAGTTTGAGAGTAAGTCTGGAAGAAAGTTTGGTTTCCGTGGAGGAGATTCAGCAAGATTTGATAGAAGGAAAGTCAAGTGCTATACTTGTGGTCAGATGGGTCACTTCTCAAGAGAATGCAAGGATAGGAAGGTTGGTGATGAGGTTAGGTATTCTACCTATCAAAAGAATCAAATGGAAACTGAAACTTCCAAAGTCGAGCTTTGGTCACTATGGATGACCATTTCAATTGGAATCTGCATGAGCCTGAGAATGATGAAGGTCCCCGGTTCTGAGAATATTGGATTCTTTGCAAGTCGTACTTCCGAGGATAGGCATGATCAAGTTGACTTAATGGGCATCTCTCAGGTACATAATTGTGTTTTTGGTTGTAGTGAAAGATATAATGAACTTAAAGAAGCCTATGATGAATTGAAACCTAAATATAATGAATGTTATGTCGAAGTTGAGGCTTATAAACAGTCTTTAAAAACATTAGAAAGACAAAAGTTTGGTTTCAAAAGAATCAATTGGCTTATGATGAAAAGATCAGGGTGTTAAAAGTGATTTAGAATGTGCTAAAATTGATTTAAAACGTCAGAAAGAAAAAGCGATGTAGTTTCGAAAACCAAGTACTAAAAGAGAAACTAGATGTGGAAGTAGCTAGGCATAAAGAATGGTTATTGTCCGGTAACAAGTTAGCGGCCATATCTATGCTAGTCAAAATCCAGATCTGCAATAGGTTTAGGCTTTAAGAAGTATGTAGGGTTAGAAGCTAGGATGACTGGGCGTAAACTACACCAGGTTAACTAATTTTAAAAAGAAGGAACATTACATGTCGCCCCCGACCCATTGAGGAGAACATATGCCCATTGACATTTTCCATCACGTTGACTTTGATGGATCACACCATCTTTATGGCAAAAAGTCAAAAGACTTGCCGCACCTCGATTCTTCATCTACTGACTTTGTCTCTTGTTGTGACAGTGACAAGTCCTATGACCAAGGGTCTACTTCTACTACCAGGTGTGATTCAAATGAAAAGTCAGACCTTCCCAAGACCTTGCCCAAGCCTACACCCAATATCGCATACAAAGCCTATTAGAGTTGTCGAGGAATCAACTTCCAAGATAGTTTCCTCTGAAGACTTGTCTTTTAATTCTTTGCACAATAATGCTTTTAAGTCTGTTAAAACAATTCGCTAATGTTTGTGGTTTGAATGCTTTTGCATGTAATAGAACATCTTTCACTTTGAATAAATCTTTTAAAAGAAGACATGTTTTGTTTGTGGAAGTAAATTTCATTTGATTAAGGATTGTAATTTTCATGAGCAAAGAATGGGTGCATGTGTTGGTCAAAAGAAACCTAGACCAATGTGGACAAATGTTAATGATATACCATCTTTTATTCCACAAGCAACTAAACCTTCTCCATTTCCTTGAGAAGATCTGCTAGACCTTATATGAAACCAACAAGTTCATATTTTCAAAATGGTTATTGGCCTGGATGTGTTGACTTAATGTATGATGGGAAGTGGAACTTGGGATACCTGCGAAGCTCTTGTGTTGTTCTAGGACTAAAAGGGACCTAATTTTCAATGGAGGTCCAAGAACAATAGTGGGTCTTTTACATCTACTCGGCCTAAATCCTATGATCCATTAAGGCAGCCTCAAGTCAAGTAATGACTTGAGTCTCCATAGTGTACTAATATTTTGTATATATTTTATGTTGTTGTTGTAGGATCATCCCCTGAGGAGTAAGGATGTTGGCATAGTGGATAGTGGTTGATCCAGAAGCATGTCAGAAATAGAGAAAAGATGCATGATTTTGTACCCATAGAGGAGGAGTGTCACTTTTGGTGGAGGAGATGGTAGAATCACAGGGAAAAGCATAATTAGAACACCTAATTTGGATTTTGAGAATGTGTACTATGTAAAGGAATCGAACATTTCAACTTGTTCTCAGTATCACAAATTTGTGATGCCAAGAACAAAGTATTATTTTGTGAGAATGAATGTATTGTGCTCTCTAAATACTTTACACTTCCAGCAGATACATCCATTCTCATTGAGAGTTCCTAGAAGCCATAATTTATACACATTCAATTTGAATGATGTTCAACCAGAAGGTGATCTCACATGTTTGGTGGCTAAAGCATTCCTGGATGAGTCTACAAAATGGCATAGAAGGATGGCTCATGTGAACTTCAAGACCATAAACAAGCTTTCTAAACTGGGTCTTGTTGAAGGACTTCCCTCCAAAGTCTTCACCAATGAACACAATTGTGTTTCCTGCAACAAAGGAAAGCAACACAAAGCCTCATACAAAGCCATTACAAATGCTGAGCACTATCTAGAACCTCTTCGCTTGTCGCACATGGATCTCTTTGGTCCAACCCAAGTCGTGAGTATTGATCACAAGTATTTACCAGTAATCACCGATGAATATAGCGATTTTGTTGGGTATTCTTTTTGAGGACTAAAGATGAAACATCTCAAGTCTTAAAAGAGTTCATTACCCTTGTTGAAAACCAATTGAACAAAAAGGTTAAAGGAATTCGGTGTGATAATGGGATAGAGTTCAAAAATGCTGTGTTAATCGAACTTTGTAAGTCTAAAGGGATAAAAAGGGACTATAGCACTCCAAGAACCCCACAACAAAATGGGGTAGCTGAAAGAAAGAATAGGACCTTAATAGAGGCAGCAATAGGACCTTAAGTATGGTCAGGTTGCTTTTCTTTCCTATGTCTCAAATCAGCAAAGGGACAATCACACAGACTTTAAGCATTGTCTGTTTGCGTGTTTTCTCTCACAAGTGGAACCAACCAGTGTTTCTCAAGCTCTTGAAGATTCAAGTTGGCTTGAAGCAATGCAAGAAGAGATGCAACAGTTCAAGAATCAGCAGGTTTGGATATTGGTACCACTACCTGATGGGAAGTTTGCAATTGGGACAAAATGGATTTTGAAGAATAAAAGAGATGCAAGGGGTATTGTGGTTAAAAACAAAGCAAGATTAGTGGCTCAGGGGTTCAGGCAAGAAGAAGGAGTTGATTATGATGAAGTATTTGAACACAGAGCTTCGAGTTGAGGCCATTAGAATCTTTTTGGCCTATGCATCTTATATGGGGTTCATGGTTTATCAAATGAATGTGAAAGGTGCTTTCGTATGGTGAGATAGAAGAAGAAGTATATGTCACTCAACCCAAAGGCTTTGAAGATCCACATCATCCAAAGCATGTATAAAAAGTTGTAAAAGTTCTCTATGGACTACATCAGGCACCATGA
>OU343216.1:166330030-166351644 GCA_910596185.1 Chrysanthemum makinoi | reverse complement strand
ACGTTAAAACTAAACTTTTGAGATATGAATTATGAACTTTTGGGAACAATAATGTATTTTTGAAAGTTACGACATGAATGATCCACGAAAACTACAACACATTACTTTCTATTGATTTCTTATCGTATGAGCCGATTCTAAGAATATATCGTATATACGTATTAGGTTGAGTCACAACTATTCTATTGTACTCGTCTGTACAATCTTTTTGGATTCCGGAGATTAACCTTAGATTTCCGCCGTCATTAGTGAATAGTGTGTTGCGGTGCCGCGGGATACTATATTAGCCATATAGGTTAATTTATATATATTGGTTTTGACTGAAATTATTTGATTTGCTTTATGTTGATTTGAATGATTATATTATATGGATTAGATGCGGGATATGATTGGAGATCCTGTAATACTGTATGAAACCTTGTATTTATCTATCTAGGTCTTGCATAGCAAATCAACTCTTACGTGTCCACTATGATTTTGTTGAACTTAAACCTATGAACTCACCAGAAGTGACCTTTTAGCATGATTTCTCAGGTATTTGAGAGATGTTTGGAATACGTGATCGGTGGAAGCTTGGCAAAAAGGTGGGGTTCAAGGATCATTTCTGACTCTGATAAACTTTGGGGACCTATTTTATTAAATCATGTTTTGGGCCTAATAATTACACTTTTGGATTAAGTGTTTTGAATAACCAAATTTGGGATTGGTTTTGAATGTTAAATGACTATCTTTTTGCTATACTTGTGTGCGATACCAATCCAATAATAACGCCCCGAAAACTTGATTAAGTCTTCCGCTTTACCAAGATTTGGGGGTGTTACAAGTATGCCCATTATGAAGTAATTACGGCGTAACTCCTCTCTCACATTACGCCGTAACAAAACCGTGACTCAGAAGACTAACTTAACAGCAGATTACTACGCGCGAACTCCATCTCGCAGATTACGTCGTAACCAATTAGGTCAAATGATGTTCCACGCTGCTGCAAGCTACACAGTAACTCTTTCCACGATTACGGCGTAATCATGATTTTGTAACGTATATTGAAGATACGGCGTACCTCATTCCATGTGTTACCAGAACTATCTTTTCTAGAGCAATTTACGAAGATATTGATGTTACGTCGTAACTCTCAACTTAAGTTACGCCGTAACTAGATCTAGCCTATAAATACCAGCCCTAAATTCTGCATTTCACATCATTACTCCACACACAAAGCAGAGAGCGTGAGTAGGGGACTGAAGGCAGATCTTGAGGAGTATTTCATTATGTCAAAAATTGAATCGATTGTTTCAGTTAATATGATCAGCTAAGCACCTCTGGTGCTAGCCTAGTTATGATTCCTTAATTGTTATGTTTATGTTTACATTGCTTCCGTATAATTGTTTCTAGTGTATGCATGCATAGTTTGTTGGTAGCTACCATTGTTTTGGTAGTTTTGAATGGCGGTAGTGTCTAGTTGCTTAGGAGAATTGACCAACTGACCCTAAGTATAGGATCATAATATTTATTGTGTTGATGATTCGGGTGGTCTTAGATGATGAAAATACATGTTTGCCATAGTTAGAGAGAAAGAGATGAGAGGGAGTTTCTTGCTAGAGACTTGGTTCACAAAATGCAAGGTTAGATTAAAAGAAAAGCTCCACCCCTTCCAAGGATGGAAGGGGTATTTATAGTTACAGACATAACGACCTCCCCTGACTTGGATCGTGGTATCAGTTGGGTAAAGACCCGTCCTTCCTCCACGTGTTACACTACGCTAAACTAAACTAATAACTAACTAATAAACTGATAAATAACGTAACTAACGATATGTCTACGAGCTAACTTATGCTAGATAATATTTGGGGTGACCAACACTTCACTATGGAATTTCCAATTCCTAACAATCTCCCCCTAAGGGAGGTCACCCCATGTTTTACATTTCGAATCCTAGCATTCTATTCTTGACTTTGTTCTTGAGCTCGTAGACTTCAATTCTTCAATTCCGTAATCTTTATGCTTTAGTAGTGACTCTTCATTGTCTGATTATTTTGTACTTTCAGTGGAGGCCTTTGAACTGATCCACATCTTTGATGATCTTCGAGCTTTCATTAAGATCATCAGCCACAGAAAATCTCCCTGGATCATCCATAGTTGTGTTGCCTTCATGTGATGTTGTTGCCTTTGGACGACATGCTCACACTTTAAGGATCATGACATCTTTCCATCGTGAGTAGGAAGCTTTACTGGTTCATGATATTTGCAGCAGCGTAGCGAAGCATAGTATAAAAATATCGAGCCGGTTATGTAGATATGCACCAGTCATGATTTCTTCTTCAATTAAGTGATGCTGTGTGAGCATGCGGCTTTGGATTGACTCCTCAATTCGATCACCGCAACCGCCCAAATGTACCGCAAACAACAGTTAGTAATAAAACACACAAAAGTGTCTTTGATCACTTTCGTTGAATTGAGGTACACGACCCACGGTTCCTCGTTGATCAAGATAAGTATCGCTGTGATCAGTATAATTCAAGAATCTCCTTGGACAGGTTTCAGAAATGTTCTAGCCTTTTCAAACCAAAACGCCTCAAAGAAGACAACACGAGGAAGTGAACCAAATTGAGATTCACTGATTGATGAAAATTTGATTTGAAAAACAATCGCGTATTGCTTGAAGAAAGAGTTTTGCAATATGACGAAGGTTTTATGAGCAAGATCACTTTTCAATCAAAAATACTTTTTGTATATGAAAAGAGTACATTCGATGTGCTAGAGAAAAGAAAGGATTTACACATCGAACGGTTTTTCCAAAAGTATTTTTTCAATCAGAGATACTTTTTGAGTTTGTAAACATGAGTACACATTCGACGTGCTAAAGAAAGAAGGTTTCACATCGAATGGTTTTTCCAAAAGTATTCGTGAATTCCAATCCTGGACCAAGGTTGATTTACGAGTGAATCGCCCCATCGTTTCTATCCAGTTGTCACAAGCTTGATCTTTAGAAAAGATCTCACATGTCATGCACCAAGAGCTTGTTTGATGTTGGCTCTATAAGGATTTCCATCTTCATCGTGAATACTTTTACATATCACTTGGATGTTCTGGCAATACCACAAGGATAATGCGTAGGACTCTTAATATATTCTTACTTTCCACATTGTGTGAAACAGCAAGTCTTCATTAATTTAGTGTCCTAATGAGATATTGTGGATGATCTCTTGGCTCTATACTCAATGGTGCATATTTGGTTCCTATGCCGAGAGACTGGGAGAGGGTCTCCTCAATATCAATAATCTCTAAGAAAAGTCGATAGATTATGTAGGTTCCCGTGAGAATGAACAAGACCTTTAAGAGGAACTTGAGTAGCTTGGGAAGTTTAGTGCAGTGGTCATGGGTCCATGATCGCTTGTCTTCAATACTAGTGTTACCTTAGTAACCACCAAGAGTAGCATATGTATTGAACCCGTTTCTTCTAAGGTTGAATTATTATAGGGCTATTTCTTTTCACCCTTTTCATATTCATTTCTTTTTCATTCTTCAACCCCTTCAGTTGCTAATGAGACTTCATAACTAGAACCTTGTTGGGTTTATTCCAGACTAGCTCAGTCTCAATCTCAGACTTTTCCATATTCTCATTTTTCTCCTTTTTTCAATATACCTAAAGACTCTACACTATCTAGTGGATTGTCCCCGGTAGATCCCTCCTGGTTCTGGCGGATCGTGGTAACGAATACCTAACCTCACCATCCTTATAACTCCATACATAAAGTAAAATGGTCGGTCTTTTGGTACGTTCATTCCTTTTCAAAACCAATTGAAAAATCATTTGGAAAAATCAATCAAGGTACTTGTGATATAAAAATCAAAGCATTTTGTACCTTAATTGTTTTGATCATTTAGAAAACCTCCCCCTCAACATGTACATATGATTTAGAAATTGTTTAGCACATGGAGGCAAGAGGACTTTGAAATATTTTATTTGATCACAATTTTCATAGAGAAAAGTTTACTTGATTTTCTTGGTAAAATTCTCCCCCTCAATATGTGCATAGAATATTTGAAATCATTTTATCACATAGAGGAAAGAGTTCTTTTGAAGTACATTCACGATCACAGAAGCCATTAAGAAACCATTCGCTTCCTCAATATGTGCATCGATATACGAAGAGTTTGGCACATATTAGAGAGAACTTGCACTTCAATCAAAACGTTCATCTTTATCAAATTTCATATTAAATCACAAATTCTCCCCGACAAAATATCAAACCCTTAGAGATTTTGGATCCCAAGTGATTTAATAAGGTTTGGAAAACATGGGAGAATATGTGGCCTTGTTTAAATACTCTTCTGGTTTTTGGTTAAATGCTCCTCCACAATCATGTGCATTATATATTAAAATCGTTTGGCACATGGAGGCAGGAGTGCCTTTTGTTAGGAATTAGAAATTCTAGGTATTAAAGAGTCGGTCACCTCAAGTATTTATATTCGTTAGAAAGCTCGTAGTCATAGTTATTTTATGTTAAGTAGTATTTAGTTAAGTAACACCGTGGAGGTCGGACGGGTCTTTACCCACTGTATGCCTGATCCACAGCCCGTTGTGTGGCGTTTTATTGTAAGACTATAAATACTCTCTACCTCCCAAGGTAGAGAGTTGGAGCTCATAATAATATTTTTCTTTCTCTCACTAAGTTCCCTAAACCTCTAACTTTCTCTCTCTAAAAACCTTCTTGTACACCACTTGTGATTATGGTTTAGTGTGTTTGTGAAATCCAATATGTTACAATTGGTATCAAGAGCCATGGTTAGATCATCTCTTACATATCTTTGGATTTCTAGTGGTTTTTAGGTGGTTTTTGAGTTTGAATAAGTTAAGTGGTTTTTGCATCATTTGGTTGATTTCTAGTGTTAAAGTTTGGATTTTGTTTGTACTTTTGTGTTTAGAATCATCACAAGTGTTTAGGTTTTGAATTAGAAGGCTTGAATCATCGTGGTTGGATTGTTTTTGGATTGAAAAGTGGTGTTTATGTGTTTTTCATGCTAGCAACTTGAGCCACGGATAAGTTTTCTTGGTAGCGACTTGCTTTGCAATTTGGTAGCGATTTGTAATTGAAGGTCTTAGCGAGTTGGATTAGCGACTTGTCTATTGAGACAAGTTTATTAAAAGTACACTTAGTGGATTCTCCACTACAGGTAGCGACTTGGTGTAAGTTAGCGACTTGTACTTTATATTGTTATCGATTTGGTGTTAGCGAGTTGGTACCTAGCGAGTTGCTATTTAGCGACTTGACAAATTAGCGACTTAGTTCTTAGCTTAATTTTGTTGTCAAAATTTTGCTAGCGACTTGGATTGTAGCGAGTTGTTATATAGCAACTTGGGACTATAGCGACTTGGCACTTAGCGACTTGGTTCAAAGTTTCCTAGCGACTTGGGTGATATCCTTTGAATACGGTTTTCTCTTGATTTAGTAAAATCCCGTGAAAGAATCTATTTCCGGTTTAATCATAGAGTTATAAAATCCCGCTTAATCAGTCATCATGTCTACCAACGTTCCTACAATCATCTCCACTGTTGCGAGGATGTTCAAGCAGGGTTCGATACTCGGCCACACCCATGCTTGACGAACGACTACGACTCTTGGGCTCAAAGAATCAGATTGTATTGTCTTGGAAAGAAAAATGGTGTCAACATTCTCAAATCGATTGATGAAGGACCATATCGGGTTGAGACTACTAGAGACATAATTGATACAGTTGAAGATGGTACATTGATTTACGGAATGGACAGACCAAAGATGTATGATGAGCTCAATGATAAGGAGAAGAAGAGATTCGATGCAGATATCAGGTCTTCTAACATCATATTGCAAGGTCTTCCAAAAGACATATACAAGCTTATCAACCACAACACTGAAGCAAAGGCTGTATGGGATAATGTTAAGATGCTTCTCTCAGTTCTCAATTAACTATGGAAGACAGAGAATCACAACTCTATGATGAATTTGAGCACTTCAAGATGAAACCGGATGAGAGTGTCTATGAGTACTATGTGAGATTCCATAAGCTGGTGAATGACATGAGGAACATCAGAATGACCATGCCTAACATTTAGCTGAACTCAAAGTTTGTTAACAACATGAATCCTGAATGGCACAAGTTTGTCACTTCTGTGAAGCTCACTAAAGGATTGAAGAATACAAACTATGAGCAACTCTATGCCTTCCTTCTTCGGAATGAGAGACATGCCATGTTTGAAAAGAGGATTCTTGAACAATTCAAAACAAATCCAGGAGAGACAAGCTCATCAAATGATTCAAATGCCTTCTACTCAAACATTGGGATTACCACTAAAGCTTCACAAGTTATACCCATGGGTGATGGAACTCACAAACTCATTCCCGATCCAATGTTCAAACAAGCTGATGTTGATGCACACGTGGGTAACTTCATTAATCAACTGGCTCTCCTGATTAGTCAAAACATGAACTCTCTCCCACACACCAACAATAACCTCATAACAGCATCTAATCCACACAATCAAGCCACTGTCAGAGATGGGAAGGTTATAGTACAACCAGTTTAAGAAAGGCAGATGAACAAGGAAGAGGTGGAGTTGGTAGAGGATATGTGGCAAATCGAATAGGGAAGAAATGGAAATCAATGTCAAGTTAAGACGATCAAGTGTTACAACTGTGGAGGTGAGGGTCACATTGCAAGGAACTGCACATAGCCAAAACGCCCTCAAAATGCTGAATACTTCAGGATAAGATGTCGCTTGTTCAAGCCAGGATAATGGTGTAGCTTTGAATGAAGAAGAGTTGTTATTTCTGCCGAGGGAAATGCCAAGAAGTATGATGTAGATGTGGATGAGCAGCCTATTCAGGAGATAGGTCACAATCATCAGAATGCCTTTCAAGTAGATGATCATGTGATGCATACGACTGATGTTGATGATGGACCCATCGCACAAACAATTTTCATGGCTAGCATTTCTCCAATGGTCTCTCCTAAGGTCTCATCTTCACTACAAGCTGGTCCATCCAAAGACAAACTCATTTCTGAGGTACTAAAACTATACGATGATGTTGATATGCAAAAGATGCATGACAAAGTACAATCAACTAAAACTATTGAGTCAAATATTGAAGATATGGGTAATATCAATGTTGTCCCATATGATCAATATGTGAAACAAAGTGAAAGTGAAGTTGTACCAAGTGATGCATCTTCGCGTCAACGATGACTATGTTTTGATGAATACACCGCATGTGCCTCTGATGATTCTGTTATCTCTGAACTCAATGCCTATAAAGAACGTGTTGCTATTTATGAACAACGTGCTAAATTTGAGTTGACCTCCCGTGAGCAGGAAAATGGATGACCAAATGCGTACAACTATTAGAAAAAGTAGGTTTAGAGAAGAAGTATTAAAACAAGAGTTAAACTCCTTACAAGAAAAGCTTTCAAAAACTGCTAAGCAAAAACAAGAACTTCAAGAAAATGTTAAAATGCTTAAGCAAGAATTTAGCGTTAAGGAATCAAAACTTTTAAATGATTTTTCTAATCTAAAAACCTTGAAAAACAAGCTTGAAAATAAGTTGTACGTACAAGGAAATACCATTCAGACGGCTCACTTAATCACTAAGCACAGAGTTTTGAGTGATAAACATAGTACTCCCCTTGTTGAGGAACCAAATTCAGAAGTTATTAAAAAGGCTAGAGCTGCCCATAAGGTTATTTATGATGGCAATGAAATTCTTAAGCCTAGACAGAAACCTAGTTGCTCTGAGTGCACTGAGGAAGATAAGAAATCAGATGAAGTCACTAGGGAAAAGATGAACAAGAAACTAGATGATCCTAAATGTAAAGAGAAGAAAATAAATATCACACCCCATGATTACAAGAAGGAGAATTGGATTTCCTTAAACAAGTTTAAGCCTCAGACATTGTTAACACCCGAACAAGTGTTCTGGAAAAAGGATTTAGATAAGCAAAAGCAGAGAATCTTGTTGTAACAAACCCCCCTTTAGGAAAATGCCTTCAGCGAATGTGTATCCTCCCAATACACCAATGCATTTAGTTCCTAGGACTATTGCCACTAAAAGCAAGACCTTAATCGGTCAATATGTTATTCTTCAACTATTTGTCGATTTTGAGAAAACTTGTAAGAAAAGGATCACACCCAATGGGATAACTGAAGGGGAAAGGGGTTTTGAACAAACAAAAGAATGCTATCTAACTGAGGTCATGCCTTTTTTCAAACTACTAAAAGATCATTTTGAGAGTCTTTAAAAGGGGATAAATTCAGATATTAAAGGAATGGAAAAGGAATTTGATGCAATGATAGTTGATGTTAGTGACTATGAGCGAGCATTAAAATATAATGAGATTGAGAGGAAGAACTTGCATACCTTGAATGAGAATCTTATTTCTGAATGTATTGCTCAAGACGTGTTTTACACTGCTACGAATTGCTCCATTAATACTTCTCAATTTCATGAATTATATGTTGCTCTGAAAGTCTCTCATGATCGTGTCATTGAGTTTGAAAAGATTAATTCAAAACTTAATGAGAAAATTGATCAGGATGATCACGATAATTTGGTAAAGCATCTTTCTAAACTAGAAGTTGAACATTTTGATTTACAACTAAAATATCAACATCTCAAAGAAAATGTTAAAACCTCAAATATCAAGACATCCTTGGATGCTCCTGAATTTGATGCAGTTTTTGAAATTAGCAAACGCGATGAATGATTCGAGCTCATTGTAACCCGATCAAAAAGTTGAAAGCCCAAATCTCTCAATTGAAGGGTGAAAAGAACAATGTGACTGAATCCCAAATGCCTCCTCCTTTAGATTCTCAGTACTCTCAAACTTTTCATCTTCAAAACTTAGTTAATGCCTTACAAAAGGAAAACGAGAGTTTTCTAGAAGAAAATGAAAAAGTTAAACGACACTTTAAAGAGTTATATGATTCAATGAAAGTCACCCGTGACCAAAACAACTAAAAAATAACGTCTTTACAAAAGGAAATTGAGAATCTGAGAAGTCAGGAAATGGGAAACTGCCACTTGTTTTCAATAAGAATGTTGTCTCAAAGTCACCCTTAGATCTGCAAATACACTGTGAAGCTTAAATATATTCCTCCTCACCTTAGGAATAATGAACATGCTTTTCATGACTACTGTGCTTACCTTAAGGATAGTCTAGAATGTCTCCGTGAGATTGTCGAAGAGGATTTCATTAACAAACCTCTTGATAGTGAAATTAGGTTTGCTTGCCTCCAGGCCAAACTATCTCAAGAGCTGCTAGAATGTGTAATTGCAAAATGTCCTAAATCCTTATCCTTAGGTGCAAAAGGCAAAGCTGTGATGCCTTGTTCTATGCCTAGTGCCGAGCATTCAAACCATTCTAGACCTAGTTATAAGAAAGTGAACATCAATGTATCGTCTAGTAATACAGATCCTTGCACGTCTAGTTCAGGAATGCAAAAAGTAGATCAACCAACTAATGTTCCCATAATTCCCTCTACAGGAGTAATCAGTGACATTAAAGCGAGCAGGTCAAAGTCTCAAGACAATACAAGGAATGATAGGACCTCGCAAGCTAAAAATGTGCATTGGAAGAGAGTAAAAGACCAACCTAGGAACTTTAAGCTTGAGTTGAATAAAACGAATCGTGTTGATTCTAGTATTAGCCTTAGGCGTACTGTATTAATTTGAATTCGATACTATTTGCAAACCTTGTAATGATCTCTGCTTGAATTCTGTTGCTAATCATGAATGTGGTGTGAATGCTTTGTCTAATGCTGTCAAATGCCCAGTTAAAATTGTTAAGGCTAATAATCGTGCAAAGAAAGCTAAAAGGCAAAGACGAAAGATTGTTAGAAAACAAAGGGAAACCCACGTGAAGAACATTTATAAAGATAGGTTATTATTGGATACCTTTTGGCCATAAGAATAATCAGTTTGCCCTCAAACTGCTAAGACTATGCCCACTAGAAAATGGATGCCTACTGGTAGAACTATTCCCTTAAGAAGTGAACATACTTTGAATAGGTCAAATACGACACCAGCATTGCATCCATTCCCAATGATTCCATTGCTTCTACTTCTGATATAGATGTTTCTATTTCTGATGTGGGTGTTCCAATTACTGTTACTAACCAAGTGGAACCCATTCTTGCATGGGATCCCAATTATCCAGTTATCCATTCTTGTATGTGTTCAACTGCAGATCGCTCAAATCGCTTCGGGTACCTGGACTCAGGATATTCCAAGCATATGACTGGAGACCGGTCACGGCTCATGAACTTCGTGAGCAAATTCATCGGGACAGTTAGATTCGGGAATGATCATTTCGGTGCAATTATGGGTTATGGAGATTATGTTGTTGGTAAAAGTGTTATCTCCAGGGTATATTATGTGGAAGGTCTTGGTCATAACCTGTCTCTCTGGTCAATTCTGCGATTCTAATCTAGAAGTAGCTTTCAGAAAACATACATGTTTCGTTAGAGAACTTGATGGTAAGGAACTTTGAAGAGGAACACGTGGTTCAAACCTATACACCATCTCTATCGAAGATATGATGAAGTCTTCTCCAATCTTCTTGTTGTCAAAGGCTTCAAAAACAAAGTCATGGTTATGGCATCGCCGTCTCAATCACTTGAACTTCGGCACCATCAATGATCTCTCCAGAAAGGACTTAGTTGTAGGTTTACCTAGACTTAAGTATGAAAAGGATCATCTTTGTTCAGCATGCCAATTCGGAAAAGCAAGAAGTATGCCCATAAACCCAAACCTACAAACTCAGTCTCAGAATTTCTTTATACAATTCACATGGACTTATGTGGACCCATGAGAGTGCAGAATATCTTTGGAAAGAAATATGTGTTAGTTGTGGTTGATGATTTCTCTAGATTCACTTTGGTAAAGTTCCTAAGGTCAAAGGATGAAACTTCTGATATCATCATCAAACTCATCAAACATCTGCAGGTTCGTCTTAACAAACGGTCAGTAATCATTCGAATGCACAATGGAATGAGTTTGTTAACAAACAACTTAGCGAGTTTTATGAAAGTATTGGAATCAGTCATCAAAGAAGTGTTCCTAACTCCTCAACGAACGGTGTAGTTGAATGACGAAATCGAACTCTTGTGGAAGCCGCAAGGACAATGCTGATTTACTCAAAGGTTCCAATATTTCTATGGGGTGAAGCTATCGCCACTGCATGCTACACCCAAAATCGATCTCTGATTCACACTGCTCATGGAAAAACTCCATATGAACTTGTTTACAATGAAAACCTAATCTCTTTCCTTCGTGTGTTTGGTGCATTGTGTTATCCAACTAATGAGGGCCAAGATTTAGGCAAACTTAAAGCTAAAGCGAACATTGGAGTATTTGTAGGATATGCACCAAACAAAAAAGGATACCGAATCTACAACAAGAGAACCCAAACATCATGGAAACAATTCACGCTACGCTTGATGAGTCGACCGTCAAATGGCTCCTGGACAATCCAGTTCGGGACCCGCACTTCAAAGCAGTCCCATTGGTTCATCTCTTGTACCAAACTCCTCATCAGCAACTCCATATGTACCTCCCTCAGAAGATGATTTAAAGAAACTGTTTGATCCAATGTTTGATGAACAATTTGAGCCAAGTAACAATGATATGACAATCCAATCAACAGAGGTCTGCTCTACCCTGTCAATGATATTAACCCCTCAACTTCTATGTCATTAAGCCAAGAAGCGCCTGCTGCTGACCAATCTGTTTCATCAACAAATCTTCAATCATCAAGTGTACATCATGGAAATGCTTCTGATTCACAAGATGAAGTCAATCCCTTTGCTACTCCCGAAGATGCTCCATTTGAAAACATATTTGCTCCTGAATCATCATCAAAACCATCTACTTCAGGAAACATCAACTCTGCTACTTCAGTTCCTCAACAACAGCCACATGAACACCTCAGAAAATGGACTCACGATCATCCATTAGACAACATCATTGGAAATCCTCTCGTCCTGTATCAACACGGAAACAACTTGCAACAGATGCCTTATGGTGCTTCTTCAACTCAATACTCTCTAAGATCGAACCAAAAGATGTTAAATCCGCCATGAATGAAGACAGCTGGTTCAATGCCATGCAAGAAGAAATTCATGAGTTTGATCGACTTGATGTATGGGAATTAGTACCTGCTCCAGATTGTGCTATGATCATTGCTCTAAAATGGATCTTCAAAGTGAAACTTGATGAGCATGGTGATGTGTTAAAGAACAAGGCTCGATTGGTTGCTAAAGGATACCATCAAGAGGAGGGTATTGACTTTGAAGAATATTTTGCTCTAGTTGCTCGAATCGAGGCAATCAGAATATTCTTGGCTAATGCCGCAAGTAAGAACATGGTAGTCTATCAGATGGATGTAAAGACGGCTTTTCTCAACGGAGATCTTAAAGAAGTCTCCTACGTCAGCCAACCTGAAGGCTTTGTGAATCCAGAGCATCCTACTCATGTTTATCGTTTGAAGAAGGATCTTTATGGTTTAAAGCAAGCTCCAAGGGCATGGTATGATACGCTATCAAAGTTTCTTCTGTCTACCGGCTTCAGCAAAGGTGCAGTTGATCCAACATTGTTCACCAGAAAGTCAGGCAAACATTTAATTCACGTTCAAATTTATGTTGATGATATGCATTTTCATAAATCAATCTAAATATGCAAATGAGATTTTAAAGAAATTTGGATTTGATTCAAGTGACCCCGTTGACACTCCCATGATTGAACGAACCAAACTTGATGAGGACCACTCAGGGATCATGGTAGACCAAACGAAATATCGTAGCATGATCGAATCCCTGATGTACCTCACAGCCAGAGACCGATATTCGTTTCGCTGTATGCATGAGTGCTAGATACCAGGCTAAGCCTACCAAAAAGCACCTTGAAGCGGTTAAACGGGTCTTTTGGTACCTCCAAGGAACCATCAACATGGGACTTTGGTACCCGGGACACCGTATGTCACTAACAAAGATATGCATGCGATCATGCAGGTGTCAAGATACTCGCCGAAGTACGCCTGAGGAGCTCAATTTTTTGGTGATAAGCTTGTGAGCTGGTCTTCAAAGAAGCAAATGAGTACTTCTATTTCTACAGAGGAATACATAGCCATGTCATCTTGTTGTGCTCAAATCCTTTGGATGAGATCCCAATTATCTCACTATGGCTTTGAATTCAACAAAATCCCTCTGTACTGTGATAATAAAAGTGCTATTGCTCTCTCATGCAACAATGTTCAACACTCAAGAGCAAAGCATATCGACATTCGACATCATTTCATCAGGAACAAGTGGAAAAAGGTGTGGTGGAACTCTATTTTGTGAGGACAATACCGCTAGCGAGACATCTTCACCAAAACTCTTCCAAGAGAACGTTTTGAGTTTATTCTTCCACGACTTGGCTTGAAAAGCCTTCAACCAGAAACACTCAAACGTCTTCAGGAGGAAGACGAGGAGTAAAGGTCTTTCTTCATCTATCTCTTGTAAATATTTATTCAAAAAAAAAATCGAAAATCCTCAAAAAATATTGTCCTTTTTGTCATGTTTTTCTCAATTCGATAATATCTACGGTCTTTATGCTATCATTCAAAGAATGACACGGGACTTTAGATGTTGTTCGAATGTTAAAATATATATATATATATATATATATATATATATATATATATATATATATATATATATATATATATGGGAGAAAGAGAAACAATGGTTTATTGTCATTTCGGCAATAACCCGCTTTTCAATGGAAAGAACAGAGCCATGCTTTAAATGGTTTTTCAAATCTCATGCTCTGATTCTATAAAACAATCACCTACTATCTAATGAAAACTAATTGCTTTGAAAATTTACTCGGACTCAATTTTTGAAAATCATCTGACTTCTTAACAGTTGTGTAAAATATCTATCTCTCAATCAACAACTTATGTCATTGATTGAGGGGGAGAATGATTTTCAAATTAAATCAAAAAGTGTATTTTTCAAACAATGGTACCAGACCTTGGTTATCATTATGTTTTCAAAAGATAATCATGCATGTTTAATCAATGGAGTTTAAAGTCTCATAATTCGATCCTTATCAGTTAAAACGTTTTCATAATCTAGTCACAATTCTCCTTAAAAGCTTTCAAAATCAATTTAAATCTACAGAGATCACAAATCTCAATGATTTGATAATTGTGATCGGGGGAGAATTTGTGATTTAAATTGGATTTAAACTGATGATTCGGCAAATGGTTTGCAAATGGTTTTATAAGGATGTACAAGTTATCCTCCCCGCATGTGACAAACGATTTCAAATTTTCCATGCACATGTTGAGGGGGAGCATCTATCTTAAAACACAAAGATTTGAAACGTGATCAATGTGCAGGTTCTCTCTTGTATGTGCAATAACTCTTTCAAACCTTGAGGCACATATTGAGGGGGAGCAAACTTGTGAAAACCTCATCCTTCCAAAATGCTTTATCTACTTGATTTGATAAGGGAAGTGATGTTGATATCTTTTAGAAAATAGAAATCACAGAAGTTAATTCTTCCTCTTGCCTCCGTGTGCTAAACGATTTCAAATACATGATGCACATGTTGAGGGGGAGCTCTCTTTCTAAAAATATCAAAATCAATTCAGGTGCAAAATTCTTTGATAAAATATCACAAGCATGTGGATTGATTTTTCAAATGGTTTTCAATTGGTTCCAATGGCAGACGAACAATACCAAATAGACCGACCAACTTTACTTTATATATGGTGATATAAGGATGATAAGGTTAGGTATTTGTTCCCATGATTCGCCATAACCGGAGGGATCTACCCAGGGACTATCCTTAGGTATGATGATAAAAGGAGAAAAATGAGATATGGGAAGTTCTTAGGTATGATGATAAAAGGAGAAAAATGAGATATGGGAAGAAAGTGCGGACCGAGACTAAGCTAGTACTGGAATAAACCCAACAAGGTTCTAGTTATGAAGTCTCGGTAAGCACTGAAGGGGTTGAAGAATGAAAAAGAATTGAATGTGAAAAAGGGTGAAAACAAATAGCCCTCCATTTATTCAACCTTAGGGCAGAAACCGGGTTCAATTCATATTCTACTGATGGTAACATCGGTATTGAAGACAAGACGTCATGGACCCAGTGACGCACTGCACTTCAACTTTCCAAACCACTCAAGTTCCTCTTAAAAGGGCTTGTTTCATTCTCACGGGGAACCTACATAATCTATCGACTTTCTCTTAGAGATTGTTGATATTGAAGAAGGAGACCCTCTCCCTAGTCTCCTCTAAGGATATAGGAACCAAAAATGCACAAATTGAGTCTAGAGCCACGAGATCATCAATAAATCTCCTTAGGACACGTTCAATGAAGACTCTCTGTTTCACACAATGTGGAAAGAAAGATTATATCTTGATTCCTTCGCAGTATCCTTGTGGTATTGCCAGAACATCTGAGTGATATGCAGTCATATTCACAATGAATATGGAAAGCCTTCTGGAGCCAACATCAAACAAGCTCCTAGTGGGTGGCATGTGAGATCTTTTCTATAGATCAACCATGTGACAACTGAACAGAAACAATGGGGCGATTCATTCTTTTGAATCAATCCTGGTTCAAGTTATGGATTGACGGATACCTTTGAAAACCGGTCGTTGTGCTTAAAAACTATTTTCTTTAGCACATCGACCGTGTACGAATTTTTCAAATCAAAAGGTGTTTATGATTGATAATTGATTTTCATTAAAACCTTCGTTGTATTGCAAAACAATTTCTATTGAGCGATACACGATTGTTTTTCAAATCTCTTTTCATCAATCGATGAATCTCTATTCGTTGGTTCACTCACTCCGTGTTGTCTTCTTTGAGACGTTCCTTTGAGAACATAGAGCAGCTGAAACCCTCGCAAGGAAATTCTTCGAATTATACCGATCACAGCAAAGTACTTGTACTGATCAACGGGAACCGTGGCCGTGTACCTCAATTCGACTAAAGTGGTCAAAGACACTCTCGTGCGCTTTATTGCTAACTGTTGTATGCAGGTACGCCCCGACGCAAATGATCGAATGGAGCGGTCAATCCATTGCCGCATGCTCACACATCACATTCATTTCTAAAGAAATCATGATTAGTGCATCAATGAATCTGATATTATCACTCCATGCTTCTGCTACGCTGCCGCCAATATCATGAATCAACGAAAGCTTCCGCTACTCTGATAAGAATAAATCATGATCCGGAATGTGAGCATGTCGGTCCAAATGTCACATCATCACATAATATCAACACCACAAAGGAAGAGTCGAGATTTAATGTGGCCGATGATCTCAAAGTGGCTCAAATTTCATTATCACGTGGATTAGTAAAAGACCTCCACTTGGATTAACCAAACATGCAATGTGAAGAATCAATGACTACGAGCTACAGAGCAAAGTTCTACATCAAGAGTGCAAGAACAATTTATAATGTAATATCTGTTTGTATTCAATGTAAGTTTAATGTGTGTTTGAGGTGACCTCCCTTAGGGAGAGATTGTTAGGAATTAGAAATTCCCTGTATTAAAGAGTCGGTCACCTCAAGTATATATATTCGTTAGAAAGCTCGTAGTCATAGTTATTTTATGTTAAGTAGTATTTAGTTAAGTAACACCGTGGAGGACGGACGGGTCTTTACCCACTGTATGCCTGATCCACAGCCCGTTGTGTGGCGTTTTATTGTAAGACTATAAATACTCTCTACCTCCCAAGGTAGAGAGTTGGAGCTCATAATAAGATTTTTCTTTCTCTCACTAAGTTCCCTAAACCTCTAACTTTCTCTCTCTAAAAACCTTCTTGTACGCCACTTGTGATTATGGTTTAGTGTGTTTGTGAAATCCAATATGTTACACCTTTAAAGGACTAAAACCAATTCCATTAAAACAGATTTGAGATTTAAATCACGATCTCTCCCCCGATCAAAAATTTCAAACCATTTGAGATTTGTGATCCCAATTGATTTAAATCATTTAAAATATTTTGGGGAAAGACATGGCAAAATTTAATTTTGAAAAATGACTGATAAGGAACAGTTTTTCGACATTAAAGATTGTTAGTGTCAGGTATGATAGTTTTTAAGAGATCTTTAAGTAAAATAAAACAATTTCACAATCAAACAAGAACAGAAAAAAAATTTATTTTGAAAGATCTAGATTCTAAAGAAAAAAATCATACCATGACATAACATTAAATCTTTAGATCACCACTTATTTTGTACAATCCGGAATTTTATGAAGAAATATTGTTTGAAAATATTTAATTTGAAATCACTGAAGATTTGACAAAAAAAAGTCCGTTTGATTTTAAAACTTTGAATCCGATTTATTTTCAAAACAATATTTTTCCATTTTCAAAACAATATTTTTCAAAGTTTTAGAAAAATGGTATCATCACTATTATCCTTGCACAAGGATACGTTAGGTGGTTGAGCCGCTTTTGTTGTTGTTGCTGTAAGGCAGGAAGAAAAACCGTCTGCTGATGCAGTGAGACTTCTTACGTTGCATTTTAATGCCAACTGAGGTCAATTTAAGCTCCGTGTCTTCATTTGCTGATGAAGAAAACCATCTGCTAATGCAGTGAGACCTTTTACGTTGCATTTTTCCATGCCAACTCTCCATAGAAGTCCAATTAAGCTCCGTTTCTTCATTTGTCAACCCAAGTTATAGTTACCCTTTCCTTTCGGCATCCAATCATCTTCATTTGTGGGATCCGGATCGGGAACATTCTTATATACCAATATACCTGCATACGTTAGTGAACACACATACAGATATATGGTGGTCGACATCACCCAAACAGCAATCGACTAATAAAAGTCAATCCAACATAACAATCAGATCATACTTGGGCATGGGAATTATATGTTCATCAATCTATAATCATCTAAACCTAACAATCACATCCTAGAAACCTAGTCCTTCAACATAGGCAATTATATTTTTTCAGATAAGTACGTAGGATGATTAAGAAAGCCCGTTAGATGATGTAATTTTGAAAAACATTCTCCCCATCAATCAATGACTCTTTCTGAAAAGTTTAAAAGCGCTGAAGTCATTGATTGAGTTTTCAATTTTTACGAAAACTCTGAATCTGATTGATTTTTAATCAACTCATTTTCCACCATTTAGTTAAAACAAATATTTTTCTGAAGAATTTTAGAAGGAAAAATATTTGAGTAGGAACAGCAGTCCTTCGACATACTTTCCTCATTTTGTTTTAGGATAAGTGCACGAAATATTTTGAAAATTGGTTTAGCGCAACACTTTCCTTTCTTTAAAAGAGCGGGTTGCTATCTGAAATAATAGCAAACCATGGTTAAAGCACGGGTTACAGTCTTAAGTAACTGTAAGCCATATTTTTGAGACATGATTTGAAAGAGAATATTTACACCTCCTGCTCGAACTTCATCTATGGTCCCGTGCCATTATTGAATGACATTTCTAAGACCACAGATGTTATCGATACCAGAATACATGTCTTTAGAAAACAATATTTTTGGTCTTTTTCAAAGTTTCTGATTTTTATGGGTTTTTGTTGATTTTATATTTTTCTATTTTGTTTTGCTGGTTTTATATTTTTGTATTTGGTTTTTCATAAATATTTACAAAGATAGAATAGATGATATAGTTTAAGAAAGATGATGATACGAGTACCAAGATAAGGATATCGAGCAGCACGTCGTAGAAGATAGAATTCGTCATCTCTTAAACTTCCACCACCAAAGCTTCCGAGGCTCCAGAATTGAGAGAAACTGAACCATCTGAAGGTGAGACATTGGCAGCTTCCCCCCAAACCAAAAATCCTTTAGCTGAGCAGATTCAAAGCTTTCTTTCAAGCTTTCATTAGCCAGGTGCACAAAGAAGCACACCATTATCATCGATCTTGCTGCTCCTTTTAAGAATAATCACCGTGATTCTTCGTTCGAGGTTATATCATCCATAAGAAGAACAGCAACGTATTATCCCACACATAAAATAATCTTCTCAAATTTCATTCCACTGAATTCTGGCGCAATCCATTCCAAAAGGTGTCAAGAGCCTAATTCCCCCAAGTAGTTGAATTGATGCACAACCTTTGTATAATGCTCAAGAACTCTCCGAATACACATCATGAGGGTAATGAAGAACACCTCCCCAATGTTCACATCTTTCGTCCCCGATGATTGTGTATGAAGCTCAAGAACCCGAAGTACACCAATATCCAAGAACTCTCCCTAATACACATCATGCCCGAAGAGAAAACACCTCCCCGATGTTTGTGGTAAACAATGGCTTTCTTCCCTGATGATCGTGTATGAAGCTCAAGGACCCGAAGTACACACATTCCCCAAAGAGAGAACAACCGATAACATTGAAGAAGCAGGCCGAATCACCGATTATCTCTGCGGATGACAATCTCTGCTAATGTCAACTCCGAATAAGTGATTATATCTCCAATCACTGATTAAGCCCTCAAGTGAGACAGCTGATCGCCCCCAATGTACACAATTCTCTCTCCCCTGATGATTGCGATAACATCGAGATCATCACACACTTGTGTACCTCTTATATCTTCATAAACTTTCTCTAACATCTCTTCCCCCACATAGTTGGAATAAACACTAAACGCCATGAGTCAAACCTTGAGTTTCTCTGCGATAATGACATTTGTCTTCCCGGGATATCTTCAATCACTTAGAAGTATTAAGTTCATCAAGTTTACTCGCCATGAGTCAAACCTTGAGTTTCTTTGCGGTAATAACATTTGTCTTCCTGGGATATCTTCTATTACTTAGAAGTGTTAAGTTCATCAAGTTTACTCGCGTTTAGATACGTGTCTCCTTCCCCTTGCGGTTTTGACACTTCGTAATCAGAATCATATTATAAGCCCAAATACTTGAAATCTTTTGAGAAGAGCACTATTAGCACAAATATATCTGTGAGAATCAACTTGTCAAGTAGTGAGCAAGTCTAATTGGGATTAAATAAAACATTTCACCCTCCCCAATTAGTGCTCTCCCCTAAACCGACAATCCTTTAGATAAATGCCTTGAATAAGAAGAAGTCTTTAGATCGTTAAATGCAACTCGTCTTTAGTCTTCTAACATGTAGCAGAAAATGTAGAACCGACTGTAGACTCGACCTTCTTCAAGATTGTCCAGTTGGGGAATATAAAGTCAACATCTTCTTCTCACCAAATGCATTCCTGTTAACTTATATATAGCAAATCCCCTTAACTCAAATCCCTCCCAATCAAACAAGAACATAAAGATGTTCATCAAGAAAATCCGCCTCACAACAGGAAGCACTTTGTCATTAATCATATCAGCCCGTGAGAAGATGTCAGCCAACGGCTCATAGAAGAAACACCATGTAAAGATGACCCGATAAGAAGAAGCTCAGTTCTTACATGAGTTTGGAGCCGTTTGACCATTAATTCTCATAAATCAATCAACCATGCAGTAAATTCACACTCCTTCTCCCCCTCAAGAATTGCATACGGAGTTGCCATTCTTGATTAAATAAGTGAAATCATCCAAATGTAGTCTCTTCACACTTCTCCCCCGCAAAATTAGCACATGATGTCGCCATCGTCATTATAGTTGAGCAAGTGGAATAAGAAAACAATCAATAGTAGTCCGGTTCACTTGATGACTGAAGCGCATGGAAAAAGCATGAAGCATGTTGATGAGAATGGTCATAATTGAGAAGATTTCTCTTCTTCAGAAGATAAAGCGCACTGACACATACACTTTTCATTTCTTTGAGGAACGAGGCTTGAACTGTTGTGTTCAAACGTCATAATCTCTCTCTTTTCATCATCTCTTTTGGCAAAACATGTAATCAACCCATTATCATTCAGTAGGCTCTTTGTTGTGACAGCTGATGGAGAAAACCCAATATGATGAATTTGACCCAGAAGTAAAACAACCCGAACTCGTGACTTAAACTTGCACATATGTAACAAAGAGCGGTGCCGAGACTTCATGCCCATTTGAATCTCTAAGTACTCTATACTCTTCAACCAACCAACCATCAAGTATAAGACGTACATCACCTCTTGAAGATCCACAATTGAATGTGACACTGAGCACTACAACGTAACTCCTTAAAGTGATAGTTATTTTGAGGTGGTAAGAGCCCAATTCCCCCAAGTGGTAACAGAAAAGGTAAAAGACACCCAACAATAACTAGATTTCCAAGTCTTCGTTTTTGATAATAAGCTCGAACAAGGATCTTGAAGAATCTTCATCCAACCATCCCCGATACCTTCAGATACTAAGTACACTTGCCCGTGATAATTCACTTCAACCTCAAATAAATAATAGTGAATTAACTCCGTTGTCACATCTTCTGGTTAAAAGCTCAAATCTAGCCTCCTTTGACGTTTTAAGTGAACTATGATAATGGTTTTCATCCCGACCATGGTTAAATGCACATAACCCCGTGAAACCTTGTAATAACCAAACTGCCATGACGAATATCCAAACACACATCCAATTCATGAAGTACACTCTTTATCCCTTCTTCAAACAGTAAAACCGTAGCACCAGCATCAAATAAGA
>OU343216.1:166315870-166329930 GCA_910596185.1 Chrysanthemum makinoi | reverse complement strand
CATAAAGATTTTTTAAAACCAAATTAGGGCAAAAGCCCTAACCCTAAAATTAGGGTTTATATAATCATAACCAAAACCCTAGAATAATCATATCTAACAACATACAATATTTGTTATTTACGCGTTTAGTAATTAATTACTCATTAAAACCAATGACTCGTGATGCCACTGTTGGAATTATATAACATGACTAATCATAAATATAAACAATAAACATCAAAGTAAGTGCGGAAGCGTATAGGAACATATAATGAATAATTAATTAACTAAAGAATAAAGTATGCGTACCTTACTTGATTCTAGCCGAACAAGAATCAAATCCACAAACTAGCAATTAGGATGAACCCTAATTAGGGTTTATAGGATTATAAGAATTACCCCTTACCGTTTTGTAATTCAATCCAAGATAATAACAAAAGTATGTTATTACTATGTTCTTGTACACACGTACTAAACCGAATTAAAGTAATGCTAGTTTTATCAAACCAAATAACTTGATGTTTGGAAAAGAGTGGATCGACACCTATGAAGGGTGTTCGACCGGTTTTGGACAAGAAAACACACACAAAACAATTTTAGGGTTTAGCTTATGAATACAAGAGATAGAAAAATAAAACCCCAAGCCTTGTTTATATACCCAAGCAAACTTGGTGAACAAGTTGGTTTTTCTTTCCTTGTTTTGTGTCCCTAGGCCGATCGGTTTGGTATCCCTAAAGGGATTCCGGAACCTTCTCAACTTTTGCAATTTAATCCTTTTCCATAAACATTTAACGACCGTTAGTCCATTACATTAATTACTTAACGTCCGTTAGTTATTTCGTTTAATAAATAAATAAATATAACATTTATATTTAATTATTAACTTTAAATTCTCATACGTAAAGTGTGCAATCCCATAGTCTCGAGTTCGATCCTAACACACGTCTATTAATTTATTGTCCATAAAACCAACAGGGCATGTATGGTTTGTCATGTCAAGTTGTTGGGTAATTAGACACATTACACAATGGTTTTGCAAGTCAAAGGGAGGTTGAAGGTATTTTTATATTGATGTAGGGTGGCTTAAAAGTAGTCTTGTCTCCTTTGTTTGGGTTGGTCTTACACGCAAGAAGAAGCAAAGGAAATATACATTGTGTTTTATTTTGTGTTTCTGTCGAGGGTTATAAGCAAAAGAAAAGAAAAAGAATGTAGAATTTGACCAAGCAAAAGAGAGGAAATTGCATTCTGGTATTTTGTCGTGTGCTTGTGTGAGCACCAAGGAGAATTTGCAAGCAAGACTGTCATATTGAAAGACATGTGCTTCTGCTTTCAGTTGCTGCCACACAAAGATAAAAAAAAAAATATACATATATAAGGTTTCATTTGGATGGGTAGGCCCGGAGAAAGAAAAATATAAAAATATAAAAATGTATGTATATATCTACCTACTCCGTATTATATAAAAGGAGAGCCTTCTTTCACTGTAGTACCCTAAAATGTTGCCAATTCAGCATCAAGCATGTCTAAAATGTTGCCAAATCAGCATCAAGCAGGCCCTAAAATGTTGCTAATTCAGCATCAAATACTGTATGGCCTTGACATTTCCAGACTTCCTAGCTATTTATTTTTAGTGTAAAATAAGTTAAACAAAACACATCACACACGCTACCGTTCTACCATGTGTTATTTTTTTTCTTCCTCTATCCATATTACCATATTGTCTCTCTCATCAAGGTTCTATGAAAAGACGCAATAAACAAAATGTTGGATCCTTACTTTTCTGTAAGTTTCTTTTGATTCTTATGATCTTTTTTAGTTCATGATGTATTAGTAATTATGTAAAGTAACGGCCTTGGATCATAGTGCTGATTTTAACTCTATGGTTGTGATCGTGGTTATTTGTTTTGGGCTACTGATGGTTGACAAGATTAAAAGGTTGTATTTACTCAACCAATCTTTTATACATTTATATTTCATCTCTTCTCTTTCAGTCCATTCATCTTTTCTCAACCATAGCTACCATCTCTCTTTTCTTGCCTATTTTGTGCCTTTACTTGTTAAAATTTAACTATGCCATTTTAAGCTTGGCCTCATATTGGTTTTGTGATACTTGTAAGGATGGTTTCTATAACCTTGGATATGAAGAATGGGCCTGAAAAAAAGAGCTGTCTAGAGCTTCATTCGTCTTTGAAGAAAGATAATGATGACAAACTTTGGTTTAAGAAAAAAAAGGCACGTGCCTTCAAGGATGATTGTTACATATGTGGTTATGCTGTTTTGGATTTTTATGATCTTTGGTTTTGATCTTTACGTGGTGATACTATTGAAGTATATGTTTGATGATGACATGATGAGATAAGTGGCTGAAGGACACCGCGATACGAGGAATCTGATACGGCAAATTGCTAGCTATGTTTCCTATTTAATATGAAGTATTAGTAAGCTCTTTTTATTGGCTAATGATTTGTACACCCACTTTTTTTATTCACACACTTCACTTTGTGCTATACAGAGTTGTACAGTTGTTATATGTTGCATCTTCAATTTGTACACTTGAGTGTACGAATAAAAAAAATTAGTGTACGAATATATGTTGCATCTTTTCAAAATATGTATATGAAGCCCAACTTTTTTATTCGTACACTCAATTTGTACACTTGAGTGTACGAATATATGTTGCATCTTTTCAAAATACTCAGCAGCCACAAAAAGATGAACCCATCCATTTCATCTAATCTCACACAAAACACAGAAATACAAAGATGTGATTTGCAGTTGTTGTTTGTATCAAAACACGAACCAAAGATACCCTACTTCTTTATGCATTCGAAACCCAACACCAAACCCATTTTCGCAACTGTAAAAAGAAAAAAGAAAAAAGGAAAACGCGAAAAATTAACCTGAAAACGTGAGCCATGGTACCTACTCACGTCGTCCGCTTGCGTTTTTCGGGACCATTCGGGCTGGTCGTGACAGCTCGGGATGGGAAAACGCCACCTCTGGTACCTTACTTGCGCCGTCCCGTCACGTTAAGGGGTAAAACGCCATTCAAAACGCAGGGTACATAGCCCTCTTATTGTAACCACCGCTTCTCTCATAACTATCACCATCTCTCATCGTTGATCTTTATTTTTTATATTGATTTCAAGATCTGATTAAGTCGTCAACATATTCGTCGCAATCACCAGAATAAATGAAAGTTACCATAGCCGTCAGTTAATGGAACTTCTGACGTCGCCGTTGTCGAAATCTGTGTTCGCGAGACTTTGGTGATCCACTTCTGTCGTCGTTAAAAATGAGGCTGTCGATCGGCTTATGCCGACCAGCGCGTGTGCCTAATCGCCGCATTTATATAATGGAATTGTAGTCGCTTCTTCGTTGTTGGAACGATACTTTTTATTACGGTTTCTAATTTTCCAGATCTGATTTTTCTATTAACGATGTATCAGGTTTGCCAGATTTTTCTGTGTGGGACTGGAAATCTTTTCCCATACGCAACACCTTTTGTGGAATGTACTGGATGCATTAATGTGGTTTCTTTATTTAATATGTGTATCAATGTATTGTATATTATGCATATGTGATTGTAAGTCTGAAATTTTGTGCTTTAATGTGTTGTACATCATGCTTTATTATTTTCAAGTCTAAAAGTTTGAAAATTAAATAGGAGAGAGAGTCGTTTGTGCATTATAAGTAGTAGTGATTTTCACGAGGCTTGCTATGAATCTTTAGTCTTGCTATATTTGGTTGAAATTCTAAATTGTTTATCGAAGGCCTAAGGGTATCGAATATTAATAAGTTAGTATTGCTAATGCTTAAAGCTTTTACATTCAAAGGTCCTTTATAGTTATCTTTTTCCGAGTATTAAAATAGTGTTTGTGCAGTTCATCTTTTCAACAAAAATTGAGATGTTATTCAAATTTTGTAAGATTTAATATGGGTGATCTAATCTTGCACCCCCTTTTTTCCTTCCCATGCACCTCACTAGGCCAATCATTGGGCCAATGATTGGTTTGTCATTTTTTGTTTTTTTTTTTGTATTTTTTTTTGTATAGTTTTTTGTTTTTTTGTTTTGTTTTGTGTTTGTGTAATGTATATATATATATATAGTGTTTTTATTTGTAGAGTATATATAGTGTGTATTTATTTGTGTAGTGTATTTATATGTAGAGTATATTTATTTGTGTAGTGTTTTTACGTTAAAACATTAGATATTAAAATATTAAACAAGTTCAACAACAAATGTATTCAATATTACAACGAAATCTACTCCACATGAAGATTATTAATGTCATCTATAAGCTCGTGGAGTATTCCACTCGACTGACATGCGTGATCAACTGGATTTCTTGCCAATTCCAGTGATGCCTCCAACGTCTTTATTGTTGCCTTCAACAAATTGTTTTCAGCCAATAGCATGTTGATCGTTTTATCTTTAGTTTCGCAGTTTGAGCACTGCGTTGTAGAAGAGGCTTGACCAAAGTACTTTTGTTGAAATATTTCCTTCCATATGAAGTATCGACACCCATAGTCTTTAGTCCCTGGCTGTTACATGATGAAACAATTATAAGAAATGTATTCTAAACAAACAATTTATTAATATATTTATGCAAATAAGCAAACGTTTAATTATTTACCTTTGACAAAGGACATGCATAATACTTCATACCACAAGTTTTGGGCTGTTGGGATGTTCTTTCAATTATAAATCCACGTTGACAACGACACAAGAAAGGATTTTCTTGTTGCATCTGGCCAAAAGAATTTGTATAATTATTCACAACATAAATTAGTAATATCATGACGAGTCGTTTACTATAAATTAGTAATCGTCTATACATGTTTTGTCATTTACAATATAAATCAGTAATCGTCTATACATGTTTTGTCATTTACAATATAAATCAGTAATCGTCTATACATGTTTTGTCATTTACAATATAAATCAATAATCGTTTTCTACGTATATCTAAACATCCTCTGTCGTTGAGTAATCACATGTTCCCATGTCGTGGCCACGGCATTTCTAAAATATCTTTTTTTTAACAAACCTTACATAAATTTACAAACCTTACACAAATTTACGTTTACTTTTGAAATAACTTTTTTTTTTTACATTTTCTTTACAAATACTTTTTTTTAACTACTTTACAAACCTTACATAACTTTTTTTTACGTTTACAAATACTTTACAAAAAAAAATAAAATTAAATAACTTTTTTTTCTACGTTTTATCTTTAGTTTCGCAGTTTGAGCACTGCGTTGAAGAAGAGGCTTCACCAAAGTACTTTTGTTGAAATATTTCCTTCCACATGAAATATTTCCTTCCACATGAAGTATCGACAACCTTACATAAAAAAAACTAAAAATTCAATAACTTTTATTAAAATTAAACAACTTTTATTAAAATTTACAACTTTTATTAAAATTTACAAATTTTACAAAAAATTTACAACTTTATTAAAATTTACAACTTTTACTAAAAATTTACAATTTTTATTAAAATTTACCAACTTTATTAAAAAAAAAAAAAAAAAATAAAAAAATAATAAAAAAAAATACCACTTTTGCAAAACCGGGTGCGCCCCTGTTTTTACCCACCCTCCCCACCCCACTCAATCATATCTCTTTGTCTCCTCTCTCACACACAAAGACTGTCTCCTCTCTCTCTAAAAATCCGGTGTCTTCTCCGGCCAATATTATGGTCACGCACCACCGGAACTTTTCACCCCATATACCAAACGATAGATCGGGAAAAGGTGATCATTTTAACATAGGGCAAGCATGGTATTTCTCACCGATGCGCCCTAGATCTAAACTTTTAGATTCGGTTTTCGTGATGGTATATGGATGAGTATTCTTTGTGGGGTTACCGTGATGTTGTTGTTGGTACACACTTATTATTTTTATTTTTTCTTTTGATGTTTGATGTTTTCAAATGTATGTGCTATGCTATCAGCTGTCTTCTTCCAAAAACAAGAAAACTCATATTTTCTAGAAAATGTAAAGTGTAAAGTGTAAAAAATCTCCCATTGTCAAGTAACCAAAATAGTAAAGTGTAAAGTGTACTCATATTTTCACGGTAGACATTTTTATCTAGAAGGGTAAAGTGTAAAGATTTTTTCACGGTATTTTCACGGTAGGCATAGTAAAGATTTTTTTTTTTTTTTTGAATTAAAGTGTAAAGATTTTTATGAAATTACAGTCTACAAATAATACTATTTTAGTCAATATTTTTGTAAATGGGTTACAGCTTCGTGTCATATAATGGGAGATCGAAGGTTTTGGTATTCTTGATGTTGGGTTGATGTTGTTGTTGGTATTCTTGATGTTGGGTTGATGTTGTTGTTGGTATTCCTGATGTTGGGTTGATGTTGTTGTTGGTATTCTTGGTTTCAAATTTTTTTTAAGATCTGGTTTAAAAAATTCGAGATACGGCGATGATGATAACCGAAACCGAATGGACGGTAAAGTGAGATTTTATCACTTTGCAACCTTCGGGTTTGAGCCTAAAAATTTTCCGATGCGATGATGATTTTTGAGCCTAAAAATTTTCCGAGGCGATGATGAAAACCGAATGGACGGCAAAGTGAGATAAAATCTCACTTTTTAACCTTCGAACTGAGATTCAAAAAATTTCCGACTACGTTTTTTTTAAGTTTTAAAACTGATTAATAAAAAAAAAAAAAAAAAAAAAAAAAAAAAAAAAACTTGTAAAAAAGTTATAACTGATTCAGATATAACTTGTAAAAAGTGTAAAAGTAAAAACTTGTAAAGAAAAAAAAAGACTGAAATTTGTAAAAAATAAAAATAAAACATGTAAAAAAACAAATGGTGAAAGTGACAAGGCACGGAAACCAATGTCCCAATGAATGGGAGGAGAGAAGAAACGCATACACCCCTAATATTTTTCTAGGGGGTGCATGCGTAGTAGGACCCTTTAATTAAATTATTTTTAAATCCTTTACATATAAAAACTGTTTTTGATATTTTAAGAATATCAAGCAAACGTTTTGGTTCAGTTGGTACCCACCTTCAAAAAACCCATAGGACCACTGGAGAGATTTTGTGGATAAAATGTCAAAGGTTCGAGTCTCGTCTCTTGCTCACTCCAGTTGGTACCCCACAAGGTCAAGAGAATTACCAGAACTATTATTTGTGGGATGAATAATGACTGGTGCAAAAAAAAACCTCCGAGTCAAAGTGTTCCATCAATTCACACCTTTTTATGAATATTTTAATAATATCTTTTTACCAATTTGTGATTGATTTTGAACACTCTACAATGAGAAAGGAAAATAAAATATATTTTAAAAGTTACTATAAACACTCATAGGAGGGCGTTTTCACTTATTTTATTCCTCCCGTGTTTGGGCCTGGTCGTGTAATGTTTTCTTATTTGGGCCATGGGATTTGGTTGTTTTAATTTTTTTTTCGCCAATTAAGTTTTGCGTAATGTTAACCCTAATTCTGTTTTTGGGTTTTTACAGGAATTGAATGGTTCAGGGGCTAAATTTGTGGGTTGGATTATTAGTTTAGTTTTTCCAAGTAACTTTTTATCTTTTTTTTTCTACGCATTTTTTTAATGATGTTTTAATATTGTGTTGTTCATTGTTTACGGTAAGTAGCAGCAAAAAAAAGTTATCAAAGATTGTTTCAGAAGCAGTTTGGATGGTTTTTAATGTTGTTCATTTGAATGGTTTTTGAGTTAGATGTCGGAGTAAAAAGCCAATTTCATTACAAATTTAGCAGAAATAAAGGTGTCAACTTTGGTGGATTTTATGTGGTTTTTTAGTGTTTGTTGCGTTTTAAGAGTTATGTTTTTTTTTGTTTGGTATAATTGAAGATTGGATTTTAATGTTTTAGGTGTTAGGGGTGGATAAAGGTTTATGAATAACTTGATGAAATGGTGATTTTAGTAGCCATTGTTGAAATGGAAGTTGTGTTTTCTTGGTACGTCTGATGTGGTTTTTCCGGTATGAAAGTAATGGCAGTGAAGGTTGGTAGCTTATTGTCCTTAATTTGGTTTTGTGACCACAGGCTATTGGTAGTTGGTTATATGGGGCTGTGATAAATCTGAAACCCATCGATTGAAGGTGTGATTATTCGCGCCTTGGCAAGGCAAACTGTTAGGTTCGCAGCCATGCCGGATATTTCCACTTTCTTTGATTCTTACCATTATGATGATATTGATTATAGCAGGCTATGATGAATCTAGAATTGGTTGACTAAAGTTGTGATAGTTTGCTTCATGGCGTGGTAAATCATCAGGTTATAGCAGGCTATGATGAATCTAAAATAATCTTAAACTATTCGTTTGGGCTTCGTTGCTGGCCTGTCTGTTTTGCACTATTTGGCCCAACATGAGTAAGATATATGCACGTTTGCTCTAACCGACTGTGTAGACACTTCTATTGCTTTCATTTTGTAACCATAGGTTATCGGTGACTGATTATAGGAGGTTGTGATAAATGTAGGACTGGGCCATTAAAGGTGTGATCATTCGCACCTTGGCAAGGCAAATCATTAGGTTTGCAGCCATGCCGGATGTATCCACTTTCTTCGATTCTTACCATGATAATGATATTGATTATAGGGGGCTATGATTAATCTAAAATTGGTCGACCAAAGCTGTGGTCGTTCGCTTCTTGGCGTGGCAAACCGTCAGGTTTGCAGCCATGGTGAACGTATCCAGCTTTTTGGATTGTTAGCCTATCTGAGCATGCTCTGCTCCATTATATATTATATCAATAATAGGCGATGATGATTTTTTGCACTTATATTTCTTTGGAACATGGTTTACCGAGACCCGTATCTTGGCGGGGCATCCACATTCAGAAAGTGGATGCAGCCACGGCGGGTGTTTCGTGACGATCCCATAGTTGCATATCTGAGCCTCATATTTTGCAGTCAATAATGTAATTTTGTGTCTAAAAGTTTTGGGTCAAAAGGCATACGAAAAGTAAGTGATTTATCTTTGTTATAAGTTTGTGGTGTGGTAAGCTTTTGGCAGGGCCACGGGCGCAGAAGCCATATGTAAAAACAACTCCGAAGATAAATCACTTACTTTTCGTATGCCACAAATAGCGCTACTGATACATCTTCTATTAGGTTTGGCAACGTCACAGGTGCTTTTTCTATTACATTGTAAATTTATCACTTTTTATCGACACATGTTATTTGTCAAATAATTAGTGTTTACCACAGGTGTGTGAATTGCCGAAGTAAAGGGAGGAAATGAAGTGGTTGTGGGCTCAGGAGATGCGGACCAGGGAAATTAGTTTCAATCACGTGTTTCACCTGTCTTGAATGATTGGTTTTATGCTGTATCTTACATAGGCGAGCAGGTAGTTGTTTCATGTTCTTTAACAGTACACACTATAAATATCCCCAGCGCTCTCTAATACTCTTTTACACAATAAATAAATCAGCTGCCACCCAACTACCCTTTCAAGTACCCTTTCTTTTAGAAATGAAGGGTGTGTGGCATTGCATTTTAGAAGTAATTATGTGATATACAAAATTAAAAAAAAAATTATACGGCACACGGAGTCGTAGGTGGCCAGTTGGGTAATGGGTCAACATGGGTATATTTTGGGAACCGGATAAAACATAGTGGGTTGATATGAAACATCATTCGTTTCATACATAAAGGTACAAAAAAAAGATGTTTTAGCTGCTGATACTGCTCAAATAACAGTGGAACCAACTTATATTATTATAATCTCCTTTGGGTTAACTATATTCGATGGTTTTATATTCGGTTTTGTGATATATGTTATGTTATTGTAGTCATAAACTTACTGTAGCACAATACGGTTTGGTATCTTTAGAGTTTTTTTACATTGTTGGTATAAGATATAAATCATGGTTTGAGTCTTAGTGTTTTCTTTGGAACGTGTTGTTACAGATGCCAACGAAACATAGGGGAAGTATTCTGTGTCCCCATCTACCACTGTCGCACGATATTGTTCAGCACTCGACGCAGGCCTACTTATCAGTTTTTACATTAATAGATTACTGTATACAAGATCTTGACAATGGTTTAGGCGACACTAATTCTTTCCAGTCTGCTGTTGTTACAAGTGTTAGTAATGCGTTCAGTTGGAACAATCAACGCGCAGGTCCATGCCCCAAGGCAAGATAATTTGTTAGTACCTGCGTAATCAGGTCCCCGTATTATTAGTACATTTTTTGCCGGTTGAATCCGGTCCTGGTAATGTAAGTTGCTCAGCTTTTATCTTGCAATTTTTTGTCACAATTCTTAGTATTTGGGTATTATTTTAGTCACCATCATTCTTTTATCTACCGGTGATTTTAGCTGATCAACGTTTTAAAATGGACCGATATATTTTCTTACCACATGTTCTTTTTCATTATCAAGGCATATTTATCTGGAAAAGTGCTATACTGCTATGTTGGTTATACTTATTTTCCGAATGGTGTTCCTGGATCAGGTAATCACCCTTGCAGGAGTTATGCAGCCAATATTTGTTGAGGGGGGCCTATCAGTCCGACGTTGGAAGTTCGTGTACGTTATCTTTTACTTTTGTGGTCCTTCTGTACATCATCTTCTTGGTTCAGTCTACTTGCCGGTTGTTACTAATAGTTTCACTGTTTGACACAGGACAAAGAGATCGGGCAGGTTTGGGGACCGATGAACACATTGACCATGCTTATCAACCACAGGTATGAACATGTGGTGTAAGTGTCAGCGTCGATGTTGAAACGTTGGTACTTACTCTTGGTCAGCCACATGTTGACATCAGGTGGACCGGTTGGAGGTACCTGTTATTGTCAACAAGTTGATTCAAGGCAACAACGAACTTGATGCCACAACACTTCTTCAGAATATCTTTCTTAAAGGTTGCGACTATATTGCCCATTGTCAATTACCCATGTTTTGTGTTCTGCTGTATGCTGACATTAGGAATACATACAGGTCCTGGACCGGTGGTTCTTTATTTCCAAACTGGTAGCACGCGCAGAGTTGTTGCAACTTCTTCGGCGCCTATGAACAGTTACTTTGGAATATGTCTTCAAAGTCCTACGGCTGATGCCAGGAACGATCGGCCCCGCTATGCAAGTTGCAAAAGGCGACTGGCAGAGGTGTCTCAAGGTATAGCCAAATTTCACGTATAATTTTATATTCGTCAAGCCCCTTAAACGCAAATGGTACTAAACACAAATGTTTGCTACTATGACCTTTGGCCACATCAGCTGGCGACAAGTAAGTTTTTTTCCCTTTTTTTTATAAATTGTATACATATAAACCAACAGGTCATAAGCTCATGGTGCTAGGTCCATATATAGTAATACCTTCAATCTTTAATCAATAATATGCATTAGTTCATGGCTCAATTTTAAATGCAATTTATGGAACGCCGCTAACTTATAATCCGCTGCTGCCTAACTGCAGGTCGATTCTTGGGGGCTGAAATGGAGATGTTCAGGTGGTGCAACACGGGGTGAAAAGGATGGATATGGATGCTGAAACAGCGGTTGAAGTGGGTGCATTTGGCTGCTGAAATGGGACTGAAATGGGTGCGGTTGCCGGCTTAAATGGGTGGATTTTGGATGTTGAAACGAGGGCTTAAATTGATGCGTTTGGATATTGAAATGGCAGCTGGACTGTAGTATAAAAGTATCGCAATTAACAGTCACAAAACACGGTATCGGAAAACTCCTGCAGCGGAGCGGCGGGTATTAAACACTTGTTTAATTAATATCTTAGTACATATAAGCCCAATTGGGCTTCGTTTTAAAACCAATTGATAATATAAAAAGGGAAAGTAACCAACCAAGCTTGCTAAATTTCAGATCACATATTCAATGATGTGGGATTGAGTTTGCACTCTCAACAATTCTCCCTTTAAACCCAAACGACTATTGGGCTCCTATTCAATTATTGACATGATCAGCCCTTTTTATAGCGACAAACTTTTCTATCAAAATACATTGCCCTAATTTTTACCGGCTCCCTTTTGGTGCAAGGTTTAACCGGATCCACCATTAACCCTTAATCGGTGTCTAATCAAGAGACACCATTCACATCACCACTAAGCCTAATCCTAACGTTTAGTACCGCTTGTCAAGATTCCTACATCCAATAAATAAAATAACGTATAAGCCCAATTGGGACTCATTTTACAGGGAGTTACTAATATTTACACCGATATATGTTGAGTTTGCACGCCTAACATGTTAAACCATGTACATCTAAGTGAAGAGATTTCACCTGATAAAACCCGAACAAGAAAAATCTCATTTATTCGAGCACACAAAAAATGGCAAAATAAACACATGCCCAAAATTTTATTGTGTTTTATTTAGTTACCAATATTTGAATAACTAAAGAATAAAATAAATTACATGTTTCGCTCGTGGTTTACCCGAATTCACACTCATCGTCCTTATTAGATTTTAATTACACTAGTGTTGCCTAATTTTCAAAGTAGTTGCATGGATGGTCCCTATTTTGAAAAATAAGGATCATATGTGTAATAATTTATAATATTTTATTATACGGGTAGTCCTTGTTGTTATTACAATGATTTATTTATTTATTTTTTATTTATTTTTTTTTATTTTTTTTTAAATAAAGACTATCAATGCAAATAATTTAAAAATTAAGGATTATTTTAAGGCTGGCCAATGTAAGTTGAAGTAAAGCACATGAACGGAACATTAATTTTTTCAATTTTTAAATGTTAATTTTCGATGTTTTTTTGATGTGTTTGTGCGGTTTCAACTAATTCAAGTTCCCCCCAATTTTTTTTTGGTAAAAAAAACTTTCCCCTTTTAACTTTTAGTTTCCCTCTCAACTAAAATTCAATTAGGTTTCAATTTTTTGAATAGTCCCAGAAGCCCTTATTGAAATCGTTATGCTATTATTGAAACCATGGAACATACCATCTCTCAAGGTAAGGCTACTATTTGAATTCCATCTTATTTGTGTTATTTGTTTCGAAAATTGACCAACACGCTCTAAGAGATATGCCTTCTGGGTTTGTGAGAGATGGGTTTGTGACAAATGTGAATGACAATACTGATGTTCAATGATATGATTATTATGATAACAATCGGTTCATTAAGGTTTGATTTTTATTGATTCACTTATAATATTATAAATATGTTTAAGTATTGGGTACAAAACCTTGGGATGTTGATTAGTTTACATAAATCTGCACCATGGTTGACATGTTTATGTATGTCTTATGTTTTTTATTTTGAAGATTTGTTAAAATTTCTTGTAGCACTATGGAAAATAACGCAAGATTCAAGGCTGTGATTTTTTGAGGAGATAATAGAAAAAGGAAAAAAAAAACTATAAATTCAAACGTCTTTTCAAAAAACTATTATCTCTATCTAACTTATTGTCATAATACAAACAGTTTTCATTTTATTTGGTTATTTTCGTTTGTTTTTTATCCGTTTTTCGTAGAGTCGTCCAATTTTTATCCATTTTCATTTTAATATCTCCGAACAGATAAAAACCGTTTTGACGTGGATAATATAAACGTTTTTATCCGTTTTTATCTGTTTTTATCCGGATAGATTAAAATGAAAACGGAAAAAAATGGACGATTTACGAAAACGGATAAAACGACAGAAAATAACCGAATAAAATGAAAAGGTTATTATTATGACAATAAAAGTAGATAAAGCATAATGAGTTTTTTTTGAAAGTCGTATAATTATAGCTTTTTTCCATAGAAAAATGGCCTAGATGTTTTGGTGAATGTTGCCAGTTCTGTATGAGATAATTTCCAATAAGTTTTGTTCAAGAACCAAGGTGAAGAAAAGTTTGATGTTTCATCTTTACTAACTACTTTGTTTAGTACATTTCAAATAACCTTACCTCATACTAACGTTTCTTTATGAATGTACTTGTCAAACAAGAAGCAATTAACATTGGCTCACTTTTTGACATCAATCACTTATTAAAAAAAGAATAAATCAGGTTGGTTATTTTTGTATTGCTCGTATTGTCTTCCATTCACTCTATTTTATTTGAATATAAGAACATTTTAACTAAGTTACATGTATTCAATGGTCTATGAGTCTCCACCAACATTACT
>OU343216.1:166282485-166315770 GCA_910596185.1 Chrysanthemum makinoi | reverse complement strand
AATACACCACATTTACTCCACTATCACATCTCACCACATTTACCACGGCAACATACTGATTCGTTCTAAATGGTCAGGTTTATTACACAAATCAACCACTTGTGAATGGTCAACCGTAATAAAAGTCAAACAGTCTAAAACCAATGCAATTAAGTCCAGAGGAGTATAGTGTTTCCCCAGGTCGTTAAGTCCCACGGAGGATTAATGGTGCTTAAAAACGTCGATCGTAAATGATCACTAGGATAATGATCTGTAAGGATTTTGGTTTATATTACACTAACATTGATTGAATTGTAATTGGATACAAAATTATAAAGCACAACAATCGCATTAAACAAACGTATAATGACGTTTATTAAATTTTCGAACGCATAAAATAAAAACGTAAATATAAAAGAATAAAACACCTATGGATATGAAAATGATATTTTACAATCCTAATAACAAAAGAAAATATTGGAAAAGAAAATTATTTTTATAACTATTTATTTAATTATTATTAATTAAAACTATTTTTAACTATTTAATAATACCCTAAAATATAAGAAAATATGAAATAAAGCTTAGAAAAGTGAAATTATGACTTAGAAAAATCTAAAATATTATAAAACTTATTTTAAAATTGAAAATATATTTTTACACTTTTTATCTATTTATTATTAATTAATTCCTATTTATTAATTATTTAAAATACACTTAAATACAAGAAAATATAAAATTAACCTGGAAAATGAAATTTTAACTTAGAAAAATCTAAAATATTAGAAAACTAATTTTAAAACTGAAAAGATATTTTTATGTTTTTTATTTGTTTATTATTAATTATTTAATACTTTTTAACTATTTTAAATTCTAATAAATACTAAACAAACTAAGAAAATTATGAAATTTTTTCTATAAATATCCTATGATGACAGAAAGCTAAGAAAATTATAAAAACAGAAAGTGCTTAATAACAAGCTAAAAGAGAAAATTAAAAAGCTAATTTATATTAAATAAACGCTATCACTATTTTTAAAATGATGTTTTTGTGATTTTTCTTTTATAAACCTATTATACTACTGATAATAAGCAACTTTAATAAAAACAAAAATTTTGAAACTTAAAAATAAGCAGATTTGTGTTTAGAAAAGCTTAACAGTTTATGTTTATGGCTTATTTTGATTTTTTAAGCTCAAACAAGCTTCACAGTTGGAACCAAAGTTAAAATAAGATGTAAATAAGCTAAGAGTACTCAAATGAAGCTAAAAGCACAAAGGACTACACGATAAGTTTAAAATAAGCTATAAGCAATTACTCTAATCCCATAAAACCAAACAAGCCTCTAGTCATACTTATAAGCAATTTAAGCTTATTAAATAAGCGAAAAGCTCAAAATTAAGACTGAGTAAGCAAGATGGGTTGGTGGGCTTTCTAAAAAGTCCAAGCTCACACACCGGTGTTGACTAAAAGCTTATGAGAAAGCTTGTAAACACTTGACTATTCCGGTTTACACAGAAATGGACAACTCTAAAAGCTACAAGCAGTTCTACCAAATAAGCTAGAAAATGTGAAAATAAACACCGGACCTAAAGATGGGTGGGTGAGCTACACAAAAAGCTAAAATACACAAGTTGGGACTCACTAATGAGCTTTTTATGAGCTTGTGAAAAAGACTCACTCAACTGTGGCCAGTAATTTTCTAAAAAGTGTTCAAAATAAGCAAAGAAATAAGCAGTTTAATAAGCTAACTAGAAATTATAAAAAATACTATGATGAAGATGAGCAACTAAATATTAATATCCCACAAGCTTAAAACATGAAACTTAATATTAAATCCTATATAAAATTATCTAGTTTATTCAAAACTACTTAAACTGAATTTTGACTTTTGAGTTAAACACTAAAGTTGACTTTAATGAACTTTGAATCAAATCTACTTACTGATTATGATGTTATAAGCTATAATAAGATGAAATTAAGATTTATTACCAAGTTCTATGCAACTGTGATGAATTTGACAAGCTAAATCCTAACAAAGGAGCTAATATTTTGAGATTAAAGGCAATTTTGACAATTTCAACAAGGACCTGTTTTATTGTATTTCTTTGAAGTTATAAGACCAAGTGTGACAAACAACAAACAAGAACATTGTCTTGAACACCCTCTAACACGCTTAACAAAGCAAATCCAAAGAACCCTTTAAAAGACTGTTTTGAAGCTTTAAGCACTAAGACAGATTTTTAAACCAAGAAATCTAGTGATTAACTTAAAGTAACTATAATGAAACAGGATTAAGCTAAAATTAACACTTTTAAACACTTAAACTAGAAAATGCAAATTTTGAAGAAATTGCTTACAAATTGTGTCCAAGCACAAAAACGAGAACCAAGAGCCAAGAACACAACCTATAGCCTCAAGAAGCACTAACCAGTGGCAATCAAAATCAACCCCGCCTCGCTTCTTGATCATTTCTTGATTGATTTTTGATTTATAACTAATTTTTTTTTTTATTTTTTTTTTATTTTTGAATTATAACTCTAAACTGATTTTAAAGGTATCTACAGCTTATAAGCTATTTAAGGAGCTTATATGGGCTTATAAGTTCCAACAACATCTAATAACAACATTTAAAACATGTTGAAAATTTAAGCTTAAAATTTGCATGAACTGAATATTAAACCAAAACTTGAAATTGATGACGAAAAAGATTCACAATACAACGAGATTACTTTAAAAATAATTTTGAAAGCTTAAACATACACTGGAATTTTAAATTACTCTAAAACGACATACATTAACTAAAAAATAAAACTAGATAGATGTCTACATTGCTCCAATCCTCCCTTATATTGATCTTTTGAGTCTTTGCCTAACCTCTAAGTGTTTCCCACTTCATTTCAGCCATTGAATCCTCATAATTCATCGAACCGTCCATTTGCATTTTGGCCAAATTTCTTTGGAGCAGTGTTTTCAATTAAGAGCTTTTGGATGTTTGTGGAGGTGTAGGGGAGTGGTTAAACAGGTGGTGTGATGAGGTGGAAAGGTGGTGGTGAAAACCATGGTGGTTTGAGGAGGTGTCCGTTTGGCGCGATTTCAGGTGAGAGAGATGAACAGTGGAGCTGGTATTTGACTTTCGTTGACCCCGTTTTTAATAATAGGGAAAGGGTTCAATTTGGGGGTTCAGTGGTATATTGGCAGGGTCAAAAAGCTCAAGGTTCATGGTCTAAGGGTCAAGTTAATTTGGGTTGGGCTTGTGACTGGGCCAGATTTGGGTTTGGGTTTGTGTTTAAGTAAATAACAAAAAGGGTCCTGTTTGGTTTTATACTTAATAACACAAGGACCAAAAATTGTACTGCAAAGTTGAGGGGCCTGATTTGACAAGTTTCCAAAGTTAACACAAGGACATACATTTATGAATAGTACTAGGGTAATATTTGATAATTTTCCATTTTTAAATATCCGAGGACTATTTTGACATTTTTCAAAAGAGGACCAAAGTTGTCACTTTGCAATTTTAAACTTCAAGGACCAAGTTTGACAACTCATGAATCCCTAGGGACTTTAAATAACATTTTTCATTATTTTGATTTATTTTGATTTACAGGGACTATTTTTGACAACTTTTGAAACTTGGGGGACTAAACTGCCATTATGCAAACTTGATAATGCTTTTCATCCGATTTTGGTATTTTTGCATTTAAAACACATAAAACACTTATTTGTGATATTTTTATCATTTTTATGCGTTTCTGAGTATTTTCAGATGTTTTTGCAGTCTAAAAGGTACAAAAATTATGAGTATTTGCATACTCATCACATACTTTCATACAACATCATTTTTTCCCACCATCCCTATCACATCTCACCAATTTCACTTTTAGTTTTAGGGGACTATATCACGCCAATTCTCCCATCCCTCTGCAAGCATGAACCATGCTTATTCTATTAGTACTGCAATAAGCACGTGTAAATAAATTAAACATTTACTTGCTTTGATTTATTTTATACTTGGATCATTGGGTTGACATGAAAACATTGACCACTCTTAATGAAAGATAAATAGACCTTCAGGTGCTTCATTCATTTTGCTCTTTAGAAATATGTTAAAAGTTATAACATTCTTGAGGTTAAAAAAACTCAAGAGATACTGACATTTGACGACTAAAGACTGTCATACTTGAACAAAGCCAAAGTATTAGCTTCACTTCTACAATTCAACACATAATTTTCTGATGTTATAAATTTGATGTTGAATGAAACTCCACTTCACACTGCTTGTCACCTATATACACACCAAAAGTCAATTTAGTTATATTCGATAAGCTTGTATATGGTGTAAGTTCTGGTCCCACGCGACCTGGGACAACTCACGCCACGCTAGCTTTCTCTTCCAATGACCTGGACAACCCGATACCCCAATGACGACTAGTGATTTTTTTTTTTTTTCAAGCAAACATTTTAACATTAAATTTAAATTTCATTCAAATTAGAAAAACATTACAATACTAAATTAAAAAACATTACACTACTTAATTTAAAAAGAAAAAAAATTACAATACGAAATTCAAATAAACACTAGAATACTTAAACTAATAATCTAAATTGTAACATGCTTTGATTGCCGCTTAACTTTCTCCAACTCCTTCTAGTTGGCGGCCGGTCAAATTTGGGTCGATTGGGGTGTTGTAGAAGATGATGCCGGACTCCGCTTTGATGTCCTCATGAGCTCCAAGTTTTTCCTGTTTTATCTCGAAAGCCTTTTTCCCTCAAACGTAATCAAGTATCTTCTAAACCCTCGCTTATTCTTACCTTTATCCTCTTTGACGCTTCTTGGTCCTTAAGAAATTTTTGGCCAACGATTGCATAAATGAGTCTGATGGAACATCATCATCATGAGAGGAGGAGGATGCTTTCTTCCTTCCTTGTCACCGCCCGGTCGGATTCTCTAGTCGCTTCCTCAACGAATCATCAACGCCATAGACATCGAAAGGATCACTTGGGTTGTCAACCAGAGGTAGTGGTAGAACCATTTGTTTTCTTCCCACTATTTGTTGATAAAGCCGCAACTCAACCTCCTTCCAAGCAGCATGACCCTTTTAAAACCTCGTGAAAGCACTCCTCCAAAGTGAAATCATGACCGCATATCATGCGGTATTCCCTAAGAGCTTTTGGAGGTGTCAATATATCATTCTCACCGTTTCCATGGGTATTCTTGATATTCTCCATGATAGCACAATAATTTCCAACCCTATTACGAATCCTGCTCTTCCATTTGGTAGTGATGGAGTCATAGGTTCGGTCTTTGCCATTTTCTTTCTTAGTCGATCACTAACTCCCAAAACTTGAAGCCTTCTGCTTCCTCTCGCCGCTTTTCCCACACATAAACCCAAGCTTTACAAAGCACCACCTCTTCCTCCTTTGTCCATGGCTCTACAGCCTTCTTGTTTTTCCCCGCTTGTTTCCTTCTTGCCTCTGTCCGTGGCCTTTGAAGCACGCTCTAGATGGTGCTTTGGTTTGATTGGGGACATCTCTTCGCGGAAGCGTTTTCTCATCATCGGAATCATCAACGGAATGGAACCATGGAACGAATGGGTGCGAACTGTGACGAACCTTGTCCCATCGCTATCTTGACTTGGTAGTTTTGTGTTCGGATATTCGGCATCCAATCTTCCAAATTCATGTCTAGATTAGTGCTTCAATCGGGAATAAGGTTGATACGGTTGAGAAGGATAAATGAAGTCCATGTTTGGATGGTACGATGACCCACTAGGTCTTGCCGGTAATCGGTGGTGTTAACGCTATGGGACAAAAGGATTAAGATAAAACGCTGCTTTTGGTTTTGATTTGGTTGGGGTAGTTGTGATTGATAATCAAAACTTTGCGGACTAAAGCGCTCAGGAGGCCGGTTTTGTTAGGTGATACCTAAGTAACTCAAGTTGTTTTCCCGGCGAAATTTAGATCCGCGCATTTTGGGGTAGTAGTGATCGTCGGGTTTTTGATTGTGGGGTATTTTTCTTTGACATTTTGAAGTTGGATAAGAATTAGATTGAAATGAATGTAGATGAAAATGGTAAGTTGTGAATTGTGTTTGAGGTGAAGTGGGTATTTATAAAGTGGTAAAATGTGGGTTTTTTTTTTTTTTTTTTAGTTTAATTAGACCAAACGGTTGGTTTTTAAATTTTGTATTTTCTATACGTTGGAACATGGGAATAGCAAGAGTTAACATCGAGTGTCAAAAGAACCGATGTTGCATTTTATGGTCATTCGACCGATGTCCCAACCGAGACCCACAGTCGAGGCAACCGATCTCCACATCGGTCGAACCTCCAAAATCTCGTTTCCCAACCGATTTGCACCTCTCGACTGCGACTAGCCTTATGTGAATGTGCATGTATAACCATTTAATGGTTATATTCCAAAGATATGTAACCTGTTTAATTTGGCACTCATGATGAACAAAAAGTTCAAGTATTTAAAAGGATATGCGATAACTTACTCCACAACTACAAATTTTTATTAATAAGCACCACCATGAATAGTTGTTTATAATAATAATAATAATAATAATAATAATAATAATAATAATAATAATTAAAAAATAATAATAATAATAATAAAAATAATAATAATAATAATAATAATAATAATAATAATAATAAAGATAATTCTAGTGTTTAGAAAAGAAAAAAAGTTTATAAAAGAATAGTTCTAGTGTTTAGAAAGATCGCCAACTGTGACAAAAGAATTTGTATAATGTAGAATGAGATATATAGCATGTTGGGGATGTAATGAGTAGTTGAAGATTCAATATATGTCACTTTCTAAAATACATCGGGCTAATTTATAAAAAAAGATACTTAATGACTATTAAATAAATGTAAAAAGAAAGGAAAGAAAATCCTTTCATAAGTCATTGTATTAAAATCAATGAGATAAATCTTGCACAATACTTCATACAGTTTTGCCCATACTCCTCCTGCGAGTCTACCACCTACCTCGACCATGCCAATTAATTTCCACTTTTCACACTCAATTATGTTTGACAGATGACAATCCACATTATTTCCTGTTCTTTTACTTTTCGAGTGATTAATATTTCACTATAAACAAATTGCATGCTTCTGTATATAACATGCATTATAATTATATGCATTATAATTACCAGTGTATTAAAACACACAAATATTAAATCTTACAAAATTTGAATAACATCTCAATTTTTGTTGAAAAGATGAACTGCACAAACACTATTTTAAAACTCGGAAAAAGATAACTATAAAGGACCTTTAAATGTAAAAGCTTTAAGCATTAGCAATACTAACTTATTAATATTCGATACCCTTAGGCCTTCTACAAACAAATATAGCAAGACTTAAGATTCATAGCAAACCTCGTGAAAAGATCAAAACAAATAAAAAGAGCTTACTAAGAGCAAGGGGTATGGTGCTCGTTGTCTTTCGCCGAAGCCTAGGTGGCACCTCGCCACTTTTTTTCGTCCCTCGCCGTGACACCACATACCCTCGCCACTATGGTTTTCGTCGTTCAAACGATATGCAAAAAGACAAACTAATTTGAAATAAACGATGCAATCCTACCGTTGCAATTCAAACGGTTACCCTTTTTTTTCAAACCCAAATAACCTTTTCTCTATAAAAATAATACTCATTTTTTACCAAAACATTCACACTTCTCATTCACAACCATAAATATATTATCATCCTCATCTTAATCCACAACCAAAAATGTCTCAAGATCCCAACGGATGTCGCTTATGAATCTCCTCAACTCGTCTTCGTCAAACCCGTCCACCCCATCGCCTCAAACCTCAAGCACTTCTTCGCAAGTCGGATTTCAAGCTTTTCAATATCCAAGACAATCACCACCGCAATTCTATCAATCACAACCGCAATTTTATCCCTCACAACCATCACCACCGCAATTTTATCCGTCACAACCATCACAAACGCAATTTTATCCGTCACAAGCACCACCAACGCAATTCTACCCTTCACAACAACATTACTTTAAATCACAATTCAAAATGCCTCAACCACCACCAACCAAACACGGAAGAACGCCGCCAAGGAAAAAAACCGTGGCGACAAAGAAAAAAAAGAAGGTCGTTGTAAACTTGGACGTGACGACGAGTGAGGAGGATGTGGATGAAGAGGGTCGCGACGAAAATTCGCAATGGTCAAACAACGAAGAAAATGTTTTAGCCGAGTGTTGGGTCGAGGTATCTCAAAACGCCGCTATCGGCAATGACCGACTAAACGATGCGCTTTTGGACTCAGATTGGGAGGACTTCAAGGCTCAGAGTCGAGCCTTATCGTACAAAAACTATGTGCACGGGAAAATGGACTCGGATAAACGGTGATTGTCAAAAGTTTCATGGTTTTATAAGCATTTGCAGCACAGATCCGGAAAAAGATGTTGATCACATGAGAATGCAAGACTTGCTTACAAAATGGGACGGGAAAACTTTAATATGGTTTCGGCATGGAAGGTTTTGAGAGAATATCCCAAATGGGACGTGCCGGATGGGATCAATGAAGATAATATCGCCAATTATTCGGCCTGATCCTAAAGCTCGTCCCCGTAGGCAAGCCTCGTCCGGCAAAAAAATCTAGATCAGTGGAGTCGTCAACGAGCACCGGAGGGAGTCAATCGGATGCTATTGCGGAAGCTTTAGCTCAAGAGTATAAACGTAAAGTTGACGGAGCACGAGCAGTTTACAATGCGAAGATTGCGAGAAAAAGTGGAGCAAGAGTGCCGAGAATTGGAGTTTCTCATGCACGATATTGAAATTTTGCCGGAGCCAAAAAGATCGATCCTCAAGAAGAAACAAGATTGGTAGCTAAATACTACACATGAAGTTGTATTATTTAAGTTTCGTATGGTTTTTATTTTCCGTATGTTTTTATTTTTATTTTTCGTATGTTTCTTAAATTTGTCGTATGTTTTTGTTTTTATTTTTATTATCATGTATTGTAGTTGTATTTTTATTTTAAATGAATGAAATGAATTTAATTGTGTTTGGAAAATATGGAAAAGAAATAAAATGAGGATGGGTGGGGCCCAAGTGAAGAGAAGTGAGTAAGAGCACACGGTGTCGCCTCTTCGTGGGAGCTCGCCGTCCAGCGTGGCGGTTCGCCGTCGGCCGCCGTGACACCGCCGCCCTTCGCCGTCGGATGTCGTGGAGGTGTTCGTCATGGGGACGATGAAGTAAGTGTCTGACAATTTTTTTTTTAATTGTTAAAAACTGGTTTGTGTGTTTGTGTGTGTAGTGTGTGTGTAATTGTGGGCCCCAAATGAAGAGGTCGAGGTTTGTTATGAGTGAGGAGGGGGTTTGATGTGGCGCTGAGGTGGCACGACGACGAGCCTAAGACTCGTTTTGACACCTAGTACTCTAAGTTGTGATTGGAGGGTATTTTTTTGTTAGTGTGTTGGAGTGATGTGAAGGTGATGTGGCACACGTGGGGCCCAAATGAAGAAAAGTGAGGAAGTCACCATACCCCTTGCTCTAATACTTCATATTAAATAGGAAACATAGCTAGCAATTTGCAGTATCAGATTCCTCATATCGCGGTGTCCTTCAGCCACTTATCTCATAATGCCATCATCAAACATATACTTCAATAGTATCACCACGTAAAGATCTAAACCAAAGATCAAAAAAATCCAAAACAACATAACCACATATGTAACAATCATCCTTGAAGGCAAGTGCCTTTTTTTTTTCTTAAACCAAAGTCTGTCATCATTATCTTTCTTCAAAGACGAATGACGCTCTCGACAGCTCTTTTTTTCAGGTCCATTCTTCATATCCAAGGTTATAGAAACCATCCTTACAAGTAACACAAAACCAATATGAGAGCAAGCTTAAAATGGCATAGTTAAATTTTAACAAGTAAAGGCACAAAATAGGCAAGAAAAGAGAGACGTAGCTATGGTTGAGAAAAGATGAATGGACTGAAAGAGAAGAGATGAAATATAAATGTATAAAAGATTGGTTGAGTAAATACAACCTTTTAATCTTGTCAACCATTAGTAGCCCAAAACAAATACCACGATCACAACCATAGAGTTAAAATCAGCACTATGAACAAAAAAATCCTAGGCCGTTACTTTACATAATTACTAATACATCATGAACTAAAAAAGATCATAAGAATTAAAAGAAACTTACCGAAAAGAAAGGATAGATCCAACATTTTGTTTATTGCATCTTTTCATAGAACCTTGATGAGACAGACAATATGGTAATATGGATAGAGGAAGAAAAACAACAAATGGTAAAACGGTAGCGTGTGTGATGTGTTTTGTTTAACTTATTACTATTATATATATATATATACTAAAGATGGAGGAGTACATTTTACCCAAAGTGTTTGCATTAATTGCAAACTTTTCCAACTTGGCAAAAATAGTCTCTGAGGTTCAAGTAGCGCTGCAAAATAAGTCCTGCATCATTAATTGCTATATATAGCCATCTGGCAAAAATAGTCCCTAAGTTTTAAGCGACGTTGCAAGGTAAGTCCTGTAGAATTAATTACTAACTATAGCAACCTGGCAAAATTAGTCCCTAAGGTTTAAGTGTCGCTACAAAGTAAGTCCTTTGAAGCCAATCCATTTGATCGCTTTCGGGTTTCCACACTCGTATATACTAAATGTGGGGGAAGAAAACAGTAACAAGCAAAGGCATTAAATGCAAACTTTCCCAACTTGGCAGAAATAGTCCCTGATGTTTAAGTGGCGCTGCAAAATTAGTCATGCGGCATTAATTGCTATCTATATAATCGCAAAAATAGTCCCTAAAGTTTAAGCGGCGTTGCAAGGTAAGTCCTGTAGCAAACATTAATTGCAACTTTCCCAAGTTGGCAGAAATAGTCCATGATGTTTAAGTGGCGCTGCAAAATAAGTCCTACAGCATTAATTGCTATCTATACCAATCTGGTAAAAATAGTCCCTAAGATTTAAGCGACGTTGCAAAGTAAGTCCTGTAGAATTAATTGCTAACTATAGCAACTTGGCAAAATTAGTCCCTAAGGTTTAAGTGTCGCTACAAAGTAAGTCCTTTGAAGCCAATCCCGCTGCATCGCGCGGGTTCCCACACTCGTTTTACACTAAAAATAAATAGCTAGGAAGTCAGGAAATGTCAAGGCCAAACAAGATCGATCTTTGAATTGGCAACATTTTAGGGCCTGCTTGACGCTGATTTGGCAACATTTTAGGCATGCTTTGTTGGTTTGTGGGAGTTATAAACACACGTAAACGACTAGAAGTGTGTGAGCCGATGGGGGCACACACGATAAACACGAGTATACGTGTCAAACGTATTTATACTTGAATATATACCCGTTACATGCATGAAAACTTGACCCGATAACTATTGAGATCCATGGGTTGTTTTGGATTGAACATGGGTCGAATTGTAACAGCCTTGGGCCTTGGGTTCACTGATCGGGCAAGGATGAAAAGAGGCAAAGGTTTTGGCTTGGGCTTGGTGGCTTGTCGACCAAGACAAGTCTCAAATAAAGGGACGTTTGTTTTAAGCTATTAAAAAAATGTACTCTACAACTCATGCATGGAATATACGATACATAATATCCATAAAACATCATCATAACTAATCCATAGTTTTCTGCTTAATTCTTAGTCAACATATGTCCACGTTGACTTAGGATTTTTGGCTTTATTTGATATCTAAACTTGCATTAATTCAACTTGGTCCAAGTGTTTAGATATTAATCTATTGGTGATAACTTGCTTCAGAATTCAAATTCGAATAGCAAAGATTAAGAAGTGGGTTTTGCCTTCGTCGCGTGACTTTTTCCTCGGATGAAAGCAAAGGATATTGGACTTTATGTCCGATATCGGGTAATATCGAATATGCTAGTTTAGCGAGATTTGGTTTTAAATCTGATGGAAACAAGATGGTCTCTTGGTGTTTTCCTTGTTAAAGTTAATATTCAAGTTATATCACTTGTTGATTGGTTTATATTAATGCGTTCTCGACTAGCGTTTTTATCGAACGTATATGTTAATTGGGTTTGTATGTGATACTCTTCGAGGTATCTATTTTAGATACTTAAGGTTTCCTAAGGTTTCTTGTTCTGTTACTAGAGATCAATTGCCAAGCAAGGTTAGCTTTTATTTATCCCTTTTAATTAATTAATATTGTATTAATTATTTGTTTATTAATTACGTGCTTAACGTAATTGCATTAACTAGATCCTTTATCCGTTGCGTAATCGTAGAGGTTACTGGTTAACTTGTTCTAAAATCCCTGTTGGGAATTATGTGAAGTACGAATTATGCTGTTGTTTCTGCTGAATGGATTCTGCCGAAGTGTATGGATTCTGCTGAAGCATAGTTCTACTGAAGTTATATAGTTATTAGTTTGTTTCTGCGGATATAGTTATTCCGTATTTTCTATAGTTTGTTAGGATATACATGAGCTTTATTAGGAAGTGATTGTGTATATCTTATAGAGTTTTACGTTTCTTAGAGAAGAAGTTAGGGTTCCTTGTCTATAAAAGGAACACAATAGAATGAATTATGTATTAGACGTTTTACAAGTTATTAATATAACGATCCATAGAGGATCAAAGAGTTCTTAGTTATATGTGTTTTATACTTGTGTTTATATTCCGCTAAAGAATACAAGTTGTAGAGATTTTCTTTTTGTTTATTTGTGATTACATAAACAATACTAACGATCTACGAAGCTCAAGATCTATCAAGGTCTGCTAGTTTTCAACAAGTGGTATCAGAGCCTCGTGAGAGTCTCTACGATACTAAGAACGAGGTTTTCTAAACACCAATACAACCAAAACAAAACTCACCATGCACGGATCGACGTTGATGTTGAAATCACCAACAACCAAAACTCCACCCATCGCAACACCTAAGTCTCTCAACAGCAATGCTAAGTTTCCTTACCTAAAAGGGAGGAGTATGATCTTTCGATGAAGATGCGAACTGGATCTCCAACATTGATTGGAATCTATGAGAGATAGTCTTGAAGGAAACAGTTTGAAGAAAACTACCGTGATGCTTTCGGTAAGATGACTTATGTTCCTCCCAAAGCTGCCTGAAGAGTTACTTGGCGGTTCGAGAGAAACCAAGGTTAAAACCATTCTTCTTCAAGCTATTCCCGAGGATCACTTGAGTGATTTTCACTTCATGCAAGATGCTAAGGACATATGGTTAGCAATTAAGGTTGGTGGGAATGAGGAGTCTAGGAGAATGAGAAAGTCCATGTTGAGACAACAGTTTCAAGATTTTCAAATCTCTGAAGAGGAAGGAATTCACAAGGGCTGTGACAAGTTTCACAAGATTTTAAGTCAGCTTAAATCACTGCAGGCAAAGCCGGATAATGATGATTGTAATTCTAAGTTCTTGAGGTCTTTACCTCCATCCTGGCTACAAGTGAGCATTGCTTTAAAAGCAAAAGGTGGTTTGGATATGCTTACTTTTGATGAGCTATACAACAAACTTAAAGCTCTTGAACATGATGTAAGAAGTCCTTTTAGATCACCATCTACTGCAAGTCACACAACATTCGTTGGAGCTTCTACCCCTAAGATGAGTTATGGTCCAAGTCCAACTTACTCATCATCATCTTACACTACCACTCCATCAAGTTCTCAATGTGGAGGTATCATGGAAGATGTGCTTGGATCCTTCTTTGCTGATTATGATCCTCGCCAGAACTTGCCTATGAGGATTTCGATCGGTGGATCCACCGGAGATGGAAGAGATGAAGTGAAGTGGCGGTGGCTATGCTTGTCCATGGATATCAAGAGGTTTGAGCGCAAAGTCGGGCGAGTTTTGGCTTCCAAGGATGAGATCCAGCGAGGTTTGACAAAAGGAAGGTCAAGTGCTTCACATGTCAACAGATGGGTCACTTCTCCGGAGAGTGCAAAGATAGGAAAGCTGGTGATGAGACGAGATACTCTACTTATCGCAGAATCGAGGGACTGAACTTCAAAGGGATCGTGATTTGGTTACTCTTGACGGCAATGTGGACTGGAAGCAACATGAGCGGGAGGAAAATGATGGTCTGTTATTGATAATGTTGGTTTGATTGCAAGTTTGTACCGGAGGATAGGCATGATCAGATTGCCTTGATGGGCATCTCTCAGGTACAAAACTGTTTGTTTGGTTGTAGTGAGCGTTATAATGAACTCAAAGAAGCATATGATATTTTGAAACCTAAATATAATGAATGCTTTGTAGAAGTTGAAGCTTATAAACAGGCTTTAAAACACTAGAAAGACAAAAGGTTTGGTTTCAGAAAAATCAAATAGCTTATGATGAGAAAATAAGTGTGTTAGAAAGGGATCTCGAATGTGCTAAAATGAGTTAAAATATTCGAGAAGAAAGAGCTAAAGTAGAGCTAGAAAAACAAGAAGTGAAAGATAAGTTGGATACTGAAGTAGCTAGGCATAAAGAATGGCTAGTTTCTGGTGACAAGTTAGCTAGTCATCTATATGGTAGTCAAGCTCCTAATTCAGGGATAGGTTTAGGTTTTAAAAAGTATGTAGGATTAGAAGCTAGGCATGATGGGTAATACTACACCGCAGGTTTAGCTAATTATGTCAAAGAAGGTGACCTACATGTGTGTGACGTGGATCTATTAGAGGAATACCTATGCCTGTTGACCTTTCCATTATTGTTGACTTTGATGGATCACATCATCTCTATGGCAAAAGTCAAATGACTTGCCGAGACCTCGATACTTCTTCTAATGACTTTGTCTCTTGTGTTACAGTGACAAGTCCTCCGAGCAAGGGTCTGAGTGTGATTCAAATGAAAAGTCCGACCTTCCCAATTCTTCACCCTTTTGCACCCAAGACTACCAATAAGCATGTCGAGTTGCGATAAGGAATCCTCTTCCAAGACAGTTGCCTCACGAAGACTTGCTTTTAATTCTTTGCATAATAATAATGTTAAAAACAATTCTTTTCATGGTTTTGGTTTGAATACTTCTGCTTGTAATAGAACATCTTTGGTTTGAATAAATCTTCTAAACAGAAGACATGTTTTGTGTGTGGAAGTAAATTTCATTTAATTAAGGATTGTGATTATCATGAGCAAAAGATGGGTAGGTGTGGTGATTATAGGACATCTAGACCAATGTGGACCAATGTTAATGCTATACCACCTTATGTTCCACAAGCAACGTATACTAATTCTCCTTTTCCTTAGAGAAGACCAGTTGCAAGACCATATGTACAACCAACAAGTTCATATTTTAAGAATGGTTATTGGCTTGGATATGTTGACTCAATGACTAATGGGAAAGGGTACTGGAATACTGCTGTCAAGTCCTCAGCAGGTTGTTCTTGGAATAAAAGGGACCTAAATTTCAATGGAAACCCAAGAACAATAGTGGATCTTATACATCTTCATGGCATAACTCATATGATCCACAAAGGCGAGGTTCAAGTCGGCAATGACTTGAGCCTAAATAGTGTACTAATATTTTGTATATTTTTGTTGTTGTAGAATCATCCTCTTAAGCATAAAGATGTTGGCATTGTTGATAGTGGTTGTTCAAGAAGTATGTCAGAAACAGGGATATGATGCATAACTTTGTATCAATTGAAGGAGGAGGCAATGTAACCTTTGGAGGAAGTGATGGAATAATTACTGGGAAAGGGACCATCAAAACACCTCAACTGGACTTTGAGAATGTATACTATGTCAAGGAACTTCAACACTTCAATTTGTTCTCAGTCTCACAAATCTGTGACACCAAGAACAAAGTACTCTTCACAGAGGATGAATGTCTTGTGTTGTCTAAAGACTTCAAACTTCCGTAAGAAACTTCAATTCTTGAAAGTTCCTCGCACTCACAATCTTTATACATTCAACTTAGCGATGTTAAACCGAAGGTGACTTAACTTATTTGGTGGCTAAAGCATCCTTGGATGAGTCTACCAAATGGCATAGGAGGATGGCCCATGTCAACTTCAAGACCATAAACAAGCTCTCTAAAATGGGTCTTGTTGAAGGTCTTCCTTCCAAAGTCTTTACAAATGATCATAAGCTGTGTTGCACGCAACAAGGAAAGCAACATAGAGCCTCATACAAAGTTGTTACTGCGTGAGCATTATTTCCGAACCTCTTCACTTGCTTCATATGGATCTGTTTGGTCCAATCAAGTGAGAAGCATTGATCAAAAGTATTTTTGTCAGGTTATCACGATGGTTATAGTAGATTTTGTTGGGTATTCTTTCTAAGGATCAAAGATGAAACATCTCCAGTAATGAAAGACTTCATTACCCTTATTGAAAATCAGTTGAACAAAAGGTTAAACGAATTGGTGTGATAATGGGACATAGTTCAAGAATGCTATACTTATAGAACTCTGTAGGTCAAAAGGGATCAAAAGGGACTATAGCACTCCAAGAACACCACAACAAAATGGGGTGGCAGAAAAGAAAAATAGGACCTTAATGGAGGTGCAAGATCAATCTTGAGACTCTAAGCTACCCACCATGTTTTGGGTGAAGTTTGTTGGCACGACTTGTTATGTCGAATAGAGTGTCCATTACTAGACCCCACTTCAAAACACCATATGAACTTCTCTATGGGAAAGTTCCTACTATTCATTACCTTAAACCTTTTGGTGTCAAGTGACCATTAATACAAGTGATCCATTGGGCAAATTTGATGAAAGTCGATGATGGTTATATTGTGGGATATTACGCTCATAGTAAGGCGCATGAGGTTTACAATTTATACGCTAAGAAGATTGAGGAGACATTGAACCCAGAGGTTTCTAGAAGACAAGCCTAATGTTCAAGGACATGGTCATGTTTTGTCTTTTGACCTTGATTACTTAACTGATTATTTGGGTTATTCTAGACATATGGCTAACCAACATGCAAGTACTCAAGAGTCTCCAACTACCAAAGGTGTGATACTAAGGATGCTGATTCGACGGTGAGTTTGAAGATGATGAACAACCCATTGTAGTGCCTTCTTTCTCCCCTTACAATTTTGTAGGTGACACTAGAGATTATTCTCGATGAGAGTGAAGATGAATCACAATATCGAGGACCTTGCTAGGCGAAGAAAAAGAGTATGCGCTAATCTAGATGCTGAGAGGAATCTGAGGAGAGTGCCGTGAAACAATCGAGTGGAAACATCAATTCTGGCGGATGGTGATCCTGTTTCTCCTAACATCACCAATTCTGGCCGAGGACATGTTTGTTTCTACTCCTATTTCCACTAGAGTGTCAACAGACTTTGGAGAAACTTATACACGGTTTCCCAAACCTTCAGATCTTGGTCATCATCAACCTAAAGCTGGAATCTTCACCTCACCTTCCTATGACATGATTTTGAACCCATGTGACTAATCTTGATTCTTTCATTGAAGTCAACACCACTGCTACGAAAAGGATTCACAATACTCATCCACAGTCAAATATTATTGGTGATCCTAATGCACTGTTAGAACAAGGAGTCTGTGGACAAGTTTTAAATATGGTCAAGTGGATTTTATCTCTTATGTCTCAAATCAAAAAGAGACAATCACACAGGACTATGAACATTGTCTTTTGCTTGTTTTCTCTCACAAGTGGAACCAACCGTTACTCGTGCTCTTGAAGACTCAAGTTGGCTTGAGGCAATGCAGGAAGAAATGTAACAATTTCAAAATCAGCAAGTTTGGATATTGGTACCACTACCTGATGGCAAGTATGCAATTGGGACTAAATGGATTCTGAAGAATAAGAGAGATGCAAGGGGTGTTGTCATTAAAAACAAAGCAAGATTAGTTGCTCAGGGTTATAGACAAGGAGGGATTGATTATGATGAAGTGTTTGCACACTGTGCAAGAGTTGAGGCCATATGAATATTCTTGGCTTATGCATCTTACATGGGATTTATGGTGTATCAAATGGATGTTAAAGGAGCTTTTCTGTATGGTGAAATAGAAGAGGAGGTTTATGTCACTCAACCTAAAGGATTTGAAGACCCGAATCATCCTAATCATGTTTACAAGGTAGTCAAAGCTCTCTATGGACTACATCAGGCACCTAGAGCTTGGTATGCTAGGCTTTCATCATTTCTGCTGAAGCATGGTTATAGACGAGGTGCAATTGATAAGACTCTTTTCCTTAAGAAGAATTCCACGGACATTATTCTTGTGCAAGTGTATGTGGATGACATTATTTTTGGATCCACAAAGGAAGCTTGGTGCGGGGAGTTTGAGGAGCTTATGAAGGGAGAGTTTCAGATGAGTGCCATGGGAAATGACTTTCTTTTGGGTCTCCAAGTTCAGAAACGATGGTATCTTTATCAGTCAGGACAAATATGTGAGGAACATCTTAAAGAAGTTTGGTATGGAGAGTGGGTGCCGCCACTACACCTTATGAAGCTCCAAAGACAAAGACCAACAATGAAGTAGATCCACCAGTGAATGTACATCTATACAGATCTATGATTGGTTCTTTGATGTATTTAACCTTCAAGGCACGATATTACTTTTGCTATGAGTGTTTGTTCTCGACATCAAGTTACTCCACTTACTTCTCATCTCAATGTTGTTAAGAAGATCTTTAAGTACCTCAAAGGCCAACCTCATTTAGGCCTTTGGTACCCAAAAGAATCTCCATTTAAGCCGGAAGCATATAGTGATAGTGACTATCTTTGGTGCAAATCCGGATAAGAGATCCACAACTGGAGGTTGCCAATTCCTTGGAAAGAGATTGATTTCTTGGCAATGCAAGAAAGCAGACTATTGTGGCTACCTCACTCTCAAGGCAGAACGTAATCTGCTGCAAATTCTTTGTGGACAAGTTCTTTGGATTCAAAATCAATTGTTGGATTATGGGTATAACTTCATGAACACAACAATTTTTATTGATAATCAAAGTACCATATGCATTGTAAAAATCCAGTTTTTCACAGTCGAACAAAACATATTGAAATCAGGCACCACTTTATAAGAGATGCATATGACAAACATTTGATAAAAGTGGTTAAAATTCACATGATAATAATGTGGCAGATTTGTTAACAAAAACTTTTGATGGACCAAGGTTTCAACACCTTGTGGTCCATATTGGTATGCTTAACCCTTAACTGCAAAGTTTAAGGGGAGGCATAGGCCTCAGGGGAGGCATATGCCTCAGGGGAGGATTTGTGTACACTTTGCATGTTTTTATGTAATTTTGTTTGATTTAGCATGTTTTTATGTAATTTTGTTTGATTTAGTATGTAAATTTGCTTGAGTTTGTTTTCTAACACTAACCATCTTATCTAAATTTAGTATGTTTGTTCTTGTTTGGTTTGTGTGTTTCTCTGTGTCTGTTCTGCAGTTTGCCTATATAGCAGGAGTTTATGATGCTTGGAGATGAATATGTAAGCTTGAAAGTTTGTTACCACAATGCATAAAATCCAATAGAGCACATATTGTATCTATCAAGACAAGTTCTGAGTTAAAGATGTTCATTCATTCAAATTAAAAAATTTCTACGACTACAGTTACAATCAACTTCAAAGGAAATACAAGGACTACTAAACCCATGCTTTAACTAGATCATATCATCTATTCCTACAGCTGTTGGATATGCATGATCGCTCATATCTTCCACACTAACTGCTGGATATGCATTTGTGAGGACTTGCATAACCACCCATTCCTTCTATCTTGATGGTTGGATATGCATGACTTGTACGACGAAGAAGCTAAGGATCAAAATAGGAAGGATGGATTGATGAAAACGATGATGATGAAGATGACCACATATGTCCTTTGTGCTTCATCTACTGATTTCACCAAAAAGCAATCCTTCCACCTTCCTTAACTCCTTCCTTCATACGATATGTGATGATGCACCAAAACATGGCGCAAGAAGAGCTAGCACCACCTCGAAGTTGGCACAAGGCCTTTGTTGAGGTTGAGGTTCTGGAGGTTGGGAGTAAGATGTTTTCTTCTTAGTGGACCCATCGAGACATCAGAGACTCACTTGGATTCACTACACTATCATCATTTGAAGAACTGAGAAATGGGGATTTTAATGGTCGTGGGTCATATGGATATGGAAAGAACTAGAGGAAATCACTGGATGATGATGATGATGATGGAGAAGAGGTTGGATTAACAACCTCTGGTTTAGTACTCATGGTTGATTATGGTTAAATTTGGGGCATTGATGAATTTAGGGTTTATGATGGAAATTGGGGGTAATTGATGAGAGTTAAGAGTGCATTGGGGTTTGTTTTATAGACGGGTTCAAGGCTTAATGGTATTTAATGCGAGTTGGGTGAAACAAAAAAGATATTCAAGCTTCTTGAATACGTTGAATTGCTTCTCCGATTGTATCACTTCACAGATTGACTAGTGTTTCGCGGTTGGAATTTGAATTGGGTAAAAGATTGCATTCCACGTCGGTATTTGGTCAACAACTTAATATATTTGACCACAATTTGGGAAACTTCTACTTATAACCTATTATATCTTCGCTCAATAATAAGCGATTCTCTCTTTATTCAATTCAAACACACCTTCAGTTGATTGAATCTTCACCCATTATCTAAAGTTCTCATGGCACTTCAATTCAAGCACGATCATAACAAAGTTGCTTTTCTGGGAACAGCTAAGGGTGATGAGTTATACAAACCCATGGTGAAATTCTTAAAGAGGTCCAAGATTCATTATGCTTTAACGCATTCTCCGGAAGTGATTCATAAATCGTTGGTTAAACAATTTTGGACCGCTAAAAAGAGGAATGATACGTAGATTGTAGCTATGGTTGACGTGAGAGTATGTTGTGACAGAGGAGTTGATCAGAAGTCGACTTCGATTGAATGATGAGAATGGGGTTTATCATTGAATCTGCAGTGGTACTTGATGGGCTAAGAGCGATTGGATATCAAGGTACAAGGACGGACATGTGGTTAAAGAATCAGCTTTGTCCTATGTGGAGGTTTTTGGTTCATACATTGCTTCAAAGTTTAAGCAATAAATCAGGGAGGATGGGACCAATTTTCTACTCAATTGGGATGTGGTATTATATGTCTATCTCAGGGTTTAACTTATAATTTTTCTAAGTTTATTTTTGATAATATGGTTGAGAATATAACTAGGAAAAAGAACAAGTTTTTAATGTACCCTAGGTTTTTGCAAATAATTTTGGACATTAATACCCAAACCAAGCTTTTATCCCATAGGAGATTTATCATAAACTTTTGCTTCAATGAGAACTAAGGGGGCACATCATCCTTTGCTAGCGGCTATGTTGCCTCAAGGCAATGAATCACTGATGAGGGAATGTTGTTAGTTCTCCACCTTCTACTACATTGTCAAGTGGCATGGGAATCCATCAGTGACAATAGATGAAGGCCCTTCTAATGCTGCTGAAGCACATCTTGTTACTCCTGAACAACCTTTATCCACACCTTCATCTAGACCTAGTCCACCACCTACACAGGTTCCTCATGATGAGGTTGAGACTGAGTTTAATAGGTTGCCTACTCCTAGTCCTGTTAGAGATTCAGTTGATGATAGTGTTCCATTCATTGAGCATGTTGATATTTCTTCGAAGGCCCAATGATGCTCCCATTCCTACAGAGCAATCTGATGGTGGAGCTGAGGACCCTATTACACTTACATCTTTGTATGCTTTAGTGAACAGGTATGTAACGGTTCTGATCTCAAGAAGGAGCTTGGAGAGACTAAATCTAATCTTGGTGGTGAGATTATTGAATTGAAAAGAAAGGTTCGGATTTGGAGTACAACGGGTCGAGAGAAAAAAAGGAGATTGGATGTTTCTTCTGATGAGGAGGACATGGATGATCAGTTTAAGTCACTTGATATGTTGGCTAATGTGGCTCAAGAATCTAATGTTTCTACTCCAAAGGTTGGTACATCTGTACAGCAAAAGGAGCCAATTTTGTTTACTCGACGGAGGAGAAAGAAATCTGTGCATAAGGATACATTGCAAAGTGAAGATATTTCAACTACTGAAGAACATGTTGTTGCTGCTACTCCTTTGATGGACATTGCTAGTGTAGGTGGTTAAGCTTCAAATGTGCTATCTTAACCTGCTTCTATACCTTTCACTGATACTTCTGAAGTTTTCTTGCTTGAAGGAAATTTAATTTGAATCCAGAAGTAGATGTATTTTCAACACCTGTTGAAGATTTATCTCAAAATGTTTCTTCTGAAGCACATCTGGACGAATCTTCTGAAGTTCCTTTTCTTGATATTCCTTGGTGATCTTTGTTTTTGAATCTTCGATAAAGGGAATGGAGTAACGGTTGATCTTGAGCTTGGTCCAGATCCGTTAGTGACCGGAGAGGTTCGCCAAAAGAGGATGTTAGATGAATGTGCCAATTTGAAGAAAAGTGTTGAATTGGCTAAACAACTTGAAGCTGAGTCTATTTCTAAATTGTCTCCTGAAGATCGAAAAGAATTAGATGAAATGGCTACTCGGATGCTGCTGAACATCGGATGTTTATACTCAAAGATTTCTAATCCTTCAATTGCTCAGAGTATTTTGGGAGCAGATTTTAATAGTGATGATTTTGTGGCTCAAATGATGGCTCTTGGACAACAAAAGAAGAAAGAAGTTGTGGCAAAAAGGAAAGCTATTCAAGCTCAAAAGAACAAAACTAAGAAAGTGAGACTGTGCAGGCCAACAAAAGATTATATGAGGAAAGTAGTGAAATATCAGAGTGGATCTCTATATAATTCTGGTATGACTATGAAGCAAGTTAAGGCTTTACCTGATGCTGAGTTACTGTGACAATACGTACTTTCAGGTCATTTCTTGACACGATTCATGTCTCATTATTTCAACATTTATCGTAAACTTGGTTTACGTGTTTCAAATTCGCGTAACCTTGGAGGTTTAGCGGCGAATTCATGATCATGACATCACATACATTTCATATGGACTATGATTAGTCTACATTTCATTGACATCATTTGCATCTCATTAATTCATTCATGACATTTTGTTTCACTTTCAACGCGAAATTTTTATTTAATAATCTTTATCGCGTGAGTTTTTATTTTGAATATTTAACCCGTTACTTTCAAAAATGATCCCGAGGTATTTCTAAACTTACATTTAGTTCATAAAAACTATATTTTTAGTTTTCCTAGTGTTTCAAATTTATTTGGTATATTAATCGTAAAAGTTTAATTATTACGTCGTTTTTCTTAAAAATGAATGCCGATAATTATTTAGCACTCAAATTTCACAAGGAATGTATTTTTACAATTTTTATTAACTCATTACATTCTATTTTGATTTACTAAAAACTTATTTGTACCAAAAAGTTACAATTGTCTACACCTTTTTCTTATACCTTTTATCAAATTATACAAAATATATATATAAGTATAGTTTAAAAAAAAAATAAAAAAATAAATATCTCATATCCCTCCCCCCTTGGCCGACCAAGGGGGAGGGTTATCAATTAATGTGGCATGGTTTGGTCTTGATTGGTATTAAATGTTACATGTACAAATAAGTCTTCCTACACTTTCATTTTCTCATTTACCTCATTTATCTTCAAGTGTTAGTGAAAAAAAAAACTTTTCTCTCTTCCTTTTGGCTTCTCAAAACCGGTCACCACTTCAAGAGCAAGGGATCAAAATTTTCAAGCTCAAGTTATTTACAATCTAGTTATACTCTTTATATGGTTTTGAAATAAAAACCAAGAGTATTTAGGACAATCCTTGTTCTAATCACCTCATCATAGTAACTTGTAAGCATGATTCTTTCATTTTCATGTTTCCTTATCATTTCATATGTATCTTTTTATTTTTGGAGCAACATGCAAGACATATGTGATTTATACCATTTTTCATGATTTTAGAGTATATATATATATTTGGTCATCCTATAATTATCCCCTTGGTATTGGTTGGTCTTGATGATGTCTAGGAACCCATGACACCCTAAGAAGGTGTATGGTAGGATTAGATTAGCTTTGGAGTTGATTTGAAGGGATTAGAATAGGTTTTGTCCGAGAAAAATTATTTTCGATAACTATATAAATAGGTTCTGTCCTTGTTTCGAATTTCTGGAAAAACCTACTGTTGGAACGAAACTTTGGCCTTGATATTTAGAAAATATACTTTAAAACGAATCCGTGGCCTTTTGAACGGATAAAACGGACTTATAACGAAGAAGTTATGGATTTTTGAAGTTTGACGATGAAATATATTATTTTTGAAATTTCAGCATACTATATTTATTTTGTCCAAGTCAAAAATGAGCCTTAAGCTTCACAAATTATTTCGACTTGTCAAAAATATATTAGTATACTTTGATAGGAAGCTAAGGACATATAAAACGTAGAAAACGGATTTGAAACGACAAAGATATGCACTTTTTCCTAAACTTGCCGTAACTAATTTTCTGCACACAATTAGCCAAAACCACCATCTTTAACCCTTATTATCTTTATGTTCGAGACCTTTTGGACGAAAACTCCTGAACTGAAACTTTTAGATATCGATACAAACTTTCCAAAACCGTCGAGTTCGTTCTCTAACGGTCGACGTACACCGTTCGACTATTTTTCGGAGCCATTTTTGTTAATTTCATGATATTTCCGACGACATTGTTTTGCGACGAAAAGTGTAAATTTCACCAAAAATCATTATAAAACCATTATAGGATGACATTTTAATGTAAAACATGTAAAGTCATTTTTGAAGGGTCAAGACGTCAAAAGAGTATTTTTCGACGACGAGTAATATTTTCAAAACTCGTAAATGGTATAAATAACATAAGAAATGCATGCATAACATTACATTGCAACTCATATCGATCATATCATTGGTACTAGGTAGGATAGCATCACATTATACCTCGGTGTACTCACTCTTGTCATTTCGTCATTTACCAAGTGAGTTTCAGTAGCCCTCTTTTACTTGTTTTCATAACTGCTTTTGGGGAGATACATGCTTAACTATTTTTCACAAGTACTTTAGATTTTTAAGGCTAAAATCTATCATGATTACCATTGTTTCTAAATCAAAGGTTATACTATATAAATTGTTCTTGTTTTGGTGCTACTTTTCACGTCAGATAACGTTCTAAATCAGGGCTTGACTCTTACGATAAATTGAGTTAAGTGCTATTGATTATGTGCTATTGTTCTACGCCGAGTTAAGTACTATTGATTATGTGCTATTGTTCTACGTCGAGTTAGGTACTATATTGTGAATGCATTTGACATCATGCACTTGATCATAAACTATATACATTTTGGCAATGGGTTGTGAACACACAGGTTGCAAGTTTTGTATGGGCGGGACTTGGAACTGAATGGATTTACAATGCCTTTGCTACATAAACGATTTTGAAAGTCTTTACATTTCAACGATTTACAATGCCTTTCCTGCATAAACGATTTCGAAAGGCTTTTCATTTCAACTCAAACTCTATGAACTCACTCAACCTTTGTGTTGACACTTTTAGCATGTTTTATCTCAGGTATCTAAGGCATTCACTTCATGGCATGCATTTGGACACATCATGGAGTCGCGATGACGACGCTGTCTCACATGGGTTTTACATACTTTAAAACATCGTTTGAATTGTACAAACTTATTTCCGCACAAGTTGATTTTCATTTGGGACCTACTTTGTAAACTCGGATTATTTTATTAAATCAAACGATGTATTTTCCAAACGACACTTTAGGTCGTTCAATATAACTGTGATTGTGATGCTATGACAGTCAATCCCGGGAATTCCATTCATTTGCAAAAAGGGTAATTTGGGGTGTGACAGTTGGTATCGAGCCGGTTATAGAGAACTAAGTTGCATCATTGACCCTAGACTATAACTACATCATCATAGCATCTCATCATTTCTTTACAAGTGCATGTTCACTTTGCATGCGATTTATACGTACATTTTTCGAGTTATTTACTTTCATTTCAAAACGATTGTCACATGGATGCCCTTAAATGCCCATTCCATTATCTTTTCCCCATACTCTAACGTGGAGAATTCCTTGTCATTCCCTATCACAATTTTTATATCAGCTGATTCATCATCGATAACGACGAATACCGAGATAAACCTTTAAATAGGGCGAAGTCACTCTCACTCCTTTGTTTCACCACTAACATGTCGAGTTACACTTTATTCACATTAAGTCTCTAAACCATCATACATTGAAGCACTCACAACACCTCATAACCCATCTTTTCGGAAACCGACGATCATTTTTGAAACATAACCTCAAATTTATCATTTCTTATCACATTTCTTTGGAGCGTTTATTATTAACATCGGATTTTGCTACGTCTCACCCTTTCCTCTTATTTTGAAGAATTATGGCGTCGAAGAAAGCCACACCTGTAATGACCCAAGCGGCTATTCAAAAGTTGGTAAGGGATAGTGTAGCGAGAGCATTAAGGATTGAAAGGGAAACAGTGGGCTGCTGCTGCTGAGACCGCTGTGCTTCTTGAAGCCGCTAGGCTTGCTCTACTACTTCTTTGAAATGCGAGAGGACCGGAGTTAAGAGATGTTCGTACAAGAATTTCAAAAGTGGTGAGCCCACGAAGTTTAGGGGAACTGAAGGAGCCACGGCCATGGTACGATGGTTTGAAAAGTTGGAATCCGTGTTTTGCTTTGTAATTGTCCGGATGATAGTAAGGTCAAATTTGCTACAAGTACATTACTCGATGGAGCATTGTCGTGGTGGAATTCATATGCTCAACCGATTGGAATGGAGAATGCTTTCAAGCTTACTTGGGAGCAATTTAAGGGTTTGGTGACTAAGAAGTTTTGTCCTCGCAAATGAAGTGAAAAAGTTAGAGACGGAGTTCTACGAACTAGTAACGATTGGGTACGATATTGACACATACATTCGGAGATTTCAGAATTGGCCGCGTTATGCCCGTCGATGGTACCGGATAATGAGAAGTTGCTAGAGGCTTTTATCGGGGACTTCGAAGTTATTCAAGGACATGTGACTTCGTTTGATCCACAAACAATCGAGGAAGCTATTAGGGTGACTCAAAAGCTCATGGCCCGGGTAGTGAAGAGAGGTAAGTACACCAACACCAACCAAAACAACAACAACCCCAACAACCGCACCAACTACAACAATAACCAAAACAACAACAACGACGATAACCAAATCAACAACAACAAAAGGAAATGGGAAAACGACCAAGGAGATGATAACAACAACAACCAAAACCATAACACTAACCATCACCAACAACATAATAGAAGACAAGAAGTCGCCAGGGTCTATGTTCTTTGCACCAACCGGGGAAGAGCTTATGCACGAAACTTACCACGATGCCGCCAATGCACGCTACATCATAATGGTCCATGTGGTATATGTTTTAACTGTCACAAAGTAGGACACCTTGCTAAGGACTGTAAGGGCAAAGCCGTAGTCACATGCTTCGGATGTGGGAGCAAGGACACTATCGGAATCAATGTCCTCAAAACCAAGGTCAACAAGTCGAAGGTGCTCATGGTAATGTATATATGTTAGAAGGAGGAGGAGGAGCTCGTCATGGTCACAACAACGCAGAAGACTGAAGAAATTCGAAACTAACGTCTTATTTCTCCTTATGTATCATGTCGTACTAAGTTTATGTTTTCCATCGTAGCCGAATCTTTATAACCTAAGATGTACTACTTTTGCTAAACTACTCGTTGTAAAATATTCTCATCTATTGTACTTTATTTTCTTTCCGATTTGTTATCATTTACGAGGATTTTAATTCTTTTACTTTAACTATCATTTTAACGACACTTCTCCATGTCTTCTCTCCTCGATGTTCATCACAATTTTAACATCAGTTGACTCAACACCAAACATAATATGAGTCGATTAGTCCAAGCATTGCATAGTTACTCCTAAATTATACATAGCGTGATCACCTATGTCTAATTCAGGAAGAATCATGCAATGAAGGGAGTAGTAGGCTTATATGTGTAAGCAATTCCGTAATCGAGCCAAATTTTCAAAAGATTTTCTTCAAACCACTTGTTTCCAGTTTGATCCGCGTGATAGTTCTTGTTTGATGAGTTGCAAAGATCGAGCTAGAAACAAGTTGTTACCCAAACCGATTTAGCTTAATCGTATGACAGTTCTTGTTTGATGAGTTGTGGGATTAAGTAAAATCGGTTACCAAAAAGTCTTTTGAGGGTTTTGCTCGAGAATGGGAAGGCTTGCCTCATCTAACCCTAAACCCGTTAGACCTAACAACGATTGAATTCAGGGACTGAATTCCTTTTTGGATGGGCGAATGTGACAATCCGTACTTTCAGGTCATTTCTTGACACGATTCATGTCTCATTATTTCAACATTTATCGTAAACTTGGTTTACGTGTTTCAAATTCGCGTAACCTTGGAGGTTTAGCGGCGAATTCATGATCATGACATCACGTACATTTCATATGGACTATGATTAGTCTACATTTCATTGACATCATTTGCATCTCATTAATTCATTCATGACATTTTGTTTCACTTTCAACGCGAAATTTTTATTTAATAATCTTTATCGCGTGAGTTTTTATTTTGAATATTTAACCCGTTACTTTCAAAAATGATCCCGAGGTATTTCTAAACTTACATTTAGTTCATAAAAACTATATTTTTAGTTTTCCTAGTGTTTCAAATTTATTTGGTATATTAATCGTAAAAGTTTAATTATTACGTCGTTTTTCTTAAAAATGGTACGATAATTATTTAGCACTCAAATTTCACAAGGAATGTATTTTTACAATTTTTATTAACTCATTACATTCTATTTTGATTTACTAAAAACTTATTTGTACCAAAAAAAAGTTACAATTGTCTACACCTTTTTCTTATACCTTTTATCAAATTATACAAAATATATATATAAGTATAGTTTAAAAAAAATAAATAAATAAATATCTCATATCCCTCCCCCCTTGGCCGACCAAGGGGGAGGGTTATCAATTAATGTGGCATGGTTTGGTCTTGATTGGTATTAAATGTTACATGTACAAATAAGTCTTCCTACACTTTCATTTTCTCATTTACCTCATTTATCTTCAAGTGTTAGTGAAAAAAAAAAACTTTTCTCTCTTCCTTTTGGCTTCTCAAAACCGGTCACCACTTCAAGAGCAAGGGATCAAAATTTTCAAGCTCAAGTTATTTACAATCTAGTTATACTCTTTATATGGTTTTGAAATAAAAAACCAAGAGTATTTAGGACAATCCTTGTTCTAATCACCTCATCATAGTAACTTGTAAGCATGATTCTTTCATTTTCATGTTTCCTTATCATTTCATATGTATCTTTTTATTTTTGGAGCAACATGCAAGACATATGTGATTTATACCATTTTTCATGATTTTAGAGTATATATATATATTTGGTCATCCTATAATTATCCCCTTGGTATTGGTTGGTCTTGATGATGTCTAGGAACCCATGACACCCTAAGAAGGTGTATGGTAGGATTAGATTAGCTTTGGAGTTGATTTGAAGGGATTAGAATAGGTTTTGTCCGAGAAAAATTATTTTCGATAACTATATAAATAGGTTCTGTCCTTGTTTCGAATTTCTGGAAAAACCTACTGTTGGAACGAAACTTTGGCCTTGATATTTAGAAAATATACTTTAAAACGAATCCGTGGCCTTTTGAACGGATAAAAACGGACTTATAACGAAGAAGTTATGGATTTTTGAAGTTTGACGATGAAATATATTATTTTCAGAAATTTCAGCATACTATATTTATTTTGTCCGAGTCAAAAATGAGCCTTAAGCTTCACAAATTATTTCGACTTGTCAAAAATATATTAGTATACTTTGATACGAAGCTAAGGACGTATTATACGTAGAAAACGGATTTGAAACGACAAAGATATGCACTTTTTCCTAAACTTGCCGTAACTAATTTTCTGCACACAATTAGCCAAAACCACCATCTTTAACCCTTATTATCTTTATGTTCGAGACCTTTTGGACGAAAACTCCTGAACTGAAACTTTTAGATATCGATACAAACTTTCCAAAACCGTCGAGTTCGTTCTCTAACGTGCGACGTACACCGTTTTACGACTATTTTTCCGGAGCCATTTTGTTAATTTCATGATATTTCCGACGACATTGTTTTGCGACGAAAAGTGTAAATTTCACCAAAAATCATTATAAAACCATTATAGGATGACATTTTAATGTAAAAACATGTAAAGTCATTTTTGAAGGGTCAAGACGTCAAAAGAGTATTTTTCGAAGACGAGTAATATTTTCAAAACTCGTAAATGGTATAAATAACATACGAAATGCATGCATAACATTACATTGCAACTCATATCAGATCATATCATTGGTACTAGGTACCGGATAGCATCACATTATACCTCGGTGTACTCACTCTTGTCATTTCGTCAGTTTACCAAGTGAGTTTCAGTAGCCCTGCTTTTACTTGCTTTCATAACTGTTTTGGGGGAGATACATGCTCAATTATTTTTCACAAGTACTTTAGATTTTTAAGGCTAAAATCTATCATGATTACCATTGTTTCTAAATCAAAGGTTATACTATATAAATTGTTCTTGTTTGCGTGCTAACGGTACTACGTAAATATACGTTCTAAATCATTGACTACTTGATAAATTGAGTTAAGTGCTATTGATTATGTGCTATTGTTCTACGTCGAGTTAAGTACTATTGATTATGTGCTATTGTTCTACGTCGAGTCAGGTACTATATTGTGAATGCATTTGACATCATGCACTTGATCATAAACTATATACATTTTGGCAATGGGTTGTGAACACACAGGTTGCAAGTTTTGTATGGGGGACTTGGGCTGAGTGGATTTACAATGCCTTTGCCACATAAACGATTTTGAAAGTCTTTACATTTCAACGATTTACAATGCCTTTCTTTGCATAAACGATTTCGAAAGGCTTTTCATTTCAACTCAAACTCTATGAACTCACTCAACCTTTGTGTTGACACTTTTAGCATGTTTTATCTCGGGTATCTAAGGCATTCACTTCATGGCATGCATTTGGACACATCATGGAGTCGCGATGACGGCGCGTCTCACTTGGGTTTTACGTACTTTAAAACATCGTTTGAATTGTACAAACTTATTTCCGCACAAGTTGATTTTCATTTGGGACCTACTTTGTAAACTCGGATTATTTTATTAAATCAAACGATGTATTTTCCAAACGACACTTTAGGTCGTTCAATATAACTGTGATTGTGATGCTATGACAGTCAATCCCCAGGAATTCCATTCCGCTGCAAAACAGGTAATTTGGGGGTGTGACAGTTACTCAGTCATTATCATAAGATTATGAAGTTTACTTCATCTAGTCCTATTCGCATCTATTTTGAAAAGAATGGTGATGATTCAGATGCTCCACGGCTAAAGATCTAAATTTGTTGAGATTGTGGATAATTTTGATGATATTCCATCAAAGATGATGTCTCAGCCGGTTTCCTTCGAAGCCACTCTGAAGCTATTCCTTCACCTTCCGGGTTTCTTCTGTGAACCTTCTATTTCTTGCAGGTAACTACTGAAGTTCCTAGTTCAATGACAAAGTTTCTTCTGAACCTTACGTGGTTTCTGCTGAAACACCTAATGTGCCCGTTTCAACTTCATTTGTGACGTCTGTTGTCTGAAGGAGATAATCTGGTTAACGGCGAGAAACAACTAATGTCAAATATACAGTGCAAGAAAGGTGCTTGACAGAATGAATGAAATACGTGGTAATGTTTCGATGTAGGCTGAGCGAATCGAAGATATTCCATCTTTGGATATCTATATTCCTGGTAGGAGGAAGAAGAGGATGGCTAAACGAAAGTTCTCTTCTTAAAGGAAATCTGTGAGAACATTTCGTTGATCATCTCGTCAGCATATTAAGGTTGAGACATCTCACAAGGATACTCATGTGGATTTAAAGGCGGCTGAGTCATTTTTTTATCAAAGAAGGATCTGCTGCTGATTTTCATGAGGGGTCTCATGATGTTTTGGTTAATTGGTATTTGACAGATGATGAACTTAATATGATTTACCGTTTGGATCAAACCACCATGCAATTTAACTTTTTGAAGGAGATCTTGCATTTGGTTGACAAGTGATTTGGTTACTGTTGTATAATCTTGTCAATAAGTATTACCATTCTAATGCACCAAAGGGTTCTGGGTTATATTTATTGGGTGATCTTCATGTTTTGTTTGATTCAATATCTCCCAATGGTAAAGGATATTTTATTTGGAAGAACTGTCACTTATGGCAGGTTACATCTTAGAGATTTTATCCTCTGCCTCGTGTGCATGTGGTTGAGACAAAGGGTGGTATTACTGTTTGTATGTTTGCTGAGAGAACTTATCCATTATCTATGAAGCTTATGGAAAACATGCTTATTCAAAAGTTGGAAGTTCCTCCGGATTCTGTTGGCAATGATACTTTGCATACTGAACAATGTGTTGGTGTTATTAAGAATCAGCTTATGGCACATAGAAGTTCATCTTGAATATGGTACTCTGTGTGGTTTGTGATTTTTGTTTCTTTGTTTTCTTAGTTAAAAAAAAATAAAAAAAATAAAAAAATAAAAAATAAAAATAAAAACTATGTATATTTTTTGTTTAACTAACTTTTATTCCAGGTTTGTTGTATATTATTGCTGGTTATTAACTCACCAGATATACCTTGTGTATATCAAAGAGTTGGCTAGTCCAAAGGGTAAAACTTTGGTAAAGACACATCAAATCTGTTGATAGCTGTAATGGTTTGCTCAAAATCATAGGGTTTGCAACCACCCATGCTTAATTGCTGAGTGTTGTATGGTCATCAATTCACCATGATTTATTCCTTTTTGGAATCCAAGAATTGACTAGCCCACTTGTATATGGCTTGTGGTAAAGGTAGTGGAATACCATATTTGGTAATCAGTTCACCAAATTTAAGAATTGACTAGTCCCGAGCAAACGGCTACGGTAAAGACAAATCAAATCCGTTCATGGTTCTGATTTGCTAATAAATCGAGATGGTTATCGATGTACCATGGTTTTCTAACTTAAACATTTGGCTACTCCAGTAGTGATGGCTATTGGTAAAGAGACATCAAATCCATTATTTTCAATGATTCACCTCTCACAGGAGTTAACACACGTGGATGTGATGAGAATAGTATGAAACTAATATGTTTTGATGTACATGTTGTCCTTTGTTGCTGCAAAGATCCGGAGTTTCGAGTTTCTTCATCAAAGAGATGATTTTGTTTTGATTCTTTCGATCTGTTCTAGTACAATCCTCTAGTGTTGCAAGGTTACT
>OU343216.1:166194506-166282385 GCA_910596185.1 Chrysanthemum makinoi | reverse complement strand
GAACTAAACAAGCATGGCACAACAAGTCCTATCTACTGAACAGTCCTCTAAGACAGATTACATATCAAATCCAAACACAACTTAATGAACTGATTAGCAAGTTTAACTAGGCTAAACACTGATCCAACTAGTACAATTGATCAAACTGAGTTTTCTTGACCTAAATACAACTATATAAACACATTTTAACTATTGGTGACCACAGATAAACATTCAAGCATAATATGCAAAAGGGATGAAAACTGAAAATGAGATAGATTACTCACAACTGACCAGCTTGTTTGCAGGCTTAAACCAGACCCAAAAATACTCTAACCTAATCTATTTAAACCCCTCCAATGCTCTGCATCACCCATTTTCATTTCCAATTCCAATTTTGCATCAACAGTTGACTTTTGTTGACCATGAATGAAAATGCTTGAAACTGTTTCCAAAGCTTGTCAAAAGCTAAAATAAGATTGAGTGAACTTGTTTGAGCTTAAAAAGAAGCTAATAGAAGCTTAAACATAAGAATTTGAGACTGAAATATGCAACAGTAACATGAAACATGGAATTTATCTAAAAATTTGGATTGAGAACTCAACAACACATTACAAAGGTTTGTTAACTTAAGTGAGATACAAAAAACTGAAATTACAACATTTTTAATTAAACTAAGACATTAATTTAAAAAAACGACATAAGGAAAATTTTATAAAACTAACTACTCTCGTTCCATTGCTTCTTCTCTCTCTTTTATAGCTCCAAGTTGTTTCTCTCACTTCCCTGATTGTTTCCCACCACTTTCCATAACCATTGGATCACTTTAGTGAATCCTGGCCCTTGATTGCATTTTGGCGGGAAATAGGCTTTTTGACAGTTGGTGAGTTTGAGTGTAAAGAGGGGGGAAGTAATCAATGTATCTTGGATTGTTGTTGAAGGTGGAGTGATAAGGTGGGAAAAGTGAGCTGGGGGGATGGAAAGCCTGGTGTTGCAGGCTAGTGTAGGGGATGATGGTGGTATCTCGTGAGTGGGAGGGAAAAGGTGAGTCAAAGTGTTTGACCGGGTTTTAATTATTAAAGGGGAGGGTCAAATGGTGAAGGGTCCAAAGGAGTTGGCAGGGGTCACAATTGTTTAAGACATGGTCCAAAGTAGTTTAGGGGTTTAATAATCAAGGGACCTATTTGTAATTTCTGAAAATTGGAGGACCAGTTCTGCCATTTTCACAAAGTTGTTCCAAGGGCTGAAAATGACAAGTGTCAATAGTACAAGGACCAAAGCTGACATTTTCAAATTTCCAGGGACCATTTTTGCCAATTTTTAAACTTGAAGGACCAAACTTGTAATTTCTCAAAACTTTTTATATTTTTCACCAAAGGACTAATTATGACAACTTATGATTTTAAAAGGACCTTTGGTGATTTTTCTTTTGAAATTATGGCTCAGGGACTATTTCTGACCATTTTTGAAACTTGGGGATGAAACGCCAATTATGCAAACTTAGCTCGTTTTCATCCGATTTTGAACATTTTGCATCTGAAACATATAAAATGCAATTTTGGAATATTTTCTGTATTTTGATGCATTTCGAGCATTTTTAGACGTTTTGCGTTCAGATTTAACCAAAAATGATGAGTATTTACACACTCATCAATCCCCCACACTAAACTATTGCTAGTCCCTAGCAATCTTTTGAGAAAAACTTAATGGATTTGAATCTCTTTACCAAAAGCCATTACTTCTCGAGTAGCCAAATGTTTTAGTTCAAGTAAGAACCATGGTACACCGATAACCATGTGATTTTGAGCAAACCACCATCTTCCAACGGATTTGATTTGTCTTTACCGAAGCCGCTTGCTCGACTAGCCAACTCTTAGATAAATTATCAATATTATCTTTGGTGAGTCGATTACCAATTATGGTTTTTCCACTGCCTTTGCCACAAGCCATAAACTTGCGGGCTAGCCAACTCTTCACTTTTAAGGATATGGTGAGCTGAATACCATACAATTTTGGGCAAATTGCAAGCCGTCAACGGATTTGAGATATCTTTACCAAGAGCCGTTTGCTCCTGGATTAGCCAATCCTTTTGTTTATTAGACAAGGCGGACTGATAACCAAATGAGTAAGTGTAGAACACTTACTTCAAAAAAAAATTTGGAATTGGGCGGTATAATTACATGATAAATTTCGTGAGAATTCCCCCCCACACTTAGAAATGAATATTGCCCTCAATATTCAAAGAACCGGCTGTTATGCCAAATCGAGAACGAAAAGGAAATACTGCGGCCATTATTTAGAAAGAGATTTTTTAAACTTATATATATAACATGTGGGGCAACTCCCCCACACTAGGGTGGAACACATGGGTGAAAACCCATGTTCAGCTACTGTTTTGATTACCGAGTCGCTAGCTTGACTCGACCCCGAATTAATTTGTTCATGGGGAAGTAAGTGGAAGAGACAATCTCCATCGGACTTTCAATCAAGATGTTTGGACAAACATTTGAAGCACGTGAAAGTTCCACACCGATGAGATATATTCCCGGCTCAATATAATGGTACATGGAAATGCCGGGATCAAAGATAATGTCTTCATTCCCGAAGGAGTGAAGAACAGGAGAAGTGACAGAATATATGAAGAAAAGAAAGAAAATCATGATGACGATCATGATAAGATCTTCTTCCTCAGGATCAAGTGCAGTTGCACTCGTTTGGATTTTATCGGTTGAGCTCTTTGGTTTGGAAAGCATCTCGGGAGGGAGGGTTGGAAAATTTGTCATAGAAATACAAACTCTCATGATTGAGAACTTTTCCCCCCGATCATGATTTTTGCTATCCAAGCGATCATACTCCGGCGGAGTCATGATATGAGTGAGTTCACCGGCGAACTCCTCATGAAGAGAATCATTCACATGATGTAAATCTGTGAATTCTTGTTCCACTGTAGACTCATCACTATCCTCAATCTGAGTATCAAAGAGTGGATTCTCATAAATTAAAGTGAATTCAAAGTCGAATTCAAATAGAGGATTAGTGAGAGTAGCTTTGAATGTTTCAGGAACAAAGTGATCAACATTCTCTATTGGACTGTTAAGATAAGAAGTGAGTGAACGATCATTGATGTGAGTGAGTTCATCGGTGAACTCCTCAAGAAGATGATCAGCATCAGATTGTGGAAGTGATGCCTCAACATACTCGATGTTTCCATAAGAAGTACAATCGTCGCTAACATCGGAGAAAGTTTCAAAATGATCTTTTGAACACTCAAGAGGGGAAAGAGAATCACACATATTATCAGAAGTTCCCTGTGACTCTCTCGGGATTGGGACAAGGTTCTCAACACTAGACTTTATGAATTCGTCCGATTCCTTTTCAGGAATAGTGTCAAGATGCTCGTCCCCCATGTTCAGAGAGTGAGTGGGAGCTTTGGGTGTGATAGCAGTTGTTTGAGATGGCATCTCAACTGCTGGGATATCAATTGACTGAGGGAGTTGAGAAATAATATCCTTAAAAGAAATACTCTCCTCGTCATCATCATACATAGCTGCCTTAAGAAATTGGGAACGCCTTAGAGCTGCTTGCTCTAGGACTAATAATTCTTCCCTAGATTTGCGAGCCTCTCATTCTTCTCGTTCTTCGGCTAGCAATTCTCCCATGGTCTTTTCACCACTCACTTGATTCTTAAAGTTTTGAATCATATCCTCAAGTTTTTTCATTGCGGTTTCAAAATCTTGGGAGGTTTCTTTAGGCAACGGCTCAGGTGGAGTTTGAACCGTATGGTGCTGTGGAGGTTGGAAATTGTCAAACCTGTGAGAGTCATGATTGTTACAAGGAAATGGATTCCCTATTTGACAATCAGAGCTGAAGTGGGGACCTACACAGTACTCACAACGAAAACTGCTGAGTCCGGACTGGTGAATTATATTGATATTGGTCATAACCAAAGTTCTCGAGCATCACCGAAAACTGTTCATAGACAAACGTATTTCCCGATTGACAATCAAATTCTAGGTGAGGACCTCCACAAAATTCACAGCAGGTATGTTGATTATATGAAGATAAGTCGGGCTGTGGTAGGTAATTGGAAAATTTTGAGGGGTCGTTAAATGAGTTCCGATTAGGATCATAATCAAATGAATTCCTCGAACCACAAAACAAACAACTCCCGTTATGAATATCATTACCACATTTTACACACGTACACCAACGCATGTGGTGAACCAAAAAGAGGCTCACCACAACCGACACAAGGAATAAACGATTTCATTTGAGAATTATGAGAAGGAATCAGTTTATTCAAAGAATAAACAAAACCAAAGATGGTGATCTGAATGAATATCAAGTCTCAAGAACATTTTGAAAAATCGGGAGGTGGGACAAGTGGTGTGCTCTGAGAGCTAGCAATTTCCACCACTTCCGTTATGGTCTCCGGTTCTTGTTCTTGAGAAACGTGAAGATTAGGCAAGTCATTCTTGCTAGTCACCGGTCTTAATTCTGCATGTTTGTTTTAACCAGTAAATCGCGAAAGATTTTGATCAATTCGACGGTTTGGGCTCGATACAATACAAGAAACATCGGATTGTGGCGGATGGTCGAAAAACTTGGAGAATCATCGAGAGAGTTTTTATCGGATAATTCGCACCAATAACAATATTTGCTTGCACCCATCCTTCCACATTGCTTGCATAAACAATTCGGATTCTCGACAACAGAGTTGATCCTCTTCCATACGGCTTTTGCAAAGGGAAACAACGATGATAATCGAACGTTGCCATGAGAATTAAACATGTAGAGGGTTAAAGAGATAGAATCAAATGGTCAAGAGGAATGAGAAGAATATTTTTGGATTTTTGGATTTTTATAAGAAAATATAAACATATATAGATGGTATGAACAATGAGTGAATATTCAAATCACTAATCTGCTAAACGTAAGATAATTAGCACAGCTCCCCGGCAGCGGCGCCAAAAATTTGATCCGCGCCAAACCGTCAAGTTTTCTCACGCAAGCTGACCACTTGTGAATGGCCAACTGTAAGAAACTTAAAACGGCTTAAGCACAGATGCAATGAAGATCAGGGGAGTACAGTGTTTCCCCGGGTCGTTATGTCCCAAATGTGCAATGGATCACCAAACGTATAGTGATCGAGAGATTTGAACGGAAAAGAAGGATCTGATTTATTATAACTAAGGAAAAAGTACATAAACTACAAGGGCTTAAATGCAAATTAAAGGATATTAAAAAGATAAAAAATATTAAATAAACGCTATCACTATTTTTAAAATTGATGAACGTTTAAAACTTAAAACTTACGTTTAAATAAAATTACGTAAACGTACAAAATAAAAAGTGAGATCTAAGAAATAAAAGTCCTAAAAATATGAAAATGACATTTTTACAATCCTAATGATAAAATAAAATTTATAGAAAAAGAAAATTATTTTTATAACTAATTAATTAATTATTATTAATTAAAAACTATTTTTAACTATTTAATAATAACCTAAAATACAAGAAAATAGGAAATAAAGCTAGAAAAATAAAATTTTGACTTAGAAAAATCTAAAATAACAAAATAGAATTTTCAAAACTATTTTTGTATTTTTATGATTATTTTTGTATTTTCTTGGAATTAAAAACTATTTAAAACTACTTAAATTATTTAAAAATACAAATTTAACTAAGAAAAATCTAGAAAAATATTTTTTTGACTTCTTATATTTATCTTAACTTAAGAAAAATGAAAAATTATTTTTTTGAACCTTTTCTGAATTATTGGTATTAAATGCTATTTAAAAAGGCTTAAAAACTCATTAAAATGGAGAAAAATAGCAAACTAACTTAGAAAAATCTGAAAAATTCAAGATAAGCTTAAAATAATATTAGGAAGCTAAGAAAAATATAAAAACAAGGGGCTATGTGGTGGAATATGAAACTGATGAGCAAAGTGCTTATGAATAAGCACTTTGAATAAGCAAATGAAGAGCAAAGACCACCAAACTGAAACAGAAGCTTCAATAAGCTAAAATAACTCTAAAGCAACTAGAAACAACAACCCATAACCTCTGGATTGCAAGATACCAAGATTTGATGAATTTGAGTTATGTGCTAAAAAACAGATATGAGGCCTACTTTGGACAAGAAAATAAGCATCTAGATAAGCTGAAAAGTAGAAAACAGAAGAAGGGTCCTAAAGAAGACCTGGCCAAGTATGTCTAAACCAAACATGAGCTGCTCACAAGCTCTTATGAGCTTTTCCCAAGCCCATCAAGTCCCTGTGCAGACTCAGTATCAACTGAGTCAGTTGCACAGGGCATTTACACCCATGTTGACAAGCACTTTTGAGGTTTATAAAAAATTGACAAAATTATATAAAATTGACAATAATAAAATAGACCAAGGGAAGTTTTGAAAACCACAATTTTCACTGAAATTGACTCAGAACTGAGCTTGTGAAAATTCATCCCATTTGGCTCAAAACTGATTTTTCAAGATTTGACTTTTTGAGACAGTTATGGAAATTTGACCAAAATGAATTTTGATCTTGATTTGTGGATTGAAGATGACATTAAATGATGAACTAGAACTAATGCAATCTAACTTTATGTAATTTAAACACAAAATGAGCTTTTGATTAGGCAAAATTACAACAGTTGAGAAAGTTAAGACATATATGGTGAAATTTTGACTTTTGAACTAATGCATGTATATATTAAGACATAAATGAGCTAGAATGAACTAAACAAGCATGGCACAACAAGTCCTATCTACTGAACAGTCCTCTAAGACAGATTACATATCAAATCCAAACACAACTTAATGAACTGATTAGCAAGTTTAACTAGGCTAAACACTGATCCAACTAGTACAATTGATCAAACTGAGTTTTCTTGACCTAAATACAACTATATAAACACATTTTAACTATTGGTGACCACAGATAAACATTCAAGCATAATATGCAAAAGGGATGAAAACTGAAAATGAGATAGATTACTCACAACTGACCAGCTTGTTTGCAGGCTTAAACCAGACCCAAAAATACTCTAACCTAATCTATTTAAACCCCTCCAATGCTCTGCATCACCCATTTTCATTTCCAATTCCAATTTTGCATCAACAGTTGACTTTTGTTGACCATGAATGAAAATGCTTGAAACTGTTTCCAAAGCTTGTCAAAAGCTAAAATAAGATTGAGTGAACTTGTTTGAGCTTAAAAAGAAGCTAATAGAAGCTTAAACATAAGAATTTGAGACTGAAATATGCAACAGTAACATGAAACATGGAATTTATCTAAAAATTTGGATTGAGAACTCAACAACACATTACAAAGGTTTGTTAACTTAAGTGAGATACAAAAAACTGAAATTACAACATTTTTAATTAAACTAAGACATTCATTAATAAAAACGACATAAGGAAAATTTTATAAAACTAACTACTCCTCTCCATTGCTTCTTTCTTCCTCTTTTATAGCTCCAAGTTGTTTCTCTCACTTCCCTGATTGTTTCCCACCACTTTCCATAACCATTGGATCACTTTAGTGAATCCTGGCCCTTGATTGCATTTTGGCGGGAAATAGGCTTTTTGACAGTTGGTGAGTTTGAGTGTAAAGAGGGGGGAAGTAATCAATGTATCTTGGATTGTTGTTGAAGGTGGAGTGATAAGGTGGGAAAAGTGAGTGGGGATGGAAAGCCTCGGTGTTGCAAGCTAGTGTAGGGATGATGGTGGTATCTCGTGAGTGGGAGGGAAAAGGTGAGTCAAAGTGTTTGACCGGGTTTTAATTATTAAAAGGGAGGGTCAAATGGTGAAGGGTCCAAAGGAGTTGGCAGGGGTCACAATTGTTTAAGACATGGTCCAAAGTAGTTTAGGGGTTTAATAATCAAGGGACCCATTTGTAATTTCTGAAAATTGGAGGACCAGTTCTGCCATTTTCACAAAGTTGTTCCAAGGGCTGAAAATGACAAGTGTCAATAGTACAAGGACCAAAGCTGACATTTTCAAATTTCCAGGGACCATTTTTGCCAATTTTTAAACTTGAAGGACCAAACTTGTAATTTCTCAAAACTTTTTATATTTTTCACCAAAGGACTAATTATGACAACTTATGATTTTAAAAGGACCTTTGGTGATTTTTATTTTGAAATTATGGCTCGTGGACTATTTCGACAATTTTGAAACTTGGGGGATGAAACGCCAATTATGCAAACTTAGCTCGTTTTTCATCCGATTTTGAACATTTTGCATCCGAAACATATAAAATGCAATTTTGGAATATTTTCAGTATTTTGATGCATTCTCGAGCATTTTTAGACGCTTTGCGTTCAGATTAACCAAAATGATGAGTATTTACACACTCATCAATCCCCCACACTAAACTATTGCTAGTCCCTAGCAATCTTTTGAGAAAACTTAATGGATTTGAATCTCTTTACCAAAAGCCATTACTCCTGGAGTAGCCAAATGTTTTAGTTCAAGTAAGAACCATGGTACAACGATAACCATGTGATTTTGAGCAAACCACCGCCTTCCAACGGATTTGATTTGTCTTTACCGAAGCCGCTTGCTCGACTAGCCAACTCTTAGATAAATTATCAATATTATCTTTGGTGAGTCGATTACCAATTATGGTTTTTCCACTGCCTTTGCCACAAGCCATAAACTTGCGGGCTAGCCAACTCTTCACTTTTAAGGATATGGTGAGGTGAATACCATACAATTTTGGGCAAATTGCAAGCCGTCAACGGATTTGAGATATCTTTACTAAGAGCCGTTTGCTCTGGATTAGCCAATCCTTTTGTTTATTAGACAAGGCGGACTGATAACCAAATGAGTAAGTGTAGAACACTTACTCCAAAAAAAAATTTGGAATTGGGCGGTATAATTACATGATAAATTTCGTGAGAATTCCCCCCCACACTTAGAAATGAATATTGCCCTCAATATTCAAAGTACCGGCTGTTATGCCGAAACTTAGAACGTAAAAGGAAATATCTGCGGCCATTATTTAGAAAGAGATTTTTTTAAACTTATATATATAACATGTGGGGCAACTCCCCACACTAGAGGGAACACATGGGTGAAAACCCATGTTTAGCTACTGTTTTTGATTACCGAGTCGCTAGCTTGACTCGACCCCACATTAATTTGTTCATGGGGAAGTAAGTGGAAGAGACAATCTCCATCGGACTTTCAATCAAGATGTTTGGACAAACATTTGAAGCACGTGAAAGTTCCACACCGATGAGATATATTCCCGGCTCAATATAATGGTACATGGAAATGCCTGGATCAAAGATAATGTCTTCATTCCCGAAGGAGTGAAGAACAGGAGAAGTGACAGAATATATGAAGAAAAGAAAGAAAATCATGATGACGATCAAGATAAGATCTTCTTCCTCGTGATCAAGTGCGCTTGCACTCGTTTGGATTTTATCGGTTGAGCTCTTTGGTTTGGAAAGCATCTCGGGAGGGAGGGTTGGAAAATTTGTCATAGAAATACAAACTCTCATGATTGAGAACTTTTCCCCCTGATCATGATTTTTGCCATCCAAGCGATCATACTGAGTCATGATATGAGTGAGTTCACCGACGAACTCCTCATGAAGAGAATCATTCACATGATGTAAATCTGTGAATTCTTGTTCCATCAGAGACTCATCACTATCCTCAATCTGAGTATCAAAGAGTGGATTCTCATAAATTAAAGTGAATTCAAAGTCGAATTCAAATAGAGGATTAGTGAGAGTAGCTTTGAATGTTTCAGGAACAAAGTGATCAACATTCTCTATTGGACTGTTAAGATAAGAAGTGAGTGAACGATCATTGATGTGAGTGAGTTCATCGGTGAACTCCTCAAGAAGATGATCAGCATCAGATTGTGGAAGTGATGCCTCAACATACTCGATGTTTCCATAAGAAGTACAATCGTCGCTAACATCGGAGAAAGTTTCAAAATGATCTTTTAAACACTCAAGAGGGGAAAGAGAATCACACATATTATCAGAAGTTCCCTGTGACTCTCTCGGGATTGGGACAAGGTTCTCAACACTAGACTTTATGAATTCGTCCGATTCCTTTTCAGGAATAGTGTCAAGATGCTCGTCCCCATGTTCAGAGAGTGAGTGGGAGCTTGGTGTGATAGCAGCTTGTTTGAGATGGCATCTCAACTGGGATATCAATTGACGAGGAGTTGAGAAATAATATCCTTAAAAGAAATACTCTCCTCGTCATCATCATACATAGCTGCCTTAAAAAATTGGGAACGCCTTTAGAGCGCTTGCTCTAGGACTAATAATTCTTCCCTAGATTTGCGAGCCTCTCATTCTTCTCGTTCTTGCTAGCAATTCTCCCATGGTCTTTTCACCACTCACTTGATTCTTAAAGTTTTGAATCATATCCTCAAGTTTTTTCATTGCGGTTTCAAAATCTTGGGAGGTTTCTTTAGGCAACGGCTCAGGTGGAGTTTGAACCGTATGGTGCTGTGGAGGTTGGAAATTGTCAAACCTGTGAGAGTCATGATTGTTACAAGGAAATGGATTCCCTATTTGACAATCGAGTGAAGTGGGGACCTCCAAGATTACTCACAACAAGAAAACTGCTGAAGTCCGACGGTGAATTATATTGATATTGGTCATAACCAAAGTTCTGAGCATCACCGGAAAACTGTTCATAGACAAACGTATTTCCCGATTGACAATCAAATTCTAGGTGAGGACCTCCACAAAATTCACAGCAGGTATGTTGATTATATGAAGATAAGTCGGGCTGTGGTGGGTAATTGGAAAATTTTGAGGGGTCGTTAAATGAGTTCCGATTAGGATCATAATCAAATGAATTCCTCGAACCACAAAACAAACAACTCCCGTTATGAATATCATAACCACATTGTACACACGCATACCAACGGCAGTGGTGAACCAAAAGAGGCTCACCACAACCGACACAAGGAATAAACGATTTCATTTGAGAATTATGAGAAGGAATCAGTTTATTCAAAGAATCAACAAAACCAGATGGTGATCGAATGAATATCAAGTCTCAAGAACATTTTGAAAAATTCAGAGGTGGGACAAGTGGTGTGCTCTGAGAGCTAGCAATTTCCACCACTTCCGTTATGGTCTCTGGTTCTGGTTCTTGAGAAACGTGAAGATTAGGCAAGTCATTCTTGCTAGCCACCGGTCTAAATCCTGCATGTTTGTTTTTAACCGTAAATCGCGAAAGATTTTGATCAATTCTGGACGGTTTGGGCTCAGATACAATACAAGAAACATCGGATTGTGGCGGATGGTCAGAAAAACTTGGAGAATCATCGAGAGAGTTTTTATCGGATAATTCGCACCAATAACAATATTTGCTTGCACCCATCCTTCCACATTGCTTGCATAAACAATTCGGATTCGACAAGAGTGATCCTCTTCCATACGGCTTTTGCAGTGGAAACAACGATGATAATCGAACGTTGCCATGAGAATTAAACATGTAGAGGGTTAAAGAGATAGAATCAAATGGTCAAGAGGAATGAGAAGAATATTTTTGGATTTTTGGATTTTTTATAAGAAAATATAAACATATATAGATGGTATGAACAATGAGTGAATATTCAAATCACTAATCTGCTAAACGTAAGATTATTAGCACAGCTCACGGCGCCAAAAATTTGATTCACGCAAACCGTCAAGTTTTCACGCAAGTTGACCACTTGTGAATGGCCAACCGTAAGAAACTTAAACGGCTTAAGCACGATGCAATGAAGATCGTGGAGTACAAGTGTTTCCCGTCGTTATGTCCCAACGAGCTGTGCAATGGATCACCAAACGTATAGTGATCGAGAGATTTGAACGGAAAAGAAGGATCTGATTTATTATAACTAAGGAAAAAGTACATAAACTACAAGGGCTTAAATGCAAATTAAAGGATATTAAAAAGATAAAAAATATTAAATAAACGCTATCACTATTTTTAAAATTGATGAACGTTTAAAACTTAAAACTTACGTTTAAATAAAATTACGTAAACGTACAAAATAAAAAGTGAGATCTAAGAAATAAAAGTCCTAAAAATATGAAAATGACATTTTTATAATCCTAATGATAAAATAAAATTTATAGAAAAAGAAAATTATTTTTATAACTAATTAATTAATTATTATTAATTAAAAACTATTTTTAACTATTTAATAATAACCTAAAATACAAGAAAATAGGAAATAAAACTAGAAAAATAAAATTTTGACTTAGAAAAATCTAAAATAACAAAATAGAATTTTCAAAACTATTTTTGTATTTTTATGATTATTTTTGTATTTTCTTGGAATTAAAAACTATTTAAAACTACTTAAATTATTTAAAAATACAAATTTAACTAAGAAAAATCTGAAAAAATATTTTTTTTGACTTCTTATATTTATCTTAACTTAAGAAAAATGAAAAATTATTTTTTTGAACCTTTTCTGAATTATTGGTATTAAATGCTATTTAAAAAGGCTTAAAAACTCATTAAAATGGAGAAAAATAGCAAACTAACTTAGAAAAATCTGAAAAATTCAAGATAAGCTTAAAATAATATTAGGAAGCTAAGAAAAATATAAAAACAAGGGGCTATGTGGTGGAATATGAAACTGATGAGCAAAGTGCTTATGAATAAGCACTTTGAATAAGCAAATGAAGAGCAAAGACCACCAAACTGAAACAGAAGCTTCAATAAGCTAAAATAACTCTAAAGCAACTAGAAACAACAACCCATAACCTCTGGATTGCAAGATACCAAGATTTGATGAATTTGAGTTATGTGCTAAAAAACAGATATGAGGCCTACTTTGGACAAGAAAATAAGCATCTAGATAAGCTGAAAAGTAGAGAACAGAAGAAGGGTCCTAAAGAAGACCTGGCCAAGTATGTCTAAACCAAACATGAGCTGCTCACAAGCTCTTATGAGCTTTTCCCAAGCCCATCAAGTCCTCGCGCACTCAGATCAATCGAGTCAGTTGCACAGGGCATTTACACCCATGTTGACAAGCACTTTTGAGGTTTATAAAAAATTGAAAAAATTATATAAAATTGACAATAATAAAATAGACCAAGGGAAGTTTTGAAAACCACAATTTTCACTGAAATTGACTCTGAACTGAGCTTGTGAAAATTCATCCCATTTGGCTCAAAACTGATTTTTCAAGATTTGACTTTTTGAGACAGTTATGGAAATTTGACCAAAATGAATTTTGATCTTGATTTGTGGATTGAAGATGACATTAAATGATGAACTAGAACTAATGCAATCTAACTTTATGTAATTTAAACACAAAATGAGCTTTTGATTAGGCAAAATTACAACAGTTGAGAAAGTTAAGACATATATGGTGAAATTTTGACTTTTGAACTAATGCATGTATATATTAAGACATAAATGAGCTAGAATGAACTAAACAAGCATGGCACAACAAGTCCTATCTACTGAACAGTCCTCTAAGACAGATTACATATCAAATCCAAACACAACTTAATGAACTGATTAGCAAGTTTAACTAGGCTAAACACTGATCCAACTAGTACAATTGATCAAACTGAGTTTTCTTGACCTAAATACAACTATATAAACACATTTTAACTATTGGTGACCACAGATAAACATTCAAGCATAATATGCAAAAGGGATGAAAACTGAAAATGAGATAAATTACTCACAATCTGACCAAATTTTGTTTTGCGTGCTTAAACCGACCCCAAAAATACTCTAACCTAATCTATTTAAACCCCTCCAATGCTCTGCATCACCCATTTTCATTTCCAATTCCAATTTTGCATCAACAGTTGACTTTTGTTGACCATGAATGAAAATGCTTGAAACTGTTTCCAAAGCTTGTCAAAAGCTAAAATAAGATTGAGTGAACTTGTTTGAGCTTAAAAAGAAGCTAATAGAAGCTTAAACATAAGAATTTGAGACTGAAATATGCAACAGTAACATGAAACATGGAATTTATCTAAAAATTTGGATTAAGAACTCAACAACACATTACAAAGGTTTGTTAACTTAAGTGAGATACAAAAAACTGAAATTACAACATTTTTAATTAAACTAAGACATTAATTTAAAAAAACGACATAAGGAAAATTTTATAAAACTAACTACTCTCGTTCCATTGCTTCTTCTCTCTCTTTTATAGCTCCAAGTTGTTTCTCTCACTTCCCTGATTGTTTCCCACCACTTTCCATAACCATTGGATCACTTTAGTGAATCCTGGCCCTTGATTGCATTTTGGCGGGAAATAGGCTTTTTGACAGTTGGTGAGTTTGAGTGTAAAGAGGGGGGAAGTAATCAATGTATCTTGGATTGTTGTTGAAGGTGGAGTGATAAGGTGGGAAAAGTGAGTCGGGGATGGAAAGCCCGGTGTTGCAGCTAGTGTAGGGGATGATGGTGGTATCTCGTGAGTGGGAGGGAAAAGGTGAGTCAAAGTGTTTGACCGGGTTTTAATTATTAAAAGAGAGGGTCAAATGGTGAAGGGTCCAAAGGAGTTGGCAGGGGTCACAATTGTTTAAGACATGGTCCAAAGTAGTTTAGGGTTTAATAATCAGGGACCTATTTGTAATTTCGAAAATTGAGGACCAGTTCGCCATTTTCACAAAGTTGTTCCAAGGGCTGAAAATGACAAGTGTCAATAGTACAAGGACCAAAGATGACATTTTCAAATTTTCCATGGACCATTTTTGCCAATTTTTAAACTTGAAGGACCAAACTTGTAATTTCTCAAAAACTTTTTATATTTTCACCAAAGGACTAATTATGACAACTTATGATTTTAAAAGGACCTTTGGTGATTTTTCTGTTGAAATTATGGCTCAGGGACTATTTCTGACAATTTTTGAAACTTGGGGACGAATCGCCAATTATGCAAACTTAGCTCGCTTTTTCATCCGATTTTGAACATTTTGCATCCAAACATATAAAATGCAATTTTGGAATATTTTCAAGATTTTGATGCATTTTCGAAAGCATTTTTAGACGTTTTGCAGTTCAGATTTAACCAAAAATGATGAGTATTTACACACTCATCAGACCACCCATTTGGTCTTTAGAAAATTCTTCAGCTTTGTGTTGGTGTCTAAGGAATTTGATCGTCTTCTTGTAAACATTTTCCGGTGGCTCTTTATCACTTTCCGAGCTTTCATCATAAGGTACAAGTACAGGAGTCTTTCCTTTGCCATGTTCAGTTATTGGACTAGGAGGTTTTGCAATCGATGAAGAGTCATCCTTTGCGTTTCAGAGTAGTGGACCTCCTCAGATGATTGTTCTTCTTGAGCTCTCGCCCAAGAGCTTTCTTTGCGGTTCGGTGTAGGAATAGGTTCACTTCCTTTACGGAACAATCCTTTACGAGGAGGATTCCTTTTGGGAAGCTTCCTATAGATATCTCAGTACTTGTGACACTTCCATCATCGCCTCTTCCGGTCCTCCGGTAGGTGTACCGTAAGATCTTTCATCAAGATGACCAACTTTGCCTTCTTTTACGGCTAACCGATACCTTTTATATGTTTCAAGCTTTTCGATTTCGGTAGTTAGAAGGTGATCGTGTAATACCGCACCTGTTTCTTTGTTGACGATTCTTTGATTCCTACAGATAATATGGGTTCATCAATATATCGTGATTATCCGGGTCATTGAGCCTCATGGGGATGTCAGGATGAAGTCCAAGTGCTCTCTGGATCAACAGTTTGGTGTATCCGACATAGGGAATCTTTGAGCCTAGCTTCTTGTGAAACAAAGATCATGTCTTCCCATATCGTGCTTCTATTTCAATATCCTTCTTATTGATCGAGACCGAAAATCTGCAGTTCCATGAGCTTGGGATGCTCATATCCACCGTCACGACCGTAGACCGATTTGGTGATGATCATGTAGAGTGTTCTCCATGGTTGAGGAATATACTTCAGCTCCACGTGAGAGTGCTTAGTAATGATTCCCGAAGCTTCATCATAACCAATATCTATCAAGAATTTCGTGACTGTCTCTTCAAGTAGGGGTAGCAAAGAAGTCGGTTGGAGCGATGTCGAATGATAAGAATGTACCGTAAGTCACAGGAGTGATAGTGACTAGTTTGTGATTAAGTGTCACATTCACTGCACTTTGACCGCTGATCCTCTCGCATAGAATCCTGAATTGTTGTAGACCTTGAACCGCGTGGCAGAGTGTGAGAGCATGTTCTGGTAGGGATGATTCCTGAGAATATCCACCGCAATGAGACAAGAAGATTCTGAGCATGTGAGGGTGTCAAAGTCAACCCTAAGGTTGTTCTTTCCAATATTTCTGATAACCCTCTGAAAGATATCAGAATTGTAAGAACTTCGATGCATCCACCATCATTTGTTCACCATGTCGCGGATCTCAAATAACATTAGCCAAAAGAACCAACATATCGAAAGACATAGTGTTAGTCAACATAAGGTCTTATTGTCTAGCTATTGAATGTACAGTGTCAATGATTGTTACGAGTCCTAAGTCACTTGTTTGTCCAATGGTCTAATGATGTCGTGAAATGTTTCGTGAGTTAGTTAACTTTAAGTTTTAAAGTTTATGTTATCACTTATTATTCACAATATATCAAACGATTAAGTTTATAAGTGACATTGTTGGATTAGTGACGTTATGATTAGTTTATTTACAAGTTTGTACACGGAACAATTCATTATGAAGGTCAATCCAGGCTTAAGCGTAGTTTTGGCAAAGTTAAGCGAACAAAGTGATGATATATACGCCAGAGATCTAAAAGCTTACGCGTAGGATCCTAACTTACGCGTAAGAAGTGTTACGCGTAAGAAAAAAGGACCTTATGCGAGAGCTTACGCCGTAGGCGATATATATACCTTACGCGTAAGGCTTACTGCGAAGAGCGACCTTATGCGTAGAGGTCATCGTTTATGCATATCCTTCACAGGATACACGTAGTCCCATTGTAGAACCTTACGCGTAATAGTTATGCGTAGAATTATTCTTACGCGATAACTTGACTACGCGTAGGGTAATCCTTATGCGTGAGATTCAAATGACCTTGATTCTGAATTTTAAGCGTAGCAAGCCTGAAATAAAGCCATTATATCATCAATATTAACACATGAATTCATTTAAACAACAAAACATGGCATGAATCATTCGTTAATAGTTACGCGTAGAAAGTCATATGTGAGGTCAAAACCCTAAGGGTTAAGATTTACGTGTAACATTTCTAGCCATGGAATATGCATCAAACAAATTCGCGTGTCTAGAGTGTTGTTAGAGTCTTTAGGCCAGTATTAACATCTAATTGCTGAATCAAAATTACCCAAAGTTATGAACTTTAAACCCTAACTTCAAATTGTTAATCAATTAGTGTTTCTGGATGGTTAACAACCATGGAAATGATCAATTCATCAACATATGACCATAACCCAACAATCTTTTTGACCAAAACACTTCATATTTGGAAACACCCAAATTCGACTCATAAACCCTAATTATAAACTCCATTAATTCGTGTTTCTGGGTGTGTTTTGAGCATAGAAACGATATCATAGATGTTGTTAAAACATTTTGACACATTCTTTTTAACCACAAACACCCATTCTTGATTAGGTGTTCATACGCATACGCGTAGACCACAAAATCCAGATTACACGACGTTTTAACCGTTGGATTCATATAAAATTTAAAACCATTGTTTAAAATCTTGTTAGGAACATGAAATCACTTACAAATTGACGATCTTAAACACGGTTTTGATGAACGATTCTTAGGTGTAGGATGTTTTAGGTTTTGAGTAATAAATGAGATGTGAAATGTTAGGTGGAGGATATTTTTATTCAAAATATCTTTAAGGTTTTGACAGTTTTGGTCCCTCCACCTTTTTCTTTTTACATACAAAGCCATTTAACTTCCATTTTGGTTACCATACAAAGGTTTTTAAGAAAGAAACTTGACGACACTCCCCTTCGACTCAAGAAATAATGAAAGGTTATAAGTTAAGTCCGAGGAGTGTCATTGTACCATAAACTTTACCACCATTTGTTAAAAGAAACAACCGAGATAAGATAACATGCAAGAACACAGATGATTTGAAAGTTAAGCAGTTATAATTTTCTCCCCTCAACACTAGATCGAAAAGATATTGAATTTTGAAAGATTATAGTGTTGACGGAAGAAACGTACTTGCAATGTTGAAAGAAAATAGATAGAAGAATATTTTTGTTGTTTTATCAGGTTTTATATTTTTGTATTTTGTTTTTGAAAAAAAAAATATTTACAAAAGAGATTTTGGTGTTTGATGTGTTTTAAGACTGTTTTAGGAGGTCATCCAATTCCTCTTGAGTCAAACACCTCATACCAATCCGGTGGACCAACTCATTAAACCTAGCGGAAGGCTTTGGTGAGAAGATCTCGCCAATTGGTATTCTCGTACTCCACAAAATATAATTCAACAAGCACTGCTCCACGTGATCCTTGATGAAATGATATCGAAGATCGATGTGCTTTGATTTCGAAAATAACCGAAGTTGCACGAGATTGCAATGGCACTCCGATTGTCGCAAAGACATCGGGATTCTCACAAATACGTAACCATAGTCTTTGAGTTGTGTTCTCATCCGGATGACTTGAGCACAACATGCGGACATGGCTACATATTCTCGCCGGTTGAGGACAATGATGTACAATCCTCGCTTCTTCGATTGCCATGACACCGCTTTATCACCAAGAAATTGTAAAGCTCCCGAGGTACTTTTCCGTGAGTCTAAGCATCCCTGCGTGGTCGGCCTCAAAGCGATTAGTTCAAAACCGTAATCCTTCAAATACCGGATCCCCAAGTTAATGGTTCCCTTTATGTATCGTAGGATTCTTTTGGCCTCAGAGAGGTGGGTTTCAGTTGGTCGCGACCGATAACGGGAGCATAGATAAACAAAGAAAGACAATATCAGTCTCGCTAGTCGTTAGATACATGAGAGACCCAATAATACTACGGTATTTTGTAGGGTCCACCAATTTCCCATGTAAATCAGCGCCTAGCTTCTTGGTATGAGCCATTGGTGTGGCATAGGTGTCACATGTTTTCATTCCAAATTTGTTTAACAATTCAAGGGCATATTTGGACTGACTCAAGAAAATACCACGGGGTGATTGATGAACTTGCAGTCCTAGAAAGAACGTGAGTTCACCCATCATGGACATTTCAAAATTTTTCTTCATTAGTTTTGCAAAAGCGATTGAAAACTTTTTATGTGTAGACCCAAAAATGATGTCATCCACGTAAATTTGAACAATTAAGATATGTGTCCCGTGATATTGTATAAAAAGAGTTGGGTCAACCGAACCTTTGGTGAAATTATTAGCAATGAGGAAGGATGATAGCTTATCGCACCATGCCCGAGGAGCTTGTTTGAGACCATACGAGCTTTGTTCGGCTTTGTAGACGTGATTCGAAACTCGTGATCAACGAATCCATCCGGTTGGTGACATAAACCGCTTTTAAGTTGTCCATTGAGAAACGCAGCTTTGACATCCATATGATAGACCGTCATATTCATATGAGCTGCGAACGCTAGAAATATCCAACACCTCAAGATGAGCAACCGGAGCAAAAGATTCTTCAAAGTCTATTCCCTCTTCCTGACGATAACCCTTAGCCACCGGACGTGACTTATTTCGATAACATTTCCTTCAAAGATCCAATTTGTTTTTCCAAATCCATTTTAGACCAATGACGTAGACCTCTGTTGGTCTTTCAACCAGTTCCCATACTTCAAGACGCTTGAATTGGTTGAGTTCTTCTTGCATGGATTCAATCCAGTTGTCTTTTGTCATTGCGCCTTTGATGTTCTTAGGTTCAGATTGGCGATGCTGAGTGCATAAATGCAATGTTCACCGCTGTGAAGACGCGTTGTCTTGTAATGACCGGTTGATTCGGGTTGCCAATAATGTTTTCCTGAGGATGGTCTTTCGTCCATCTATGTGTGGAGGGTTGATGTTGATATACATTGTGCGATTCGAGGATTCAAATGGTTTGTTGAAGATTCCGCGACATCCGGTGCAGCAGTCTCATTAGCAAACGGGTTGAAGAACGCATTTGGATCAAAATCAGCAGTGGGGTACTACATTCGAATATCATCGCGATCTTCATCATTGTTGGAAGCGGTTTGTTCAACTGTTGTGGTGGAGTCAACTGGTGTATGTGCATCTTCAACAAGAGTTGTTGTAGCGTGTGTATCGTATAAGAGTATTATCGTTGAGCAAATGAAACAACGGATACACCCGAGCACGCTCATCAATATCGCCATCACCAATGGAGCAAATAACCTTTCCATTTGTTGACGAAAGTAAGTCGGGGCTTTGTTCACCGGTGATGATGGGGTTTGGGGAAGTTTAAGCGGTTGTGTCCGGTTCCAAGTCGTTATACTCGTAAGCCATTTCCGTAAGTTCATCAAAATGAGCATGAATCGCTTCCATCACCGCTTTGTACGACGATTCCGTGATTCGAAACCTTTTGAATTATCACAAGATCCGATAAAGACTCCAATGTCAACTTTGGCTTTGAGCTTTCCAAAGTCATCACGATCATTATTCGGATAGCAAAGAGATCCAAATACATGAAAGTGTTTTAGATTTGGTTTTTTGTTATGGACGAGCTCGAAAGGTGTTTTGTTGTGGCTTTGTAATCATAGAACGGTTTTGAGTATAGCATGCGAGATACTTACGCCCATAAGTAACTGAAGTTTAGCATTGATTAACATTGTTCTTGCAGCTTCCACTAACGCTCGGTTTCGCTCTTCGACAACTCCGCTTTGTTCGTGTATGCGTGCAATAGATGTCCGATGTCAATTCCCACTTTCTCATAAAATTCACGAAGAGTTTGATTAACAAATTCAGTGCCTCTATCCGCTCGATTAGTCGAACGGTGTTTCGTAGGTGAACTTGTATTTTCGTGAGAAAGGTGATGATCATCTGTGGAGCTTGATCTTTGCTTCTAATAAAGTAGACCCAAGTCCAAATGTGAATAGTCATCAACGATTACTAAGATGTAGCGCTTGCCATTGATCGCTTGCACGCCAAGATCGGGCCACACAAATCCATGTGAAGAAGATGAAGCACATGCTGAGAGTCGTGTTCCACCTTTGAAGGAAAATGAGCACGAGTGCTTTTGCCTTGTTCACAAGCCGAACAAAGGTGATCTTTAGAATATCGAAACCGCGGGAAGTCCTTCAACTAGTTTGTGTCGAGCAAGGTTGGTGATGGTTTGAAAGTTTAGATGTGAGAGACGACGGTGCCATAGCCTGGATTTTGTTGATGTTGCCTTTGAAAGTAAACATATGGGAGATGAAGCAACCATGTCTTTCATAGAGATAGTGTAGAGACTAGAATTACGCGATCCGGACATAAGGTCATTTCCTTGTAGATCACTTAATGAAACAAGTTTTCTCCCTGAAAGCAACCTCCAAATCTCCATCACAAAACCGACCTACTGAAAACAGATTATGACCGAGGCCTTCCACATAGTAAACCCCGCTAATTTCGATGTTCCCATTGACATAGTCTCCGTGAGCCCATGATAGTGCTGAAGTGATCATTCCCGAACCCGACAAAGGCCAATGAACTTTGCAATAAAGTTTGATAACAGCTTTAAGATTGCTCGTCATGTGTCGGGAACATCCGCTATCAACAATCCAGAGAATGATCTCAGATCACCTGCATTACACAATACGGATGGAATAGAAGTAGATTTGGAACCCGAAATGTTAGAGGGTTCCGTAGCACTTATAGTAGATATACACACATCAATAGCTTTAGGTATCCACTTAAATCCTAGTGTGTTATATATCCATTTCCGCCATCTCCAACTAGTATTTGCTTTAGTCTTAGTGAATGCACTAGGTGGTACTACATTCCTAGGAGGTAACACAGGAGCTACAGGACAAAGAATGCGCTTCTTAGAATCTAAAGATGGCGGTCTACCAAGCAATGCACTTAGAAAGATTAGTGGGCCTAGAGGTATTCCGGTTCTTAGGATTCCTTAAACGAGAGATGATAGCTTTAGCAACACATTTATCATGGCAATCAGAATTCATACTTTTCCACAAATAACACAAGGTGCATCGATCAATATCAAAAGTACTTAACGGTTTAGCATTCGTTACATCACTATTTCTATTACATTTGTCCGACGCAATATCTATAGTGGAGGCAACGTGAGTCTTATTCATAGTCCTAGGGTGTTCTTCTACTTTAGCATTCTTGATTGATCTTTTCTTAGGTCGCAACTTCCTATTCTTCGTTTGAGTGCTCCTAAGCTGTGAAGTGCGGACTTTGGAAAAGGCTCAACTATTCCTGCTTCAAGAGAAGGAAGCACGTTAGCTACTTGTGATTTGGCATTAGAGATTCTAGGTGCATGAGTACTAAGTGTTACTCGGGCTAATCTCTTAATGATGGTTGGCGGAAGTTGTTCATACTTTCCTAACATTTCTCTTAACTTGAGGATAGTGTGAATCGATCTTGATTTTCGTGACCTAACATTTCCAAAGAAAATGCATAACTTCTTTAGTGTGTGCAAGATAATGATCAAGTTCATTTGATGCTTCATCACGAGTCTTTTGAGTAAATCAAATATGACACCATATTCCTTTTTAACTTTTAAAAGTTCTTGTTCATATTTTGAGATTTGACACTTAAAAGACACGCTTTGATCATCTAATTGCTCAATTTTATGATCGTAAGATTTTGCACGCGAATCGAGCGATTTTGTGTTGAAAAACATGTTGTTGATCGTGAATATCTTTTTGACACCAATTAAGACGACGAATTGCATTTGAAAGTTCGTTTGACAATCGCTTGTTTTCAACTTTTAAGGACTCGACCAAGCACATTATCGCTGTTCTCAACATTTATCACAGATTCAACAAGATCGCAGAGGTATGATCAAATGCATATGACAAAAATTCTCTAGCACAACATTATGGACATCAAAGACAGATGACATCTTCCAAGAGTCGATCAACATCTTTTCTCAACAGTTTCTTTTACGTTTAGTGTTAGAAATAGATGTTTCGCTTTTCTAAAACGACCTTCATCACTCCAAGTTCCTTATGAAAATCCTTTTCCCAGGCTAATGCACAATTTTTCAAATTTTTAACGTTAGGTAAAAGATTTTTCTCAAAAATGTCTCTTTGTTCTCGCGCCAGAGGCGATTGAAAGTGATCAATTTTGATTTCCGAACGATATTCTATCTCATGTTGTAAAATTTTGAGGTCAGCCATGAAGATGTCAAAATATCTAAGAATTTTTCGATTTTCATGTTTTGAATTTACTTCACTGATGGAAGGTAAAGGACCATAAATTTGTGCATAATCCGGTTGGGGATTAACATTAGAAGACTCAGGTGTTTTGATGATAACCCTTGGTGTATTAGAAGAATCCGTTGATGTGACGAAAGTGACCGCTTTTGAATAGTTAAAAGGTTTGTTGTAAACAACTTTTTCTAATTTTGATCGACTCTCGCCTTCTTCGTGATCTAATTCCTCTTGACGATGATATTCAACAACATTCATAAATGAATTATCAACTTTATATTCTCGTGACCGAAACTTCAGATTTGGTTTGAATGCTTTTGTTGAAAGCTTAGGTTTGTAATCAGCAAGATTCGGTCCATATCCATTTGGATTGGGTTTTAAAGTAAACTTTTCAATGGTTGTGACCGACTCACCATGTTTGTAAACAAAACTTTTAAACTCTTTAAGTTTGTTTTGCAAGCCGATGATTTCTTCAAGATGATCATCTATTCGCTTCGTTGAATGCTTTTTGTATGCAGAGAACTGCTTTTGACAAGTTAACAACTCAGCTTTAGCTTTTTGATTTTCCAAGGTGAGAGCGTTAATTTGCTGTTTATGTTCATGTTTCGTGTGTTCTATTTCGCACAACAAAGCATTCTTCGGCGCTAGATCAATGACCGTCTTTCTAAATATTTTTCGTTTTGATAAGATTTGGCAAAGGTCGCTTCAAAACCGCTTTCACGCTTTTTCTTGAGTTTTGAAAAAGTTGAGTTGCTTTTGTAAACATTCAAAATCCTTGGTTAGCAGTGCATTTTTGCATTTCAAGTCCCGATTAATGGCATGACATTTTTCCACTATGGTTTGTTGGTCTTGTATTAAACGAGCAAAACTGATGAGGCAAAAGTTCGGCGTGTTCAACGTGAGTCTCAACATGATCATTACCGAGATCCTCAAGTATAACCACGGAGTCAATTTGATTATTCAAGGGAGACCGCTTGGTCATCTTGATCGCCAAATATAACTACGGGGTCTAGTTGAAAATCGTCGGAATGAGATGTGGATGGCTCATTTTGAACATTCCGAGTCTTGCCGGATTCAGATGTTGGCGGAGATAGTAGATCAGAGATGAATATGGTTTGTTCGGTACCGAGACAAGCCATCTGTCATACATCGGCCCTGTGTCACTCATGTGTAACTCATGCATATTAGCCATCAACATAACAACTGCATTGGCCTGCAAGTCCTCCATATCATCATCCGAAGTCAGATTTGCCATAAAACTCGTTCTTTGTCCGTGAGAGATCCACCGCCTTCATCCTTAAGAGCCAAAAGAAGAGCCTCTTTAAAATAAGCACGCCTCTAGTCCTTGGCTTTGGGCATGCATTAGCCAGTGTCCCTTCTCATTGCAGTTGTAGCATCGAAGACCATTCAACCCATTCTGAGCATTTCCTGCTCCATCTGGAGCTCGATTGTTATTCCTACCCACAAGATTAAACCCTTGACCACCGCCCATCGACGACCATAACCACGATTTCAACTTCAACTCGCCCATTGTTCACAATGTTTTGATTCCTTGTATTAGATGAGGAACTAATACGGTTGTTGGATTTGTTGGTATAACGGCTAAAGGCATTAGCAATCATAGCAAATCATTGTTGCAATGCTTCAACGGATCGATTCCTCATTAGCTTCAAATGCTTGAGCATTGTTGTTGTTGTATGGAACCAATTGAGTTTGTTGAGATGGAGGTTGTGAAGGATCATGTGGTGTGATTGTAGCAGTTGGTTGAGTTGCTGGTTGAGGAGAATAACTGTTATGAGCATATAAGGCAAGTTGTTGATTTTCCGGATGTGTCTGAGGAGCAATTTGAGCACGGAGAATCCTTTCCCTATCAACTTCCTTTTCATGAGGCTTCAAGTAATCGTACAACAATCCGTAGGTAGTCTGATGCATGTTTTTGCTTGACGGAGAAAAATGACATACTTCTCCCATTCAGGACCAAGACTACTTAGGAACTTAGTATTCACCGCAATTCTTGGCATGTGGATGTTGTGTTTATCCAAATCATTGATGATGTCCGAAAATCGGTGATGATAGGACTCGAGTGTCTCCGTGTTCAATCATGAAGTGTTCATAAGCCAAGTAAATTTTGGATTCCAAATCTTCATGATTGAGTACGCATCCTTCCATAAGAAGATCTAATATGATCCCACATTTTCTTTGCAGTCTTTTGAGCATCAACACTACTAAGAATTAGGTTTGGTAATCCTAGGAGGATATATTCCATTGCAAGCTCATCTGCTTCATAGTGTAGAAGTTCTTGAGGATTCAAGTCTGCAACAATAGCAATGTTCGTTTGTTCATCTCTTGGTGGAGTGGCATTTGGATCTCCTGTACAATGACAAGAGGCATCTCAAATGGACCTTCCAAGATAACCTTCTTTAAGAACTTTCCATGTGGCTTCTTTAGATCACAAAACCTAAAGAACCTTATCACCCATTGATCGTAGTTTCCTCGAGTGAGCATTGGAGGTCTATCAAGTGAACCAGCCTCATGAATTGATTGTTGGCCGCTTAAAGTTTCAAACATCTTTGCAAACCAAGTGGGTTCCCTCATAGTGATCCTTGATGGATGTTGATTGAAGTCATTTGTGTACGGTTGAGCTTGAAGACTTGGTGGTGGTTGAACCATTTGAGGTTGTGGATTTGCAACAAGTTGTGGAGTATGTTGTTGGTTAAATTGTTGTTGATAAATTGCTTGTTGTTGATTCCATTGTTGATGTTGTGGAGTTAGTTGTTGTTGACGTTGAGGATGAGGATAAGTGTAAAGGAAATAGTTAGAGTATGGTGGTTGTGACATGTTGATAAACTTGTGTTGATAAATATGGATCTTTGTAGTCGAATGAACCTTTGTTGATGAAGTGTCCTTAGGCGTAGAAAAGACAAGAACCAAGTAGCACTTATGCGTAAAAACACCAAAGTTACGCGGAACAATAATGAGTTACGCGTAGGATTTAGCTTACGCGTAAGTAGGAAAAAGCACTAAAGTTAGGCATAGACAAAAGTTAGGCGTAGAAAGTTAGGCGTAGGATTTTCTTATGCGTAAGACTAGGCTTAGGCGTAAGAAAGATCTTAGGCGTAGGATTTCTACGCGTAACTTATGCTTATGCGTAAATTTAGGTTTTTGCTCAAATGATCTTTTACACTATCACAAAGGCAAAAGATATCCAAAGTCGACGTATTTTCACACTTATCCAAGTAAGAAAACACGGAATAAACCACGAAAATGAAGATCAAACCAAGGAGGCACTTACGCGTAGGATTAGGGTTTTACTACGCGTAAGATTACTCGTAATTTTGATTTCTGCCAAAAGTGTTTCTAAACCAGTTTTTGTGTGATAAAATAGCTTCAATAACACCAAAAGACACAAAAGTGTGAAACTTGATGAACCAAAAACTCTAAAACGGTTACTTAGTAGGATGAAACCCTCGTTCAAAAACTAGATTGAAAACAACGTTCCACGCATAAAGTTCCAAACTTTTTGCCAAAACAAGTATTTTAACACCTTAAAACGTTGAAAGTACAAGAATCTTGGATTAAAAAGTGTAAAAAACAAGTTTTAAGCGAAGCAAAGAAGAGGTTATGTTTACGCGTAAGACCCAAAACCAAAATCTTCAAAAACAAAAGTGTACACCCAACTATTTGGCGATTGATACCACTGATAGGTCACAAGGTTTACCACACAAGCTTATAAGAAAGATAGAGAGGCGATTGAACAAGATATCACACACACACACACGAGATAATACGACCGGTTATGCGTAGAGTGTTTGTGAAAGAAATAACTTGAACAACCAACCTTCAAATGAAGGTTTACATAAGGTATTTATATGCTAGGAGCTAGGGCAACACTCCTACTCCTTCCCTTTCTCCTATGGGCTTGGGCCTAAGCTCATGGGCCTTCTACATAAGCTTAAGGCTAATAACAAACATAAAGGCCATAATAAGCTAACTGTTACATATGAGTAACTAACACTTGAATAAGGTTTAGGAGTGATTCCAACAAGTGGAAATCGCGTTTTAAAGCTTAAAAAGTCGTTTTGGAAATTCTGATCAAGTTTAAGAATAAGCTAAAACCCTTATCTTACGAATAAGTGTTAGGTCACCATATTCATGATAACACAAGCATAACAATGATATAGAAATAAGAGAAAGAGATAGATAGGTCGATACTTTGACAATATAAATGAACAAAGGTTTAGTAGCATAAATGAAAGAACCAACGCCCTCAAGTGAGGGTTTACAAGTGTATTTAAAGGAGAGGGAGCTAAGGAAACATCTAGTCCCTTCCTCTAGTCGTTTGGGCCAAAGTCATAGGCCCATGGGCTTACTACATAAGCCTAGACATAATTACTAACATATAAGCCTTAATACTTAGCAACCAATTACATAGTTAATGACTGACACTTGATAGTAGTTACACGTGATCCCAACAATCCCCCCATAAGGGTTGGTCATCTAGGTTGCTTGACATCTTTCCAGCCATCTTCTTTCTTGTAAGTAGATGTGCTTTCCATTCTTCAACTTTGTCAGCTTGACATCTCATGTTTCTTTGTTCTTTGTTCTTTGTTCTTTGTGGTGATCATATGTTTTTGTCTGCCGTACAACAACATCTTTGGTATTGGTGCTTCACGCCTTATAACTCCATGACTATTCCTTATGTTGCCATAAAACCTTTTACATGAAAATCTCTCAAAGTGTTTATGATTAGAAACATATTTTGTTAACACTTTGAGAGTTTTGTATTTTCATAAATACTCCCCCTCCACATGTGCTTGTATTGTTTTAACTTAAATCTGCACAGTAAGGGTAGAGCTCGCACTTTTGAAATGATCGACTTTCAATGAACTTAGACCGATTCGAGAAACTAGCTTGAAATTATTACCCGACCTGGTCAAGTCAAAGAAAGTTTCTCGGATTGGTACACTCTACTCAGACAAGTCTTATTCGAGACATGCTTACATCACTGGTTAGACCAGCTTGAAATTATTACCCATCCAGGACAAGTCTTTTCAATTACTGACATTTGAAGTTCGTCAATCCATGGGTTATTTCTGAGTTTGAGCACTTTGAGATTCCATACAATTCACAACATATTTTTTATCACTTTTATTTTTCTCTCCTTCAACAATAGCATATTAATGTTGTTTTTGAAGAAACGTTGATTGAAAATATGTCTTGTTGTTCCCCGTTCACTATCGTTTAAAACAGTTTAGAAATATAAAACAAGTTAATAGTGAACAATGACTGAAATTAAAGTAAGTAAAACACACTAGATAATTTTCAACATCATATTCTTCATTAGAAATCAATCAAAAAGAATACGTTACACAAGTACTTGCAGAATAGCACTTGGGATTGAAATGACAAAGGTTGGTGACTCCTCTCTAAGCTCAGTTACGCCTCGAGCACGACTCTTAGAACCCACCGAGCTATCTCGTGGATAAAGTTATTTGGAGGAGTGAAAAGATGGCTAACGTGTATGTGTGTTTTTACAATTTACAAGCTTAACCTTTTCACTCCATCTCTTATGCTATTTATACATGTATGAGATTTAACTCTTTCCTAAGTGACAAACCGACATCTTACGTAAGACACAATACCGATGCATTTTGTCTCTGCTACAAAGGCTATTCTAGGTAAGAGACAAGACTACTTTCCTAAGGTCCGTGATGACACGAGCCCGATCTTTTGCTATTCAGGGAAAGTTGACTTTGGTTGATAAGGACTTCGTCTTATCTTATTCAAACTTATCCCGCCTTGTCCCGCTTATTCTTCAATCTTTACATCATTCAGTCTTCTACTTCAGTTTGCCTTCGGTAAGTAGTTGGAGAGGAGTCTTAGGATTCAAAGTGAGTTATTGTCATCACTTACTGAATCCACCATCTTCTTCTTGACTCAGTCTTCACCCTTTAAGTTCGCTTTGCCGAGTGGAGAGACTATCTTGTTGTCTCGCATCAGTATCTCGAAGATGGCTCACCGAGAGACTATGCACTCAAAGGACTGTTAGTGTTTAACGGACTAGACACTTGGGCTATTTTCTATTCAAATCCTAGATTAATGGGTTTGGGTATTTATGAACCCAACAGCCTCCCCTTATTTGGATATACAAATAGCCTAAGTATTTGATCGCTGTAAGTGAGCAAATGGCTTCTTCTTACACCTAATGTACTAATGAATACAATAAGGAACATGAATATTTTAACAAAACATACATCGCTTATTGATCAAATTACAAGGTTCCTATTACTAGTACAAAAGATAATTCAAAATGATGTCACCCGGATGGATTCCCTGCTTCAAGCTTGACTTTCTTGGTGATGAGTGTTTCCCTGTCAGGATGGTCTCTTATATTTGCGTTTAAGTCAAGACAGTAACCTCGATATTCGCATGAGTCCAATTTGAGAGGCCACCGGAATATAGCCGATCATTGTAGCCACTCCGCCCTTTGATCGATATCACTCTACCTTTTGAATGCTGGGTTTCCATAGACATCAATGAAAAATAGCCCTCTTCGTGCTTTTCAATCACTAGACAGCTCACAAATTTCACTCCTTCAGCTGACCCCTATTACACTCCAGTCCGTGCACTTTAATCTCAGTGGAACTCAACTCTTCCTTTGCCGGCTGGATGATTGTGGTTGAGATCCTTGAGGTGCGATTAAGGCGGTCAATTCCCGATTGGGCCGGACAATCCCTCAGCCTTTCATATCTTTTTCGAGCATCTTCATCGTCCTTAACCACGCATTCTTCTTCTTTTCAATAATTGGACCAAGCTCATCGAAGTTCGTGATCCAAAAGTCGGTGAATTTGAGGGGATCATGAACCTCGAAGTGTCTTTTATCAACCCCTCTCAGAAACGTTCATGGCCGTGGTTTGGTATTGGGGATGATTTTGACATCTGGATCTTTTTCAGAAGCCTTCGCTTATCATTGTCCAGCTTGTAATGCTCAATTCTCGCTTTGCCCGATGGCTTCAGCTTTTCTTCTTCTTTTCTTCCAACTGCTTTTCTCATTTCACCATCCGAGCTACCGAGCTTCCTTGAACTTTTGCCCCGCCGACCTTTTGGAGTTTCTTTGGATCAATTCCCATGTTCTCCTTCTTCAATGACTACCTTGCCTGTGGCTTTCTATTCTTATTATCTTCTTGACTTGTTTCAATCTCTTTTCTTCTTTAGCAAGATATTTACTTAGCTGTTGAGGTGTAAGAAGATATTCAGTGTCGCCGATTTTGTAGAATCTTCGTGCTCAGAGTTGTCATTTTGCCTTTTCCTTTGTCCCGCCTGAGGAAGATGAAGTTGCTACCGGGTGGTGGTGTTGTTGTTATTGGTGTGATTAATGTGCTGTTGTTGTTGTTGTTGATGTTGGTGGTGGGATTGATGAGATAGGTATTGCCTTGAGACCGGTGGTGATGATGAGATTGAGCTACCGATACGGGCAGTGTTGTCTCCCCTCGCTGTGAAGAGGAGTTTCTTCAGCTTTCTCCCCCTCAACCGCTGCTCTGAGCGCCGGTGAGGGCAAAAGTTGGATTTGGTGCTGAGGGGATGGAACCGCTTGACCCTTGAAGGCCCGATAAATTTTAGAGATCATAGCCTTGATATCAAGAGTCACTTTGAATACCTGACTTTGCTTCCAAATTAGCCTCGAGAAACTTCCAGAGTAGTCATTCCGGGCCCAAGATTCTAGGCCGAGATGAGGATGCCTCGAGCCAAAGTAGCCATCTCATGTATTCAAGGAGTCCAATGTAGCTTGAAGAGATCGGATCGAGGATGGAAGACCCTGAACATTTGAGACTTGAGCATATCGAGCGGTTGAGGCTTGAGGATTGTTTCAAGTGCACGCCAAGAGCCTTTAGCACTTTAGAGTTAAGTGTTGGGTCTTCTTTGACAAATTCCCTGATTTCATCTACCTTTGTACCTACACCTCAAGGTGCCTCGAGGAATTTAGCCAAGTTGTCATCCGGTCCGGGTGAAGGTTGTCATACATCGATCCCTCGTGCTCATGAACATTTTCATCAAAGCCTTGTACCTCTTTAGATCAAGATAACTTGCAGCTAAATTTTAGTGTGTTGTTCCCAGGTGTTTCAAAGGACCCCTGAGTATAACCTTCTTGAAGCTTTGGTGATCCACCGAACAAGTCAGCTTTCAGAAGTGGGAGAACATTATCAAATCTTTCAAATTCATCAGTGGAGGAAGAGGAGTCATCATTTCATGTTGGAATGGTGATTCAAGATGCTCCTCGTGGATCAGCCGAGGCTCTTGTTCGATTGAACCTCGCCCACTTCTTCCCCAACCGATAAAACTTCATCATCGGCCAGAAGCTCATCTTCCTAAAAGAGTATTCCAAGAACATCGCGAACGGTTAACAAGGGGTTGGTGATGGGTTCCATATCACGCCGGTGGTATGTTTCCTCGAAGTCTTTGTTCCCTCGTTGACCCCTCGCACACTAGTGGGCGCTTCCCGCTGTCTTCTCTCGGAGTCGATTGGTTTTGGGTTCCATATCGGCGGTTGTTCCTGTCCCCTCCGAAGTCTTTGTCCCCAAGTGACCCCCGAGACACGTGGGTGTTTCCCAAGGCCTTTAGTAGAGTCGTGACAGTTATATCCCTATCACGGGTTGTTTGGTTCCCTCTCGAGTCTTTGGGATCGATCGGGTGCCCTCGCACAAAGGCCGTGATTTGCTAATGTCATCCTTGGGCTTAAATGGAAGGCGCTCCCCTACCTGGGTTGTATGTTTCCCTCTCGATCTTGGAGAGTAGTAGTTGGGACCAAGGGCACCGACCGTGATTTATCGTGTCCTTCGTTGTCACCGGGTGGGTATTGCTTGGTCTCTAGTGGGTGGCGATCGCCTTGGGTTTTGCCTTTTGGCAAGTGTTCCTGAAGCCTCGTGGCCCCGAGACTTAGGTTTGGTCTTAGTCCCACCGAGACTTCCCTTTCTCTTTTTAGGAGCAGTGGTTAGAGACACTAAATCCCTCTCGTTGTTTACAAGAACCATATGGGCCGCCAATTCAATATTAGAGACTCGGGATGGGTCCTTTTGAAAATTAGATTGACTCGTGGTACTTGGTAAAGCAAAGGTATTTGTACTCATGAGGATAATTACAACCCAAGAAAACTTGTAAAGCACATGAGACAAACCTAGGATACTAAACGATTTCGCCCTAGTTTTGCTCAAGAGCTTGGTTACGAGATCATCAGTAAATGATCTCTCCCATGTCGACAAAGGACCCCATTCATCAAGCGTTGAGCCATCATCAACTGAATAGAATTAACTTGTTCAGTGGATGAGTGGTTCCCGCCGAGGACCTAAATCACAAAAGTGAATAGGATCCTCCAAGCCACGGGAAATGAATTCTTGGTGATGGGGTTCTGTCCAAAAGTTTGGATCTAAAGCAATTTGTTTTAACCCATCCTTAATCGTTGAGGGTTCGGATGGGCAACATAGACTCCATTGTTGTAATCTAACCCTATTGAAGTGCAAAAGGTTTTATAATCCGTGGTTAGTGACTATTCCACATTGAAAAGATCAACTTAATGAGATACTCCCCGAGAGGTCGAGGTCGGCCTCTCATTAGTTGAGGGTGTCGGTCATAGGTCGTGGTCGTAGCCCAAAACTCCCTAAGGAGGTTTTGGTATAGAATTGAGGACATTTCACAAAGGCCGCTTTTAGTAGGCGCTAAATAAAAATTTCATAATGTCTTTGTAGGCCGACAGCTTGTGGTATTCAAAATTGCCTATGACATTATTAGTTTTAAATTCAACATTTGTAAGATCCCCTACCCAATCGAGAATCAAACCGAGAGATTGTCTTCTAGCCATTTCCATTAAAGATTTTAGGGTTTTTTGAAAAAAATAATTTCTTTTGACTAGAACAATCAAGGTTTTTAGATCTCTCAAGTTTGTGATGAAAAACTTTTGTAAATGTTTACAAGAAGGGTTTTCCAAAAGAGGTTTGAAGAGTTTTTGAGAACACACAAATATTTCTGGGTTTTAGAAATGATTTTGACAGAGTTTTGTTGCCGAAAATAATTTGTGTGTTTGTTTGTCTTGGAAGAGGGTATTTATAGAGTGGTGAGAGGGGTCAAATGTGCATAAATGGGAATTTTTAAAGTCAGTTTATGAAAACGTTTTGAATCTCCACATTTAATGCCACCCACCACTACCCAAGAAAAAATCCCATTTCAAGGAATCAGTTGCAAGGTACGTAGAAGTGCACTTTGGCGAATAAAATATCCATAGGATATTTCATGTGAGAGAAGGCATTTAATGCCAAGTGGGATGAGGTGAGGAGACCCCTGACAGTAAGACATATATTCCTATATTAAATTGGCATAGTTACCAACCTAGGACATTTAAGTAACTAATACTTGGATCATTTAGTTACTCATTCAATGCTCAATAACAATTGTTAGGTCCCCTAATGAGTCTTACTCATTCAGTGAGAATAATTTTGGGTGTTCAGGGAGGAAGAACCATTTCAAAGAACTTACTGAGATTGGTTTTCAGATGCTTGAATTTCAATGTCAAGCATTCCCAATTCAGCTTTTAGTCTCCTGAAAGTAGGTTCATCCAAGGATTTGGTGAAGATATCGCCAGCTTGATATTCAAGAGGGATGAAATGGAGTTCTATGTCTCCTTTCATTATGTGATCCCTGATGAAGTGATATCTGATATCAATGTGTTTGGTTCTTTGATGAAGGAGAGGGTTGTTGGATATTGCAATTGCACTGGTGTTGTCACAAAAGATGGATACCATTTTGTAATGGATGTCATAGTCACTGAGTTGACTTTTCATCCATAAAACGCTGGCACAAAGATCCCGGCAGCCACATACTTCACAAGACATAGCCATTGATTGTTGCTTTTAGCACTCCAACAAACTAGTTTTCCTCCAAGGAATTGACAGACCCGAGGTACTTTTCCTATCCATGTTGCGCCAAAGATAATCGAGTCGAGTAACCTTTGAGATCGCACTCGAGCACTTTGGATAATAGAGTCCAAGATTTGGGGTTCCCTTCGTGTATTTGAGTATTCTTTGGTCAGCCGTGAGGTGAGATTCTTTGGGATTGACCTGATATCTTGCTATTAAACAGACCGAGAATTGTATGTCCGGTCTAGAAGCGCTAGATACATCGTGAGCCTACAATCCCCTTGAAATGAGTTTGATTGACTGGTTTGCCGCTGAGATCAGTCCAAGGTTGTTAGGAGGGACCATTGGTGTCTTCATCGAGGCACGCCGATATCTCATATTTCTTCAAGAGATTTCGTGTATTTCTCTTGAATGATGGATATTCCTTTATCGCTTGTTCGATTTGTAGTCCAAGGAAGTATGTGAGTTCACCCATCATGCTCATTTCAAATTTCTTTGTCATCGCTTTTCAAACTGCTTGCAAAGTTTGTAGTTTGTTGAGCCAAAGATAATGTCATCAACATAAACTTGGACCAAGATCACATCTGTTGTGTTCTATAGACAAACAAGGTGTTGTCTATCTTTCCTCCGACAAACTTGTTTTGTATTAGGAAGGCTGAGAGAGTTTCATACCATGCCCTGGGAGCTTGTTTAAGACCATAAAGGGCTTTGTCATGCTTGCAGACATAGTCGTGAATTCACTACTCTCAAAGCCGAGGTTGCCTTGAACATACACATCTTCCTTTAGATCACCATTTAAGAATGCACTTTTGAAATCCATTTGGTAGACCCCGGTTCATGTATGTTGCATATGCAAGGAAGATCCTGATTGCTTCCATTCTTGCAACAAGAGCAAATGTCTCATCATAGTCAATGCCTTCTTGTTGACTATAACCTTTGGCTACAAGTCTGGCTTTGTTTTTAATGACAGTGCCGCTTTCATCAGTTTTGTTTTGAAAACCCACTTCATTCCTATGACAACGACATCCTGAGGACATTTGATCAAGGTCATGACCTTGTTTTTTATCAAACTGCTGCAGCTTCTTGCATAGCCCGAACCCACTTGGGTGCTTTAGAGCCTCAGTGACACTTTTGGGTTCTATTTCCGATAGGTAATCAAGATATAGACATTCATTGGTCAAGCCGCAGTTAACTTAGCGCTATGCTTCTAGTGAGCATACCCTCAGTGGGTTCACCAATAATGTTTACAAGCTTTATGTCCTGAGATTTTGTCCACTTACATTGTGGTCTAGGATCTGAGCTTGAAGAGGTCACCGGAGACTCAGGAGTGAGTCTCGTGCTTGAGCCACGAATCATTGAACATCCGCTGAGATGTCTTGTTCAGTTGGGTTTCTTGATTCACGTGTTCCCGAACATTTGGTCCAAGATACCTATCCCAAGATGGACTCGATTGATTATCAATGAATTCACTGATAGTTGGTTGGGGAAGGTTGTGAGGCAAGATATAAAATGAGATGTCAAGATCGCCTTGATATGAGGAATTGAATTCGTGTTGTACTCATCAGAGGATATCTTGATGAGTCATCAATTCCTATTTCCTCCACTATGGTGTTGGTGAACCTGATGCTTTCAAAGACTTTCATCAAAGGTGACATGAAAGGTTTCCTCAACTTGTTGTCTCCTTATGTTAAAAACCCTGAAGGCTTAGGAGATCGCTGAGTAGCCTAAGAAATATCCATCATCAGCTTTTGCATCAAACTTTCCTAGATGATCCTTGTGGTTATGAATGAACACAGGACATCCAAATACATGAAAATAACTGATGTCAGGAAGTCTACCTTTGAAGATCTCATATGGGGTTTTATTATGTCTTTTGACAATGATTGACTTGTTTTGAGTGTAACAGTGCTTTGACCGCTTCCAAAAATGCTTTGAGAGGGTCGAGCCATTTAGCATGGTTCTAGCAGCCTCAATGAGAGTTATGTTTTTCCTTTCAGTGACCCCATTTTGTTCAGGGGTATAAGGAGATGAGAAATTTTGAGAAATTCCTTTTCATCACGAAACTCTCAAGCTCTTGATTTTGAACTCAGCACCATTGTCGGCTTCGATTTGTTTAACAAGAATGTCATTCGTTTTCAATCTTCCCGATGAATGACATTATTGTATCACCGACTCTTTTTGGAAAGAGTGTATACCCAAGTGTATCTTGAGAACTCATCAACAATGACAAGTGTATACTTTCATGCCGATTGATCGGGACTACAGTCCAAAGAGATCCATGTGCGTGAGGTGAAGGCAACTTTGATGGAAAAATTTTGTTTGGTTTTGAATGATGCTCGTGGTGTTTACCTTTTCACAAAGTGCAGAGCATGGTTTGTCTTTTGCAAAAACCAGTGATGGTAAGCCAAGGACCTTGTTTTGTTTTGCCAATTTGTTGAGGTTTTTGAAGTTTAAGTGTGAGAGTCTCTTATGCCACAGCCAATTGATAGTTTCAGTGGCTTTAGCAAAGAGACAAGTTCCATCTTGGGAGAGTGTTGACATGTCTAAAACGTAAACATCATCTCTCCTAGGAGCTATTAACACAACTTCCTTGTTGGCATTGAAGATGGTACCTTGTTTGTCATTGAATTGCACAATATACTTAGCATCACATAGTTGACTGACACTGATGAGATTGTATTTAAGACCATTGACATAAGCTATTCTAGAGAAAACTATTCCATTGCATGCCATCAACCATAACCTTCAGTGGGACATGATGAGTTATCACCAAAACTACCTTGGGTCCCGGTTCCTCTACATACTTGTGCAGATACTCCTTCACACCAGTCATGCTTCTTGAGCATCCACTGTCTAGATGCCAAATAGGCTCCTGGCGTGTCTCGCACAAGTAGTAAACTCAATTAGTTTCTTCTCAGTGACCCACTTACTAGTGGGCTTGGGTCTCAAGGTCTCTTTGAATTTGGTAATTGACTCATGGTCAGTGGTTGAGTGCATTGTGCTACTACATGTTTTATATTTAGAGACTGAGGATGACTTAGTGATTTTGGGTTGTTTTGTACCTCTCCTTGCATGAATGACACTGTCATGTTGGGATGTCTCATGAGCTGGATTACCCGCATATATCACAAAGATGTGTTCATGAGACAATCATCCCGATGATGATCATTAAACCCACAAAGGAGGCATAGAGGAAAAGGTTTTGCTCTATTCTTGGGAGCAGCTTTTAGAGGATGAAGCATACCGATGACCAACTTTGGTATAGTTTGCTTGATGACATATCGTAGGTGGTCTCAGTAGTTATGTGATCATCCTTTTGCGATCATGCAAAAAGGATTCTATAGCGCTTGTCGTGGTATGGCCGGTGTAATGACACGTACCACACTTTTGCTTGGGTTTGTTGGTGGATTTTGACTTTGATGAGCTAGATAAGGTCGACTTAGTTTCCTTGATTGAATCAGAGCTTTTTCGATGGATTCCATCTTTTCGCCTTCCTCACAAGCTCGCTTAGTTGCCGAATTTGGTCACTTTAGTGGGAACAAAGGATGTTGAAGTCTCAAGAGGAGTAGACTCTTGTTGAGTTGGTTTTGTTGGTCTTTTCAGATGGTTCTACCAAGTTCGACCTTTCTTTGGTGAGTGAGGATTGAATTGTAATGGAGTAAGCTCAGAGCTTGGTGCAAAGACCAAGAGGTTTCAGTGGTGGAAGCGGTGATTGAGATTCTGCTTTGCACTTCGAGATGTGTTTAGTACTACGGGCACATCGTGGAGTCCAAGCATGCTCTTTAGAGCTTGGCTTTCGTGCTCTAGAATCCTTCCGAATTGTTAGAAGCTTACTCTCGTGATTGACCCTTTCAATCCAATCACTTGGGTAGTAGTCAACTTATTGGTAATGATACCACCGTGACACAAATGGCTTAGGACCTTGGTCTTTGTTGAGAGAGTCAGGAAGATGATCTTCACCTAAGACTCTCTTCTTTCTACTGGGGCTCCCACAAAGATCAAAGACCCCGGATTCTTGGCACCAACTATCAAGAATATCTTGAACCTTTTGAGTTCGCCTTGAAGAGCATGATTCCTTTTAACTAGTTCAAGTTGTTTTGAATTTGCAAAGTGACGACCTCAAGCTTAGCTTGTTTTAAAAGAAGCAGTTCATCCCTACACTTGTTTAATTCATAACTTAGCTTGTTGTATTTTGAAAAAAGATTTAGTCTTTGCTCCTCTACGAACTTAAGGTCAACATTAATATAATTCATGTAAGACTCGCCAATCGAGTCATCATCCATAGAAAGTAGAATATTTACCTTCTTCATTGTGATATTGACCCATTCTCCATTCTTGGCATGATTCTTTCCAATGCCTAGCTTGTCCTCTTCAGAGGGCCATCAAGTAATCGACATGCACCATTTCATCATCTCGATGACACCGCTCTTCATCCCGGTGAAGGTCTCAAAGAACAAGGCCTTTGTTTTACCCCGCATGATTGAACACTTTTTGTTGTTTATGAGGGACTGGCCTCGAGCAATGCAAGCTTAGCTTTGACTTTCTTATACTTAGCTTCAAAATCAACAGCTTTGTTTTGATCAGATTTGTTTTGAAAGTTTTGATGAGACTGATAGATATTTTGTTGAAATTTGCTAAAGCCTCGAGGACCGATTTGACCCTCGATGGTTTATAAGAGGGTTCGTAAATAGTTTTTGAAAACAATCTTTGCAAAATGACCTCTTTTGTGACACTTAAAACATTCAGTGTCCTCATTTGCTTTGGCATTTGAAAAACCTTTGTTTTTTTATAAACCTTCGAGAGTTAGCAAGGAGTGCCCTTTCCGAAATTCGTTCATGTCATTTAGGTACTCCTCACTTGATCTCTCATCGGCTCATCATCAAAATTTTCCGAAAATCTTGAACAACATTGTTAGAATAAAAGCAGCTTGATATTGGTGATGAGGTGGTGGTCGTGGACTTCTTGACTTCCCGAGACTTCTTTAAGTCGTGGTATCGCTTGTTGATCGGTTTTCCTCATAGACAAATTTCCCTTAAATTTCGTGAAGCTCAAGATTCTCGATATGATTAGCATTCCTAAGTCCCCGAGGAATTCAACCACTTCTCGTGGAGATGCTGACAAAACCAACATTGATTTCATGTTTGGACAACTTAACACCATCATTTGATAGTTCATTTAAAAGAGTTTTGTACCGAGTGTAAGTTTGAGAGAGAGTTTCGAGTCCTTAGCCCCAAGGTGTTATACTCAAGTTTCGTGTCCATTATCCTTTCCTTGGTATCGATGGGCCTTCATGACTATGAACTAGGTCATCCCAGTTTGTTTAGTCAGTACTACAGCTTATAATCCGACTCCATAATATCGCCGTGAAGACAAGATATTATGATACTTTGAGTCTTTGGTCCCGTTGACCACTCTCCTTTCATCCCTGGGTCCACTGAGCTTCGTGTTTAGGCATGCCTTCAGCTTTGGGACAAATGGACCTTCATTTATACACTTGATATAATAAGGTTCCATCCCAATCAAATAGCAAAGCATTCGCTTTTTCCATTTGTTGAATTTGCCAACTTCAAGTCTAGGGGAAACAAATTTGAATAAGCTCCACCTTTTTATCGACTAGTTGGGGTACATCAATTTTAGCCATTTAGGATCCTAATTTAAAAACTTTTAGAGTGGCCTAAAAAATGATTTATAATTAGCCTTGCTCGATACCACTTGTTGTTCCCTCGCTCACTATCGCTTAAAACAGCTTTAGAAATATAAAACAAGTTAATAGTGAACAATGACCTAAATTAAAGTAAGTAAAACACACTAGATAATTTTCAACATCATATTCTTCATTAGAAATCAATCAAAAAGAATACGCTACCCAAGCACTTATGAATAGCACTTGGGATTGAAATGACAAAGGTTGGTGACTCTCTCTAAGCTCGAGCTAGCCTAAGCATAACTCTTAGAACCCATCGAGCTATCTCGTGGATAAAGTTGTATTTGGAGGAGTGAAAAGATGGCTTATGGTATGTGTGTTTTAGAATTTACAAGCTTAACCTTTTCACTCCATCTCTTATGCTATTTATACATGTATGAGATTTAACTCTTTCCTAAGTGACAAACTGACATCTTACAGAAGACAAAATACTGATGCATTTTGTCTGTTAGGATTTAGTAAATCCAGTTATTAAAGAGTCGGTCACCTCAAGTATATGTAATCGTTAGAAAGCTCGCAGTCGTAGATTATTACAAGTTAAGTAGTATTTCGTTAAGTAACACCGTGGAGGACTAAGTCTTTACCCATCACCGTGATGCCCTGATCCACGTTCCCCATAGGTGGCGATTTATGTAAGTACTATAAATACTCTCTACCTTCCAAGGTAGAGAGTTGGAGCTGATAATAAGATTTTTCTTTCTCTCAATAAAGTTCCCAAACCTCTAACTCTTTCTCTCTCTAGAAAATCATCTTGTACGTCTCTTGTGTTAATGGTTTGATGTGTATGTGAAATCCAATATGTTACAAATGGTATCAAGAGCCATGGTTAGATCATCTCTTACATATCCTTGGATTTCTAGTGGTTTTTAGATGGTTTTTGAGTTTGAAAAAGTGTACTGGTTTTTGCATCATTTGGATCATCTCTAGTGTTAGTGTACTTTTGTGTTTAGGATCATTGTATGTGCTTGGGTTTTGATTTGGTAAGCTTGAATCACTGTGGTTGAGCTTGTTTTTGGATTGAAAAGTGTGTTTTTGAAGTTTTTCTTGGTAGCGACTTGGTTCTCTTAGTGAATTTCATCTTAGCTTAATTTGATTCAAGAAAAGTAGCGAGTTGTAGTGCTTTTTGGTAGCTACTTGGTCCTAGCGACTTGTCTTTTGAGACAAGCCGACAAACTGTACACTTAGTGGATTCTCCACTACGTAAATACTTGGTGAAGGTAGCGACTTGCTTTCAATTTTGTTAGCTTAATTTGTACTTAAGTTTCTTAGCTTAACTTGGTGCTAGCTTAATTGACCTTAGCGAAGTTACTATTTAGCTTACTTGACGACTTAGCGACTTGGTGCTTAGCTTAACTTGGTGTTAGCGATTTTGATCTTAGCGAAGTTGTTCTTTAGCAACTTGACCGTGTCTTAGCTTAATTTGGTATTATAGCGACTTGATTTCATAATACTTAGCAACTTGGTGCTTAGCTTAATTGGTTCAAGGTTTCTTAGCACTTGGTTAAATTTTTGTTTGTAATACGGTTTTCTTGATTTTGTAAAATCCCTGAAAGAATCTATTTCCGGTGCTTAATCATTGAGTTATAAACTGTAATCTGTTAACATGTCTACCAACGCATCTACAATCATCTCCACTGTCGAGGATGTTCAAGCTACCGGTTCTCGATACTGGCCCACCCATGCTTGACGAACCGACTACTTGACTCTTGGGCTCAAACGTAATCGTGATTGTATTGTCTTGGAAAGGAAAATGGGGTCAACATTCTCAAATCCATTGATGAAGGACTCAGATCGATTGAGACTACACGAGACATAATTGATAATGCCGCAGATGGAACCATGATCTTTAGATTGGACGTAACCAAAGACGTATGATGAGCTCGCTGATAAGGAGAAAAATAGATTCAATGCCGATATCGTGGCCTCCAACATCATACTACGTGGTCTTCCAAAAGACATCTACAAGCCGATCAATCACAACACCGGCCAAGCGCTTTGGGATAATGTCAAGATGCTTCTCTCGTGTTCTCGAATTAACAAAGGAAGACAGAGAATCACAACTATATGATAAGTTTGAGCACTTCAAGATGAAACCAGATGAGAGTGTCTATGAGTACTACGGGAGATTCCATAAGCTTGTGAATGACATGAGGAACATCAAAATGACCATGCCAAACATTCACCTGAACTCAAAGTTTGTGAACAACATGAATCCCGAATGGCACAAGTTTGTCACCTCTGGTAAGCTAACCAAAGGATTGAAGAACACCAACTATGAGCAAATCAGTATGCCTTCCTTCTCCGTAATGAGAGACATGCTATGTTTGAGAAAAGGATTCTAGAACGCTCAAAACCAACCTGTGGAGAAACAAGTTCTTCAAATGACTCAACAACCTTTTACACAAATGTTGGTATTACTACCAAAGCTTCTCAAGTCATTCCCATGGGTGATGGTAATTACAAACTCATCCTTGATCCAAAGATATAAGCCTCCGCACTCCAAACACATTCACGGATAACTTCATCAATCAAATGTCTCTCATGGTCGATCAAACATGAAATCTCTTCCACACACCAACAATAACCTCAACAAAGATCCAATCCACACAATCAAGCAACCGCCGAGATGGGAAGGTTATGGTGCAAAACCGCTCAAGAAAGGGAGTATGAACAGGGAAGATGAGGAGTTGGTAGAGGATATGGGGTAAATCGTAATAGGGAAGGAATGGGAATCAAGGTCAAGCAAAGCCAATTAAGTGCTACAACCGTGGTGGTGAGGACATATTGCTAGGAACTGCGACATCTCTAAAACGCCCAATCGAATGCGTAATACTCGTCAGAGACAAGATGTCACGCAAGCTCAGATAATGGAGCGTTTTGATGAAGAGGAGTTGTTGTTCCTTGTCGAGGGAAATGCCCGAACCTATGATGTCATGTTGATAAACGTACCAATTCAGTAAGATAGGTCATAATCATCAAAATGCATTTCAAGCAGCGATCGCGGATGCATTTGACTCGATGTCGATGATGAACCTATCAGCCCAAACAATCTTCATGGCTAGCATCTCACCTATGGTGTCTCCAAAGGTCTCTCCACCACAACATGCTGGTCCATCCAAAGACAAAATCATTTCCGAGGTATTAAAACTATATGATGATGTTGATGGGCAAAAGATGCATAATAAAGTACAGTCTCTTGAAACTTTTGAATCAGATATTGAAGATATGGGTAATAGTAATATTGTTCCATATGATCAATATGTGAAGCAAAGTGAAAGTGAGGTTGTACAAAGTAATGCATCTTCCGCAGTCAATGAGGACTATGTCTTTGATGAATACACTGCATGTGCCCCCTCGATGATTCTCGTTATCTCGAATCAATGCCTATAAAGAACAAGTTGCTATTTATGAACAACGAGCTAAGTTTGAGTTGACCACCCGTGAGCGTGAAATGGATGACCAAATGCGTAGAGTTATTAGAAAAAGTAACTTTAGAGAAGAAGTCTTAAAACACGAGTTAAACTCCTTACAAGAAAAGCTTTCTAAAACTGCTAAGCAAAAACAGGAACTTCAAGAAAATGTTAAAATGCTTAAGCAAGAATTCAATGCTAAGGAATCAAAACTTTTGAATGATTTTTCCAATCTAAAAACTTTGAAAAACAAGCTTAAAAATAAGTTGTACGTACAAGGGTGTAGAAAAGTAGAAGGGGGGTTGAATAGTTTACCAATTAAAACTTTGTTTTGAAACTTATTGAAAAGATCAATTGATATTGATCTTAGATATGTTAATGAAATATGCAAGCAATATGTAAAGAGTAATTAAGGAAAGAAATGATCAAACCACAACAAGTTGTTTATAGTGGTTCGGTCTACAAGGACTCTTTTTCCTTGCCCTACTCCACTCCCCGAGTCTCACACTCGAGATTTTAACTTCACTAGTCAACAAGCTCCTTTCACCGGCGGAGAAAACCTTTACACTTCGCTTACATAATTTCCGACACTAAGCTAGATGTTGAGTTCTTTCCAAGGATACAACTACTCCCACACACAATGTATTTTGAGGACTAAAATACTAACCACTCACACTCACAATATTATGATGGTTTATGATGCTATACAAAACAGCAAGCTTAAATACACAACCCGCCACTTGTGAATGGCGGACCGTGAACTTCAAATTTTAAACTCATTAAGCACTAATGCAATGAAGATCCGAGAGTATAGGTCTCCCTGTCGTTATGTCCCAAATGAAAGTAAATGGATTATCGACGATAAGCGATCGAGAAGCTTGAATGAAAAGGGAATATGATTTGATTATTATAACTACGTAAATATCAAACAAATACAAAGGCTTAAATGCAAATTAAAGGAAATTAAAAAGATAAAATCTATTAAATAAACGCTATCACTATAATTAAAATGATGTTTTTGTTTTTATGTTTTTATAAAACCGAAATTAAAACTACGCCGATGTGATAACTAAAACGGAAACTAAATCAATATTAACCCTAAAAATATGAAAATGATGTTTTACAAACCTAATGATAAAAGAAAATATTTAGAAAAAGAAAATTATTTTTAAAACTAATTATCTAATTAAAAACTATTTTTAACTATTAAATAATTACCTAAAATACAAGAAAATGTGAAATAAAGCTAGAAAAATAAAATTAAGACTTAGAAAAAATCTAAAATATCAAAATAGAATTTTCAAAACTATTTTGTATTTTTCTGATTATTTTTCTATTTTCTAGGAATTTTAAACTATTAAAAACTAATTGAATTACTAAAAATTACAAAATGAACTATGAAAATCTGAAAATTACTTTTTTACTTTTTATATTTATCTAAACCTAAGAAAAATGAAAACTTATTTTTTTTTGAACCTTTTCTCAATTTTTGTATTAAAAGCTAATTAAAAGTGCTTAAATACTAATAAAAATCAAGAAAAATAGCAAAATGACTTAGAAAAATATGAAAAATTCAGGAAAACTCTAAAATTATAATCTAAACTGAGAAAATATAAAAACAGGTGCTTTTGTATGGAGAAATATAGAACCGGCTTCGGGAAGTGCTACTGAAATAAGCACTGATAAGCCAAAAGCTCACCAAAAGCTACCACACTGATAAAGAAGCTATAATAAGCTAGATTAACCAAAATGCTATGAGTTCCAACAAACTAATACCACCGGGATGATATGCAAGATACAAATGTAATTGATGTTTTGATTGATAAGTTAAAAACAAATAAGTTGCTAGGTAATCGACTTTAGACACTAGCACAAGCTTAGAAATAAGCTCAAAATGAAAACTACCATGGTTGGAACTTGAAAGACCGGTGAGACCAAGTGTACCAAAAATCATGCCATGAGAAGCTCTTTTGAGCCCTCTCACAAGCCGCGACAAATCGAGAAAAATCTCGCTAATGCCGAGACAGGGAGCAGGGAATAAAGACCCAAAGTACAAGCTTGTTTAGAGCTTATACAATACTGCAAAAATTCACAAAAATGCTAATAAGATAGAGAACCGCTTGAAGTTTTTGAAACACCAAACCTCACTAAATTTGACCCACAAATGAATCAAGGAAAAATCCTTGTAGTTGGCTCAAAACGCATTCTTTGCCAATTTTTGACTTTTGAAGAAACTTGAACAGCTTGACTAAACCTAACTTTAGATCCAATTTTATGATTGATTATGATTTGTTATGATGTAATGAAGCTATTACAACCTTTGTTTATGACTTTTAATCACAAAATGAGTGATTAGTTTCTTTTTTTCAAAAATCCAACAAAGGAACCCGTTGGATTCAAATGATATGGATGTTGACTTTCTTGGATCAAGTGCAGTGCACACAAGTAAGACGTATATGAGTCTAATGACTAAAACAAACTTGAACAAACAAAAGTTATACACTAAACAAGTCCTCAACACAATTAAATCAGAATTCCAAACACCTCTAATGCAACCGCTTAACAAGTAAAACTGATCAAAACACTAATCCACTTGATATTAATGATCAAACCAAGTATAACTATCCTAAATACGTACTATTTGAACAAGATTTGCACCGGTTCGACAAGAAAACAGATTATGCTTATAAACTAAATGACAACTTACAAGATGTCCAATAGCCACTATGGCTTGAATCCAAGAACCAGAGAACTACTACCCTAAGTATCCACCCACAGGACCTAAATCAACCCATTTGAATTGGCTGTCGCAAGACCAACCCCTAACCATTTCCATAGCCATTTGCTCACCCAGTTGACTTTTGTTGACCCGGATGCAAAATGAATGGAAACTTGAATTTGAGCTTGTACAATGCTTTCATAAGCTCATTTAAACTTATTAGACCGTAGAAACAAGTATATTGAAGCTTTTGAGAGTGATTTGAAATGGAAAATTTCAACAAAGGGACGCTAAGATCAAATGTAAACTTAAACTGAAATTGATGCTTGAATTAAGTCTCAATACACTTTAACACTTTAACTTGATACAATTTAACAAGAAATTACAAGTCTTACTCTAAATTGAAAGTTTTAACATAAAAATCCACATAAGTAAAAAGGTAAAACTAGTAGACTCCCTTTTGCTTCTTCACTTGCTCTCTTTTTATATCCAATGTCTTTTTCTCTATTCGAATAGTTCCCATCTCGCCATGGCCATTGATTAGCTAAGCCACTTTTTTGACCGCTTGATTTGTTTTGGGCCAAAAACATATATAAGCGCTGGGGGTTGAGATGGTGAGTAGGGAGCATTAATTGCTTTGTTGTTCAGTGGAGGTGGGGAACGCGGGTGAGTAAGAGGTCAGTGGTTGTGTCGGGTGGAGTGATTTGGCGCATACGGGGAGGGAAAAACGGGAAAGGGGTGATGACGGGTTGGAATATTTGATCGGGTCTCATATTTGACCGATATTATATCAATGCGGGGTCCAAAATTGATTATGACATTGGGGTCAAATGGGTGCAAGGGTCCAAATTTTTAAATAACAAGGACCTACATGTAAATTCAAAACACAAGGACCTAAGCTGCCATTTCATCAAAGTTACTTCAAGGGACCATTAATGACAAGTTTCAAAAAGTACAGTGGACCAAATCGGCATTTTCCAATTTTCGCGGCCATTTCGCCAAATTTCAAACTTGAAGGACCATTCTTGTAATTTTCTCAAACTTTTGACATTTTTTTACCAAAGGACTAAATTTGACAAGTTATGATTTAAAAAGGACCTTTGGTGATTTTTCTTTTGAAATTATGTGCTCAGGACTGCTTTTTGCCATTTTCTGAAAAGTCGGGATCAAACTGCCAATTATGCAAACTTTGCTCGCTTTTTCATCCTGATTTTGAACATTTTGCATCCAAACATATAAAATGCACTTTTGAGATATTTTCAAGATTTTGATGCATTTCATATTTTAAACGCTTTGCATAGCTCAGATTGACAAAAATGATGAGTATTTACACACTCATCAGTTTAATACAACAATGAAGTATGAATCGACACTAGATCATACAACACTAAACAAACAAGACTTCCAACTTCTCGTTTGAAGCTTGAATGTGACTTGATCTTCTTTTCTACAAAAGAGATCACTAATATGATATGAAACTGAGTTAGAAAGGTTAGAGAGAAGATATGTAAGAGAGTGTGATAGAAAGGGATGAAAAACTACTTTGTTTGGCTTTGCTATTTATAGCCAAAATGGATGAGCGCCTGATTTTACCACTGAACCCCTTAAAAGGGTTCCTACCAGGTACCATTTTGGTACCATGGGGTCCTGACAAAGAAGATATCAAAATCTTTGCTAAAGTCAACTATATCCAAGAGATTGTGCAAGATATGAAGAGTACAAATCCACAAAAAATATCTAATGAAATCTTCTAATGATTTCCATCACATGATGGCATATGTTGTATTTCTATATTTAGAAATATGCAAGTACTTAAGTAGTATTTGGTTTTAAGAACCTAACACATTCTAAAAATTACTATCATACATAATGATTAGAGTCATATCAAGATGTTACTAATCATAAATGTAAATGCATGAATGATGAATATATTGTTTGAAAAAGCTTGTTCTAATTTCTATTAAACTTGACAAGCTTTAAGCTTTTATATAAAATAAATTTACTTTTGTCGTTAACAAAACTTAGGTAAAGATCAAGAATATAAATAACGTTTAATGACGATATTTGTATTAACAAAGGGAATACCATTCAGACTGCTCACTTGATCACTAAACATAGAGTTTTAAGCGATAAGCATAGCATTCCCCTTGTTGTAGAACCAAATCCAGAGGTCATTAAAAAGGCTAGAGCTGCTAATAATGTGATCTATGATGGAAATGAGATTCTTAAACCTAGACAGAAACCTAGTTGCGTTGAGTGCACAGAGGAAGATAGAAAATTAGATGATGCATCTAGGGAGAAAAAGAATAAGAAGCTAGAAGATCCTGAATGTAAAGAGAATAACATAACGATCAAACCCCATGATTACAAAAAGAAAAATTGGATCTCCTTGAACAAGTTTAAGCTTCAAACGTTGTTAACACCCGACAAGTGTTCGAAAAAGGACTTAGATAAGAAAAAAGCAGAGAATCTTGTTGTAACAAACCCTACCCTTAGGAAAATGCCTTCAGCGACTGTGTATACTCCAAATACACCAATGCATTTAGTTCCTAGAACTATTGCCACTAAAAGCAAGACCTTAATCAGCCAATATGTTATCTTTCAATTATTTGTTGATTTTGAGAAAACTTGTAAGAAAAGGATCACACCCACTGGGATAACTGAAGGGGAAAGGAGTTTTGAGCAAACTAAAGAATGCTAAGGTCAATTTGAGAGTCTTAAAAAGGGGATGGACTTAGATATTAAAGAAATGGAAAAGGAATTTGATGCGATGATTATTAAGGTTAGTGACTATGAGCGAGAATTAAAATATAATGAGATTGAGAGGAAGAACTTGCATACCTTGAATGAGAATCTTATTTCTGAATGTATTGCTCAAGATGTGTTTTACACTGCTACAAATTGTTCCATTAATGCTTCTCAATTTCATGAATTATCTGTTGTTCGAAAGTCTCCCATGATCGTGTCATTGAGCTTGAAAAAACTAACTCTAAACTGCATGATAAAGTTGAACAAGATGATCATGATAACCTGGTAAAATAATTTTCTAAATTGGAAGTTGAGCATCTTGCTTTGCAATTAAAATATCAACATCTAAAGAAAATGTTAAAACCTCAAATATCAAGACATCCTTGGATGTTCCTGAATTTGATGCATTTTTGAAATTAGTAAACGTGATGAATGATTCGAGCTCATTGTAACACGATCAAAAAGTTGAAAGCCCAAATCTCTCAATTAAAGGGTGAAAAGAACAATGTGACTGGATCCCAAATGCCTCCTCCTTTAGATTCTCAGTACTCTCAAACGTTTCATCTTCGAAACTTGGTTAACTCTTTACAAAAGGAAAACAAGAGTTTTCTAGAAGAAAATGAAAAAGTTAAATGACACTTTAAAGAGTTATATGATTCAATGAAAGTCACTCGTGACCAAAACAACAAAAAAATAACGCCTTTACAAAAGAAATTGAGAATCGAGGAGTCGAAAAGGGAAACCGCCACTTGTTTTAATGAGAATATTGCATCAAAGTCATCCTCGATCGCAAATATACTCGTGATCAAGTAAATACATTCCTCCTCATCTTAGGAATAATGAACTTGTGTTTCATAACTATTGTGCTCACCTTAAGGATAGTCTAGAATGTCTCCGTGAGATTGTGGAAGAGGATTTCATAAATAAGCCTCTTGATAGAGAAATTAGGTTTGCTTGCATTTGTGCCAAACGATCTCGTGAGTCTGCTAGAATGTTTAATTGCAACATGTCCTAAATCCTTAGGTGCAAAAGGAAAAGCTGTGATGCCTTGTTCTATGCCTAGTGCCAAGAATTCAAATCATTCTATGCCCAGTGTTAAGAAAGTAAACACTAATGTGCCTTCAAGTAGTTCGTGATCCCCGACATTTAGTTCAGAATGCAAAAGTAGTTCAACCAACTAATGTTCCCATAATTCCTCTACAGAGTAATCAATGACATTAAAGCAAGCAGGTCAAAGCCTCCAAGCAATACCAAGCAAGATAGGACCTCTCAAGCTAAGAATGTGCATTGGAAGAAAGTAGAAGATCACCCTAGGAATATTAAGTTTGAGTTGAATAAAACGAATCGTGTTGATTCTTGTATTAGCTATAAGCGCATCGTAATTAATTCAATTCTCCTACTAATCGCAAAACCATGTAATGATGACCGCTTGATTTTTGTTACTAATCATGAATGTGGTGAGAATGTTTTGTCTAATGTCACAAATGCCCCGATAAAACTGTTAATGTTAAAATTCAAGCTAAGAAGGCTAAAAGGCAAAGGCGTAAGAAAGTTAGAAAACAAATGGAAAACCCACAGAAGGAAATTTAGTAATATAGGTTATCAATGGATACCTACTGGCCGTAAGATTAATGAGCTTTGCCCTAACATTGCTAAATCAATGCCCACTAGAAAATGGATGCCCACGGTAGAACTATTCCCTTAAGAAGTGAACATACTTTGAATAGGTCAAATACTGGACACTAGCACCTAATCTATTTCTAATGAGTACATTGTTTCTACTCGATTGGGTGTTCCAATCATCAAGTTATTAACCAAGTGGAACCCATTCTTGCATGGGATCCCAATTATCCGCTTATCCATTCTTGTCTGTTCAACCGCAGATCGCTCAAATCGCTCGTGGTACTTGGACTCGTGCCGCTCCAAGCATATGACCGAGATCTGGTCGCGCTCATGAACTTCGTGAGTAAATTCATCGGGACTGTTAGATTTGGGAAACCACCATTTTGGAGCAATTATGGGTTATGGTGATTATGTAGTTGGCAAAAGTGTAATCTCCTTGGTATATTATGTTGAAGGTCTTGGTCATAACTTGTTTTCTGTTGGTCAATTCTGTGATTCTGATCAAGAAGTGGCATTTAGAAAACATAGTTGCTTTGTTAGAGAACTTGATGGTGTGGAACTTCTCAGAGGAACTCGTGGTTCAAACCTATACACCATCTCTATCAAAGATATGATGAAATCTTCACCTATCTGCTTGTTGTCAAAGGCTTCCAAAACTAAGTCATGGCTATGGCATCGTCGTCTCAATCACTTGAACTTTGGTACCATAAACAATCTTTCCGTAAAGGACTTAGTAAGAGGATTACCCAGATTAAAGTATGAAAAAGATCATCTTTGTTCAAAGATGCCAATTGGGAAAAAGCACGAAAGATGCCCATAAACCGAAACCCACAAACTCAGTAATGGAAGTCCTTCATACCCTTCATATGGATTTGTGCGGACCAATGAGAGTACAAACAATTAATGGGAAGAAATACATTTTAGTCGTTGTTGATGACAACTCTCAATTTACTTGGGTAAAGTTTTTGAGGACAAAGGATGAAACTCCTGATGTCATCATCACACTAATCAAACAGCTTCAAGTTCAACTCAACAATATAGTCAGAATTGTTCGAACTGACAATGGCATAGAGTTCGTTAACAAAGACTTAATTCGCTTTTATGAAAGTGTTGGAATCAGCCATCAAAGAAGTGTTCCACTAACTCCTCAACAATCGTGTAGTTGAAAGACTAAATCGAACTCTTGTGGAAGCCGCAAGAACAATGCTAATTTATTCAAAGGATCCAATGTTTCTATGGGTCAAGCCATTGCCACCGCTATACCCAAAATCGCTCCCTTATTCATACCTCTCATGGAAAAACTCCATATGAACTTGTTCATAAACGAAAACCTCTCCTACCTTCGTGATGTTTGGTGCTTTGTCCTATCCAACTAATGACGGTCAAGATTTAGGTAAATTAAGAGCAAAGTCGATATTGGAGTTTTGTTGGTTATGCACCAAACAAGAAGGGTTACCGAATCTACAACAAGAGAACCCAAAGTATCATGGAAACAATTCACGCTACGCTCGATGAGTCAGTCCGGTCAAATGGCTCCGTGACAAACCAGCTCGACCCGAACTCAATTTTCATCAAGTATTCCTATCAGTTCTACTCTTGTTTCTAATCCCTCTCCAAAGAACTCCATATGTACCTCCATCCGAAGATGATTTAAGGAAATTGTTTGATCCAATGTTTGATGAACACTATGAACCAAAGGCTGATGAAATGTCAATTCCATCAACAGAGGTCGCCCTATCCCCGCTGAATGAAGTCAACCCTTCAGCCTCAATATCATTAAGTCAAGAAGCCAGCCGATCACTGCCTCATCAACAAATCATCAATCATCGAATGTACATCATGGAAGTGTTTTCGCATCAATGATGAAGTTAATCCCTTTGCTACTCCTGAAGATGCTTCGTTTGAAAACATATTTGCTCTCAATCTTCATCGAACCATCTTCATCGAGATATCGACTCGCTACTTCCCTCAACAACAACCACATGAACACATCGAAAGTGGACACATGATCACCCATTGGACAACATCATTGGAAACCCTCTCGCTCAAGATCTACTGAAACAACTTGCAACCGATGCCTTATGGTGCTTCTTCAACTCGTGACTCTCTAAGATCGAACCAAAAGATGTCAAACCGCCATGAATGAAGACTGCCGGTTCAATGCCATGCAAGAAGAAATTCATGAGTTTGATCGACTTAATGTATGGGAATTAGTACCGCTCCAGTGATTGCTATGATCATTGCTCTAAAGTGGATCTTCAAAGTGAAACTTGATGAGCATGGTGATGTTTTAAAGAACAAGGCTCGATTGGTTGCAAAAGGATATCGCCAAGAGGAGGGTATTGACTTTGAAGAATCATTTGCCCCCGTTGCTCGTGATCGAGGCAATCGTAATCTTCTTGGCTAATGCCGCAAGTAAGAACATGGTAGTCTATCAAATGGATGTAAAGACGGCGTTTCTTAACAGAGGTCTTAAAGAAGTCGTGATAACGCCAAGAAACCCAAGGTTTTGTGAATCCGAGCATCCTACTCACGCCTATCGCTTGAAGAAGGCTCTTTATGGTTTAAAGCAAGCTCCAAGGGCATGGTATGATACACTATCAAAGTTTCTTCTATCCACCGGATTCAAAGAAAGGAGCGCTTGATCCGACATTGTTCACCGTGAAGTCGCAAACATTTAATTCATGTTCAAATATATGTTGATGATATTATCTTTGCCTCGACCGATCCCAATGAAGTGTGACCGCTTTTCTAATGAAATGGGTTCTAAATTTCAAATGTCAATGATGGGACAAATGTCATTTTTCTTGGGATTACAAATTTCACAAAGTCCCTGAGGCATTTTTATAAATCAATCTAAATATGCAAATGAGATTTTAAAGAAATTTGGAAAAGAAATTTGGATTTGATTCTAGTGACCCTGTTGACACTCCCATGATGAGCTGCACTAAACTAGATGAGGACCACTCAGGATCATGGTAGACCAAACGAAATATCGAGTATGATTGGATCCCTCGATGTACCTCACAGCCTAGTAGACCGCATATCTTGTTCGATGTTTGCATGTGTGCTAGATATCAGGCTAAGCCTACCAAAAAGCACCTTGAAGCGTTAAACGGGTCTTTCGGTATCTCCAAGGAACCATCAATATGGGACTTTGGTACCAAGGACACCGAATGTCACTAACAAAACCTATGCAGATGCCGATCATGCAGATGTCAAGATACTCGCCGGCACGCCCGAGGTGCTCGCTTTTGGGTGATAAGCTTGTGAGTTGGTCTTCAAAGAAGCAAATGAGTACTTCTATTTCCTTTACAGAGGCTGAATACATAGCCATGTCATCTTGTTGTGCTCAAATCCTTTGGATGAGATCCCAATTATCCGACTATGGCTTAGAATTCAACAAAATCCTCTCAGATCGCGGATAATAAAAGTGCTATTGCTCTCTCATGCAACAACGCACAACACTCAAGAGCAAAGCACACGACATATCCACATCATTTCATCAGTGGAGCAAATAGAAAACGGTGTGGTGGAACTTTATTTTGTGAGGACCAATACCATTAGCGTACATATCTTCACCAAAGCTCTTCCTAGAGAACGTTTTGAGTTTATCCTTCCACGACATGGTCTTAAGAGCCTACAACCGGAAACACTCAAACGTCTTCAAGAGGAAGAAGAGGAGTAAAAAGTTTTCCTTCATCTATCTCTTGTAAATATCTATTCGAAAATCAAAATACAAAATTACAAAACCTTCAAAAAAAATAAATAAAAAAAATAACTTTCAAAAACCCATAAAAATAAGAAAATCTTGAAAAATTCCAAAAATATTGTTATTTTGTCATGTTTTTCCTTGTTCGATATCATCAACGGTCTTTGTGTTGACTTTCAAAAAATGTCACGGGTCTTTAGATGTTCTTCGAATGTACATAAGATCGTTTCTTAAAAAATAAATAAATAAATAAATAAATAAATAAAATTAATTTGGGAGAAAGTGAAACAATGGTTTATTGTCATTTCAGGCAGTAACCCGCTTTTCAAAGAAAGAACAGAGCCATGCTTTATCTTGGTTTTCAAATCCCATGCTCTGATTCTATAAACAATTACTTACTATCTTATGAAAACTAATTGCTTTGAAAAAAAATAACTCGGACTCTATTTTTGAAAATCATCTGGACTTAACGTTTGTCAAAATATCTATCTCTCAATCAACAACTTATGTCATTGATTGAGGGGGAGAATGATTTCAATTAAATCAAAAGGTTATTTGTCATACAATTATTTTCAAAAGATAATCATGCATGTTTAATCAATGGAGTTTAAAGTCTCAATATCTGATCCTTATCAGTTAAAACGCTTTCATAATAAAGTCACAATTCTCCTTAAAAGCTTTCAAAATCAATTTAAATCTACAGAGATCACAAATCTCAAATGATTTGATAATTGTGATCGGGGAGAATTTGTGATTTAAATTGGATTTAACTGATAATTCGGTAAATGGTTTTATAAGGATGTACAAGCTCTCCTTCCACATGTGCCAAACGATTTCAAATTTTCCAGGCACATGTTGAGGGGGAGCATCTATCTTAAACCACAAAGATTTGAAACGTGACTAATTTATTTCAATGTGCGTTTTTCCTAATATGTGCAAAACATTTTCAAATATCTATGCACATATTGAGGGGAGCAACTATTTTGAAAACCACATTCTTTATATAACTACTCTTAGATGCAAGCCAACCCCTCAAAGATGAAAAATTATTTCTATTACAAAATGATGCATGATGCACATGTTGAGGGGGAGCTTTGTTTCTAAAATTATCAAAAACAATTCAGGTACAAAATGTTTTAATAATATATCACAAGTATCCGATTGATTTTCAAACGGTTTTCAATTGGTTCCAATGGCAGATGAACAATACCAAATAGACCGACCAACTTTACGTTATGTATGGTGATATAAGAAAGATAAGGTTAGGTATTAGTTCCCATGATCCGCTAGAACCAGAGGGATCTACCCAGGGACAATCCACTAGATTGTAAATAAGTCCTTAGGTTTGATGAAAAAAAGGAGAAAATTGATAAATGGGAAGAGTGCGGACTGAGACTGAGCTAGAACTGGAATAAACCCAACAAGGTTTTGGTTATGAAGTCTTGGTAAGCACTGAAGGGGTTGAAGAATGAAAAAGAAATGAAATAAGAAAAGGGGTGAAAAGAAATAGCCCTCCATTTATTCAACCTTAGGCGTAAACCGGTTCAATTATATGCTACCGGTGATTACTAAGGTAACATCGGTATTGAAGACAAGACGTCATGGACCTAGTAACGACAATCGCACTACAACTTCCCAAACCACTCAAGTTCCTCTTAAAAGGACTTGTTTCATTCTCACTGGGAACCGACATTATCTATCGACTTTCTCTTAGAGATTGTTGATATTGAAGAAGGAGACCCTCTCCCTAGTCTCCGCATAGGAAGAAAAATATGCACAATTGAGTCTAGAGCCACGAGATCATCTATAAATCTCATTAGGACACTGTCAATGAAGACTCTCTGCTTCACACAATGTGGAAAGAGAGATTATATCTTATGAGTCCTACGCATTATCCTTGTGGTATTGCCATAACATCTAAGTGATATGCAAACATATTCACAATGAAGATGGAAAGCCTTCTGAAGCCTACATCAAACAAGCTCCCGTAGGTGGCATGTGAGACATATTCAATAGATCAACCATGTGACAACCAACGTATGAAACAATGGGCAATTCAATCTTTTGAATAAATCCCGTTCAAAGTTATGGATTGACGGATACCTTTGAAAAACCAGTCGTTGTGCTTAAAAACTCTTTACTTTAGCACATCGACTGTGTACAGATATTTCAAATTAAAAGGTATTTATGATTGACAATTAATTGTCATTAAAACATTCGTTGTATTGCAAAAACAATTTCTATTGAGCAATACTCAATTGTTTTTCAAATCTCTTTTTATCAATCAGTGAATCTCAATTCGCTGGTTCACTCACTCCGTGTTGTCTTATTTAAGACATTCCGGTTTGAGAACAGCTAGAGCAGCTGCGAAACCCTGTCAAGGAAATTCTTCATAATTTTACCTGTTCACAGGCAGTACTTGTACTGATCAACGGGGAACCGTGGGCCGTGCTCAATTCAACGAAAGTGATCAAAGACACTTTCGCGGCGCTTTATTGCTAATCGCTGTATGCAGTGTACCGATGTTTGTAGTGATCGTAATGAAGCGGTCAATCCATAGCCGCATGCTCACACATCACATTCATTTCAAAAGAATTCATGATTAGTGCATCAATGACTCTGATATATTCTCACTCCATGCTTCGTACGCCCGCCAATATCATGAATCAACGAAAGCTTCCGCTACTCGATGAGAAGAAATCATGATCCAAATGTGAGCATGTCGGTCCAAAAGTCACAACATCACATAATACCAACATCACAATGGATGAGTCGAGATTTATGATCATTGCCGATGATCTCAAAGTCGGCTCAAACTCATTATCACGTGGATCGATAAAGACCTCCACTTGGATTAACCAAACATGCAATAATGAAGAATCGATGACTACGAAGCTTGAGCAAAGTCCTACATCAAGAATGCAAGAACAATTTATAATGTAATATCTGTGTGTATTCAATGTAATTTTTAATGTGTGTTTGAGGTGACCTCCCCTGGGGGAGATTGTTAGATTTAGTAAATCTAGTTATTAAAGAGTCGGTCACCTCAAGTATATGTAATCGTTAGAAAGCTCGTAGTCGTAAATTATTACAAGTTAAGTAGTATTTAGTTAAGTAACACCGTGGAGGACGGACGTCTTTACCTATCAGATGCCCCGATCCACCGTAGGTGGCGCATTTATGTAAGTATTATAAATACTCTCTACCTTCCAAGGTAGAGAGTTGGAGCTGATAATAAGATTTTTCTTTCTCTCACTAAAGTTCCCAAACCTCTAACTCTTTGTCTCTCTAGAAAATCATCTTGTACGCCTCTTGTGTTAATGGTTTGATGTGTATGTGAAATCCAATATGTTACATTGTCTCTGTTTACAAAGGCTATTCTAGGTAAGAGACAAGAATACTTTCCTAAGGTCAGTGATGACACCGGATCCCGATATTTTGCTATTCAGTGAAAGTTGACTTTGGTTGAAGGACTTCGGTCTTATCTCGATTCAAACTTATCCCGCTTTGTCCCGCCATTCTTTCTCAGCCAAATTTTTACATCCTTCAGTCTTTCTACTCATTGTCTTCGTAAGTAGAAGTCAGAGAGAGTCTTAGGATTCAAAGGAGTTATTGTCATCACTCATCGAATCCACCATCTTCTTCTTCTTGACTCAGCCTTTACCCTTTAAGTTCCGGCCTACTTGTCGAAAGTGGAGAGACTATCTTGTTGTCTCGCATCGAAAGTATCCTGAAGATGGCTCTCACAGAGACTATGCACTCAGTGACCTATTAGTGTTTAACGGACTAGACACTTGGGCTATTTTCTATTCAAATCCTAGATTAAGGGGTTTGGGTATTTACTGAACCCAACATGTCCATTCTGAGTTTTATGGGAAGAGTTCAACAAGAACTTTTCATTTGAACAAATTTGATTGAAAATACTGATAAGGATTTAAAAGGGGCACTTTTAAGGGGTCATTTAAGCCCTTAATCGACCACTTTTATATCCGTTACTGCTTAATTTCGTTCATTTTTCACTTTTTAGGTCTCTTGGAAGCAAATGCCGAACGATGCATATTTGGACAAAAAGAGTGAAAACATGAAGAAAATGGCTAAGTCAAGATCGGCCACTCAAGCCGGGCCAAATGGCCGTCGACATGGCGCCTAATCCAAAGGGCTAAAAGGGCTGCCACGCTTGTCCCCTACGCATTTGATAATGATGCACCTGCCGCCTCAGACTTTGCTCATAACACCGACGGGCGTCAGCTTTGAAGAGGAAGCGGCCTACTAAGAATTTTCATCTCGCATCTACCCAAATCCGTAATCGCATAAACGCCCCTATCGAAGTTCTACGCTGCCATTACAATTACAATGACGCCGTCCCATCAATAACTTGGCCAAGACGAAAACCCTAATGATGATTTATCCGACGGCGCCCTACCTATACACGCCATCGCAAGTGTAAATCTATATATAGAATTCGATTTTTTCAAGATTTAATGAGGTAGACTTGTGGAGTAAAAACCCTAAACGCTTGTAGTCCGATTTTGGGCAAAGATCTTAGGGTCCCAAATCCTATTTTACACATCAAGATAAGTGTTTTAATCCATTAGTATCATTATTTCTTCCATTGAATGTGTGTATGCTTGCTTGTTTAACATGTCCTGGCTACTTTCTGTGTTGTTTACTTAGATCTATGGAACCTAGTCGTTAATTATTGATTGGTTATCTCTTACCTTAATTGTAAATGGCTTAGAGTGCACTAGATATCGTTGTGTTTAAATGCTTGAATAGTAATCTTTGTGAACATTAGTTTATGAATCATTTAAGGATTTCGTAGTAAAACATCCAAAGATAACCTAAAGTTAGTTTATGACAATTAATCTAGAGGAAATCAGAGGCTTCAATCCCTAAAGGTATTCTCAAAGAGTTAGGCCATAAGCATTCCCACTTACCTTAGAAAACACAACGCTGCTAAGAATAAGGACGGACAATTCAACCAACAATAAAAGATAACCAGGGAGTAATAGTATCTAGGTAAACACATTTTTAATCATTATATGAGCACATAAAAAGACATAGCTACCCGTAGTATTAGATAATTAGAATATTAGAAGTAATCGTAGGTACCACCCCTTAAACCAATTGCCTCCTTGAGATTTTACCCTTAGCTTTCTAAAAATAACATATAAAAGATAAAAAAGAATCATCCTCAACCCCACCTTAGCAAGAATACACTTCTTGCTAGCATTCCTATTCTCCTAAAGAATGATATCAATACCCGAGGCTTACCCAATACTACACTACAACGATTAGAATCACCGCCAGTGGTGTTGAAAAACTTGCTCGATTTAAAAGGAAGTTCCTTTGACCCCTAACGCTCGCGACAGACGCGGCATCAATTTTTTACGCCGCCTGTGAATAGAATAGCAAGTTAGATTTCTATCTCGTTTAGGTTCCCTTGTTTGATTCCTATCAAGTGAGACTTTTTCTCATTTTTAGCTTCCTTGTAGTCTATCCCCCTTCTTCATGAATTTGTTCGTATCCTATCACTTTTCATCATGGAAGGTGATAACCCGCCACCACATCACCCAATTCCCATCGACTCGCCAAGAGGTTGTACTCTTGGTGAATACTCTAGACCGAGCCACCAAGGCTATAGGAACACCATAGAGCTCCCCGATCAAGCTCAAACTATACCCTCATGCAAGGATCCACACCTCATCCTACAGCAAAACGGATGTGCATTCCATGGACTTCTTAAAATCGTTGATTCCATTGACCTGATGCTACCACATCGGCAGGACCACGCCGGGCGCTCTTCCACCTCTCTACGGACCAAGCTAGTAATTGGCTCGGAAATACTTCGCCAATCCATCTCAAGTTAGGATAATCTCAAATACCCGCTTCCTTGCCCAATTTTTCCCACTGGGGAGAACTACCAAACTTAGGAATGAAATCTTGATGTTCCAACAACGTCAAGGTGAATCTCTCTATGAGGCATGGACTCGATTCAAGGACTTGCTCCATAAAGTCCCTCATCACAACATCGATCTTTGGCTTCAAGTCCAAATCTTTTATGATCATGTCAACTTCTCAACTAAGCAATCCATCACTGACCACGGCCAGTGGCAAACTTAGTGATCTCACCGCTGAAGAATCGCTAAGTACAATAGAGGACCTTGCCTCTATGACAACTAAAGTTGGAATGACCCCGTGAGTTGCCCAAAACCGTCAAGGAAATCTCCTTGCCTCCCATTGACTCACAAACTTCCAATCGAAGGATGCTCGAACTTGAAGATCAAGTCAAATTCCTAATGAGCTCCCACGAGAATCCTAAGTCTCAAGTGAACAAAGTCTCTATTTATGTGAGCTTATGTAGTGGTCATGACACTGCATTTGCACCCAGACTCCCGAACAAGCTCAGTCGCTGACTACGATCCTCGCAGGTACCAATGGAATGGAAAGGAGATTCCCTACAACACCCTGACCTAGGATTTCAATGATGCCCGAGAAGAATGGAGGGGCAAACCCAACTATAATAGGGGACAAACCAAAGAATTCACCTCTAATGATTCCCATGGTCCCACGCCTGCCTAGCCAACAAAACATTTAAGGGATGTTGCAACACCTAGTTACATCCCAAGAAGCTCAAATAGCTAAGTTTTCGGACCGCTTTAACCAACAACAAGCCGAGATGGATAGGAAGATAGATAACCTTTTGAAAGCCATGACCAATAGTGATAGGAAGACCACCTAAAAATGTTAATGCTATCTCACTCATTCTCCGGTGTCCTAGGTGAAAAATTAAGGACCCAAGTAAGTACTTTGAAACTAGGGATCCCTCGTCATCCAAGCACGTTCAATTCATCAATGCCATCACTTTAGTGAAACCAAATAGGAATAGTGACAAAGCGAACCATGAGACGATACTTGAGGTTAGTGAAATTCCTAAGGAAGAATCAACAAAGAAGTAGACAAAGTAGGTGATGAATACTTCAATAAGTTTCCTACAAAAGAGGAACTTTCATGCCAACCACACTTAGTACGCGACATTCGCCACATGTATGTTAGGAGAAGCCCTCGAATCATCTTTGGAAATCCTTGGAATCTCAACATACCATGTTGCATAGGACATCTTTTTGTGGCAAATGCCTACATTGATCGCGAAGTCCCCATAAACATCATGACTAGCACATATTATAATTGGGATGAAGAAACCTATCCCAATTAGGCAAGACCTCGATGATCCTAGAGTTAGTTGTAATTTTCTTGGTAGAGTTAAGGGATTGCCCGTCTATGTAGGTAGTTTCACCTACCTTACGGATTTCATAATTGTGGAAGATATTAGTACGGCCATAGATCCTAGCTTGTCCCACGAATTTAGGAAAGCCATTCATAGAAAACACCGATGACGATGATCCGTCAAGCTTAGAATAGTTAGATTCAAGGATGAGACCGATGACATAGCTTACCAAATGCCATTTAAGATTGAGAAATTTTCATCACTATCCAATGATGAAAAGGAACTTAAGCTATCGGTCTATGATACGTGTATAACGCGCGTTCGGGTTCAAAGGAACTTCCTTTTCGTCGAGCAAGTTTTTCAACACCCTAGGCAGTGAACCTAATCGTTGTAGTGTAGTATTAGGGTAAGCCTCGGCAATTGATATCGTTCTCTAGGGGAATAGGAATGCTAGTGAGAAATTACTACGCTAAGGTTGGGGTTGAGGAAGATTATTTTTTTATATTTTTTATGTTTTTTTAGAAAATGAAAAGGTACTTAATCTCGTGGTATTGATTTGGGGGTGGTATTTCTATCGCATTACTCTACTTATCTAACTATCTAAACTAAGGTAAGTGTAGTCTATGTCTATTGTTGTGTGCTCTTATGATGATTAAAAATGTGTTTACTTAGATGTTATTACTCCCTAATTATCTCCTATTGATATTGAATTGTCACGCCCTTATTCTTAACGCTGTGTCTTATAAGGTCAAAGGTATGCTTTTCCCTAACTCTTTGAGTCTACCTTAAGGTTATTGCATAAGAAATCTCTAGGATTCATAAACTAATTCTAAGGTTATCTTTGGATGTTTATACTACAATAACTCTAGGTGATTATAAACTAATGTTCACAAAGATTACTCAAGCATTAAAAACACAACGAATGGCCTATCGCAATACTAGGTCAATCACAATTAAGATAAGAGACAACCAATCAATATTCAATACCTAGGTTTCATAGATCTAAGCAAACAAACAAGTAAATTAGCCGGACATGGAAAACATGCAAGCATACACACAAACAATTGAAGACATAATTGAATTAATGAAGTAAATCACTTATCTTATTGTAAAATAGGGTATGTGTTAGGAATTAGAAATTCCAGGTATTAAAGAGTCGGTCACCTCAAGTATATGTAATCGTTAGAAAGCTCGTAGTCACAGTACTTTTATGTTAAGTAGTATTTAGTTTTGTAACACCGTGGAGGACGGACGGTCTTTACCCACTGTATGCCTGATCCACAGCCCGTTGTGTGGCCTTTTATTGTAAGACTATAAATACTCTCTACCTTCCAAGGTAGAGAGTTGGAGCTCATAATAAGAATTTTCTTTCTCTCACTAAAGTTCCCTAAACCTCTAACTTTCTCTCTCTAGAATTCCACTTATATGCCTACTTTGTGTTATGGTTTGATGTGTATGTGAAATCCAATATCCTACAATTGGTATCAAGAGCCATGGTTAGATCATATCTTACATATCTTTGGATTTCTAGTGGTTTTTAGATGGTTTTTTGAGTTTGAAAAAGTTTAGTGGTTTTTGCATCATTTGGTTGATTTCTAGTGTTAAAGTTTGGATTTTGGTAGTACTTTTGTGTTTAGAATCATCACAAGTGTTTAGGTTTTGATTTAGAAGGTTTGAATCATAGTGGTTGGGTTGTTTTTGGATTGAAAAGTGGTGTTTATGTGTTTTTCATGCTAGCGACTTGAGCCACGGAAAAGTTTTCTTGGTAGCGACTTGCTTTACAATTTGGTAGCGAATTGTAGTTGAAAGTCTTAGCGAGTTGGGTTAGACTTTGTCTAGTGAGATAAGTCAAAAGTACAAGTAGTGGATTCTCCACTAACGTAGGACTTGGTGTAAGTTAGCGACTTGTACTTTATTTTGTTAGCGACTTGGAGTTAGCGAGTTGGTACCTAGCGAGTTGCTATTTAGCGACTTGACAAATTAGCGACTTGGTGATAAGCTTAATTGTCGCCAAAATTTTGCTAGCGACTTGGATTGTAGCGAAGTTGTTATATAGCTTACTTGGGACTATAGCGACTTGGCACTTAGCTTAATTTGGTTCAAAGTTTCCTAGCGACTTGGCACTTAGCTTACTTGGTTCAAAGCTTCCTAGCAACTTGAGTGATTTCCTAAATACGGTTTTCTTGATTTAGTAAAATTCCGTGAAAGAATCTATTTCCCGGTTTAATCATAGAGTTATAAAATCTCGCTTAACTTGTCATCATGTCTACCAACGTTCCTACAATCATCTCCATCGCTGTCGAGGATGTTCAAGTAGGTTCGATACTCGCCCACCCATGCTTGACGTGAACCGACTATGACTCTTGGGCTCAACGAATCGATTGTGCCTTGGAAAAGAAAATGGGGTCAACATTCTCAAATCCATTGATGAAGGACCTTACCGAGTTGAAACTACTAGAGATATACTTGATACTCCTGAAGATGGAACTTTGATTTACGGAATGGACAGACCAAAGATGTATGATGAGCTTGATGATAAGGAGAGAAAGAGATTCGATGCGATATCCGAAGCTTCCAACATTGTTCTTCAAGGTCTTCCAAAGGACATCTACAAGCTTATCAATCACAACACCGAAGCAAAAGCTGTATGGGATAATGTCAAGATGCTTCTTTCTGGTTCTGAATTAACTATGGAAGACCGAGAATCACAACTCTATGATGAATTTGAGCACTTCAAGATGAAACCAGATGAAAGTGTCTATGAGTACTATGTGAGATTTCATAAGTTGGTGAATGACATGAGGAACATCGGAATGACTATGCCTAACATTCATTTGAACTCAAAATTTGTAAACAACATGAATCCCTAATGGCACAAATTTGTTACTTCTGTGAAGCTCACTAAAGGATTGAAGAATACTAACTATGAGCAACTCTATGCCTTCCTTCTTCCGAATGAGAGACATGCCATGTTTGAAAAGAGGATTCTTGAACAATTCAAAACAAATCCAGGAGAGACAAGCTCATCAAATGATTCAACCGCCTTCTACTCAAACATTGGGATTACCACTAAAGCTTCACAAGTTATACCCATGGGTGATGGAACCACAAACTCATTCCCGATCCAAAGTTCAAACAAGCCGATGCCTTTGATGCACACTGGGTAACTTCATTAATCAACTAGCTCTCCTGATTAGTCAAAACATGAATTCTCTCCCACAAACCAACAACAACCTCGGAACAGCTTCTAACCCACACAATCAAGCTACCGCCGAGATGGGAAAATTGTTGTGCAACCACCAGAAAGACAGTATGATCAAGGAAGAGGAGGAGCCGGTAGAGGTTATGTTGGTAATCAGAATCGAGGAAGAAATGGAAATCAAGGTCAAACTAAGCCGATCAAATGTTATAACTGTGGTGGTGAGGGACACATTGCAAGGAACCGCACATCTCCAAACGCGTCCACGTAATGCGATTACTTCGAGATAAGATGCGCTTGTACAAGCTCGGGATAATGGTGCTGCGTTGGATGAAGAGGAGTTATTGTTTCTTGCTGAGGGCAATGCCAAGACCTATGATGCGATGTGGATGAGCGACCTATTCAGAGATAGGTCACAATCATCGAATGCCTTTCAAGTCACGGATTGTGATGCATAACGACTGATGTGGATGATGGACCATCTGCACACACAATTTTTATGGCTAGCATTTCTCCAATGGTTTCTCCCAAGGTCTCTTCTTCACCACAAGTTGGCCCATCCAAAGACAAACTCATCTCAGAGGTATTAAAACTATACGATGATGTCTTGATGTACAAAAGATGCATGACAAAGTACAATCAACTCAAACTATTGAATCAAATATTGAAAATATGGGTAATATCAATGTTGTCCCATATGATCAATATGTGAAACAAAGTGAAAGTGAAATTGTATCAAGTGATGCATCTTCTGCAATCAACAATGACTATGTTTTTGATGAATACACCGCATGTGCCCCCGATGATTGTTATCTGAATAAATGCCTATAAAGAACGGGTTGCTATTTATGAACAACGTGCTAAATTTGAGTTGACCACCCGTGAGCAGGAAATGGATGACCAAATGCGTACAACTATTAGAAAAGTAGGTTTAGAGAAGAAGTATTAAAACAAGAGTTAAACTCCTTGCAAGAAAAACTTTCAAAAACTGCTAAGCAAAAACAAGAACTTCAAGAAAATGTTAAAATGCTTAAGCAAGAATTCAATGCTAAGGAATCAAAACTTTTGAATGATTTTTCTAATCTAAAACCTTGAAAAACAAGCTTGAAAATAAGTTGTACGTACAAGGAAACACCATTCAGACCGCCACATGATCACTAAGCATAGAGTCCTAAGCGATAAGCATAGCATTCCCCTTGTTGAGGAACCAAATCCAGAGGTCATTAAAAGGCTAGAAATGCTCATAAGGTTCTTTATGATGGCAAGGAAATCCTTAAACCTAGACAGAAACCTAGTTGTGCTGAGTGCACAGAGGAAGATAAGAAATCAGATGAAATCACTAGGGAAAAGTTAAACAAGAAACTAGATGATCCAAAATGTAAAGAAAAGAAAGTAATCATCACACCCCATGATTACAAAAGGAGATTGGATTGCCTTAAACAAGTTTAAGCCTCGACATTGTTAACTCCCTAACAAGTGTTCGGAAAATGGATTTAGATAAGCAGAAAGTCGAAAATATTGTTGAAACCAACCCCCCCCCTTTGGAAAATGCCTAGAGCGATCGTGTATCCTCCAAATACACCAATGCATCTAGTTCCTAGAACAATTGCCACTAAAAGCAAGACCTTAATCAGCCAATATGTTATCTTTCAACTATTTGTTGATTTTGAGAAAACTTGCAAGAAAAGGATCACACCCATCGGTATAATCAAGGAGAAAGAGGTTTTGAGCAAACTAAAGAATGTTATTTAATTGAGGTCATGCCTTTCTTTAAACAACTAAAAGATCACTTTGAGAGTCTTAAAAAGGGAATGAATTCGATATTAAAGAAATGGAAAAGGAATTTGATGCAATGATAGTTGAGGTTAGTGACTATGAGCGAGCATTAAAATATAATGAGATTGAAAGGAAGAACTTGCATACATTGAATGAGAATATGATTTCTGAATGTATTGCTCAAGATGTGTTTTCATGCTACAAATTGTTCTATTAATGCTTCTCAATTTCATGAATTATCTGTTGCCCTCAAAGTCTCCCATGATCGTGTCATTGAGCTTGAAAAAACTAATTCTAAACTAAGCGAGAAAATTGAACTGGATGATCACGACAATTTGGTTAAACATTTTTCTAAACTAGAAGTTGAGCATTTTAATTTACAACTAAAATATCAACATCTTAAAGAAAATGTCAAAACTTCAAATATCAAGAAGTCCTCAGATGCTCCGAGTTTGATGCGCTTTTCAAATTAACAAACGTGATGAACAGATTCAAGCTCATTGCAACACGATCCGAAAGTTGAAAGCCCAAATCTCTCAATTAAAGGGTCAAAAGAACAATATGACAGGCTCCCAAATGCCTCCTCCTTTAGATTCTCCGAATTCTCAAACTTTTCATCTTCAAAACTTAGTTAATGCCTTACAAAAGGAAAACGCGAGTTTTCTAGAAGAAAATGAAAAAGTTAAACGACATTTTAAAGAGTTATATGATTCAATAAAAGTCACCCGTGACCAAAACAACGAAAAAATAACGCCTTTACAAAAGGAAATTGAGAATCGAGAAGTCGGAAATGGGAAACTACCACTTGTTTTCAATAAGAATGTTGTCTCAAAGTCACCCTTAGATAGCAAATACACTGTGATGTTAAATATATTCCTCCTCATCTTAGGAATAATGAACATGCCTTTCATGACTCTTGTGCTCACCTTAAGGATAGTCTAGAATGTCTCCGTGAGATTGTCGAAGAGGATTTCATTAACAAACCTCTTGATAGTGAAATTAGGTTTGCTTGCCTCCAGGCCAAACGATCTCAAGAGTCGCTAGAATGTGTAATTGCAACATGTCCCAAATCCTTAACCTTAGGTGCAAAAGGCAAAGCTGTGATGCCTTGTTCTATGCCTAGTGCGAAGCCTTCAAACCATTCTAGGCCCAGTTTTAAGAAAGTATACATCAATGTGTCGCCTAGTAATGTCAGATCCTTGCACGCCTAGTTCAAGAATGCAAAAAAAGTAGATCAACCAACTAATGTTCCCATAATTCCCTCTATAAGAGTAATCAATGACATTAAAGCGAAAGGTGTCAAAGTCTCAAGACAATACAAGGAATGATAGGACCTCGCAAGCTAAAATGTGCATTGGAAGAGAGTAGAAGACCAACCTAGGATCTTTAAGCTTGAGTTGAATAAAACGAATCGTGTTGATTATAGTATTAGCCTTAGCGTCGTAATTAATTAATTCGATACTATTTGCAAACCTTGTAATGATGTCCGCTTGAATTCATTGCTAATCATGAATGTGGTGTGAATGCTTTGTCTAATCTGTCAAATGCCCGCTAAAATTGTTAACGCTAATAATCGTGCAAAGAAGGCAGAAAGGAAAAAACGAAAGATTGTTAGAAAACAAGTGGAAACCCACAGAAGAACTTTTATAAAGATAGGTTATTATTGGATACCTTTTGGCCATAAGAATAATCAGCTTTGCTCTCAAACTGCTAAGATTATGCCCTCTAGAAAATGGATGCCTCTTGGTAGAACTATTCCCTTAAGAAGTGAACATACTTTGAATAGGTCAAATACGCATACCGATTGCATCTATTCCCAATGATTCCATTGCTTCTACTTGATATGGATGTTTCTATTTTGATGTGGGTGTTCCACCATTCATTACTAACCAAGTGGAACCCATTCTTGCATGGGGATCCCAATTATCCAATTATCCATTCTTGTCGTGTTCAACCTGCAGATCGCTCAAATCGCTCGTGGTACGGACTCAGCCGCTCCAAGCATATGACCGAGACCGGTCGCGCTCATGAACTTCGTGAGCAAATTCATCTGACGCTTAGATTCGGTAATGATCATTTCGTGCAATTATGGGTTATGGTGATTATGTTGTTGGTGATAGTGTTATCTCTAGAGTATACTATGTGGAAGGTCTTGGTCATAATCTGTTCTCTGTTGGTCAATTCTGTGATTCTGATCTAGAAGTAGCCTTCATAAAACATACTTGTTTTGTTAGAGAACTTGATGGTAAGGAACTTTTAAGAGGAACTCGTGGTTCAAATCTTTACACCATCTCTATCGATGATATGATGAAGTCTTCTCCAATTTGCTTGTTGTCAAAGGCTTCAAAACAAAGTCATGGTTATGGCATCGTCGTCTCAATCACTTGAACTTCGGCACCATCAATGATCTCTCCATAAAGGACTTAGTTGTAGGTTTACCTCGACTAAAGTATGAAAAGGATCATCTTTGTTCAGGATGTCAATTGGGAAAAAGCAAGAAGTATGCCCATAAATCCAAACCTACTAACTCATCCACGAAGTTCTTCATACAATTCATATGGATTTATGTGGACCAATGAGAGTGCATAATATCTTTGGGAAGAAATATGTGTTAGTTGTGGTTGATGATTACTCTAGATTCACCTGGTCAAGTTCTTAAGGACAAAGGATGAAACTCCTGATATCATCATCAAACTCATCAAACAAATGTGCAGGTTCGACTTAACAAAACCGGTCGAATTATCCGACAGACAATGGAACCTGAAGTTTGTTAACAAACAACTTAGTGAATTTTATGAAATCATTGGAATCACCATCAAAGAAGTGTTCCACGAACTCCTCAACAGAACGGTGTAGTTGAAAGACTAAATCGAACTCTTGTAGAAGCCGCTAGAACAATGTTGATTTACTCAAAAGTTCCAATGTTTCTCAAGCTATTGCCACCTTGCATGCTACACACAAAATCGCTCGATTCACACCGTTCATGGAAAAACTCCATATGAACTTGTCCACAACAGAAAACCTAATCTCTTTCCTTCGTGTGTTTGGTGCATTGTGTTATCCAACTAATGAGGGTCAAGACTTAGGCAAACTTAGAGCTAAAGCAGACATTGGAGTATTTGTAGGTATGCACCAAACAAAAAGGGATACCGAATCTACAACAAAAGAACCCGAAACATCATGGAAACAATTCACGCTACGCTTGATGAGTCGACCGGTCAAATGGCTCTGGACAATCCACGAACCCGCACTTCAAAAAAGTCCCATTGGTTCATCCCTTGTTCCAAACTCTTCTCAAGAAACTCCATATGTACCTCCATCCGAAGATGATTTAAAGAAATTGTTTGATCCTATGTTTGATGAACTTTATGATCCAAGTACTAATGAGGTATCAATTCCTACAACAAAGGTCGCTCATATTCCCGTGAATGAAGTCAATCCCTCACCTCAATATCATTAAGTCAAGAAGCTGCTGTGATCCTTCGCCTCATCAACAAATCATCATTCTTCAAATGTACATCATGGAACTGTTTCTGGCATCAATGATGAAGTTAATCCCTTTGCTACTCCTGAAGATGCTTCATTTGAAAACATATTTGCTCAATCTTCATCGTAACCATCTTCTTCGTGAGACATCGACTCGCTACTTCAACCTCAACAACTACCACATGAACACCTCATAAAATGGACTCACGATCATCCATTAGACAACATCATTGGAAATCCTTCTCGCCCAAGATCAACACGGAAACAACTTGCAACCGATGCCTTATGGTGCTTCTTCAACTCCGTACTCTCTAAGATCGAACCAAAAGATGTCAAAACCGCCATGAATGAAGATAGCCGGTTCAATGCCATGCAAGAAGAAATTCCTGAGTTTGATCGACTTGATGTATGGGAGTTAGTACCGCCTCAGATTGTGCTATGATTATTGCTCTAAAATGGATCTTCAAAGTGAAACTTGATGAGCATGGTGATGTGTTGAAGAACAAGGCTCGATTAGTTGCTAAAGGATACCGTCAAGAGGAGGGTATAGACTTTGAAGAATCTTTTGCTCCTGCGGCTCGAATCGAGGCAATTAGAATCTTTTGGCTAATGCTGCAAGTAAGAACATGGTAGTCTATCAAATGGACGTGAAGACGGCATTCCTGAACGGAGATCTTAAAGAAGTCGCCTATGTCACCAACCCGGATTTGTGAATCCGAACATCCTACCCACGCTTATCGCTTTGAAGAAGGCTCTTATGGTTTAAAGCAAGCTCCAAGGGCATGGTATGATACGCTATCAAAGTTTCTTCTATCTACTGGATTCAAGAAAGGAGCATTGATCCAACATTGTTCACCGAAAGTCGCAAACATTTAATTCATGTTCAAATTTATGTTGATGATATTATTTTTGCCTCGACCACCCAATGAATGTGATCGTTTTCAAATGAAATGAGTTCAAAATTTCAAATGTCAATGATGGGACAAATGTCATTTTTCTTGGGATTACAAATTTCACAAAGTCCCGGAGGCATTTTCATAAATCAATCTAAATATGCTACTGAGATCTTAAAGAAATTTGGATTTGATTCAAGTGACCCTGTTGACACTCCCATGATTGATCGAACCAAACTAGATGAGGACCACTCGGGGATCATGATTGACCAAACAAAATATCGTAGTATGATTGGATCCCTCGATGTACCTCATGCTAGTAGACCGCATATCTTGTTCGCTGTTTGCATGTGTGCTAGATACCAGGCTAAGCCTACTAAAAGCACCTTGAAGCGGTTAAACGGGTCTTTCGGTATCTCCAAGGAACCATCAATATGGGACTTTGGTACCCGAAAGACTCCGGTATGTCACTAATGTACCTATGCGCATGATGCCGATCATGCAGATGTCAAGATACTCGCCGAAGTGCACGCCCGAGGTGCTCGCTTTTGGGTGATAAGCTTGTGAGTTGGTCTTCAAAGAAGCAAATGAGTACTTCTATTTCCTCTACAGAGGCAGAATACATAGCCATGTCATCTTGTTGTGCTCAAATCCTTTGGATGAGATCTCAATTATCTGACTATGGCTTTGTATTTAACAAAATCCCTCTCAGATCGTGATAATAAAAGTGCTATTGCTCTTTCATGCAACAACGTTCAACACTCAAGAGCAAAGCATATCGACATTCGACATCATTTCATCGGGGAACAAGTGGAGAACGGTGTGGTGGAACTCTATTTTGTGAGGTCTAATATCGCTTAGCGACATCTTCACCAAAGCTCTTCCAAGAGAACGCTTTGAGTTCATACTTCCACGACTAGGCTTGAAAAGCCTTCAACCGTAACACTCAAACGCCTTCGAAGAAGACGAGGAGTAAAGGTCTATTCTCATCTATCTCTTGTAAATATTTATTCGAAAAACAAAATACAAAATTATAAAACTATCAAAATCCATAAAATCAAAAAATTCAAAAATCTTCAAAAATATTGTCAATTTGTCATGTTTTTCTCGATTCGATAATATCTACGGTCTTTGTCTTGTCATTCAAAGAATGACACGGACTTTAGATGTTGCTTTCGAATTCTTATTAAAAATTGGGAGAAAGAGAAAAAATGGTTTATTGTCATTTCGTGCAAGAACCCGCTTTGTCAAAAAGAAAGAACAGAGCCATACTTTATCATATTTTCAAAATTCCATGCTCGATTCTAAAACATTTATCTTGAAAACTAACCGCTATGAAAAATAACTTCGGACTCTATTTTTGATAATCACCTGGATTTATTTGTCAAAATATCTATCTCTCAATCAACAACCTATGTCATTGATTGAGGGGGAGAATGATTTCAATTAAATTAAAAGTTATTTGGCATTCAATTGTTTTCAAAAGATAATCATGCATGTTTAACCAATGGAGATTAAAATCTCAAAATCGATCCTTATCGCTTAAAACGCTTTCATAATCAAGTCACAATTCTCCTTAAAAGCTTTCAAAATCAATTTAAATCTATAAGAGATCACAAATCTCAAATGATTTGATAATTGTGATAGGGGAGAATGTGTGATTTAAATTGGATTTAAACTGATAATTCGGTAAATGGTTTTATAAGGATGTACAAGCTCTCCTTCCCACATGTGACAAACGATTTCAAATTTTCCATGCACATGTTGAGGGGAGCATCTATCTTAAACCTATGATTTGAAACGTGATCACTTATCTCAATGTGCAAGTTCCCTCTAGTATGTGCAAAACTCTTTTCAAATCTCGAGGCACATATTGAGGGGAGCAAAATCATGAAAACCTCATCCTTCCCAAAATGCTTTATCTACTTGATTCGATTAGGGAAGTGATGTTGATATTTTTAGAAAATGGTAATCAAAGAAGTTAATTCTTTCTCTTGCCTCCGTGTGGAAAACTATTTCAAATACTTGATTCACATGTTGAGGGGAGTTCTTCTTCTAAAAATATCAAAAACAATTCAAGTACAAAATGCTTTGATAATATATCACAAGTATCCGGATTGATTTTCAAATGGTTTTCAATTGGTTCCTATGGCGGATGAACAATACCAAATAGACCGACCAACTTTACTTTATGTATGGTGATATAAGGATGATAAGGTTAGGTATTGGTTCCCATGATCCGCCAGAGCCGGAGGGATCTACCCAAGGACAATCCACTAGATAGTGTAGAGTCCTTAGGTATGATGAAAAAGGAGAAAAGTGAGATATGGAAAGAGTGCGGACTGAGACGAGCTAGTAATCGAATAAACCCAACAAGGTTCTAGCTATGAAGTCTCGGTAAGCACTGAAGGGGTTGAAGAATTAAAAGAATTGAATGAGAAAAGGGTGAAAACAAATAGCCCTCCAATAATTCAACCTTAGGCGAAACCAGGGTTCAATTACATATGCTACTGGTGGTTACTTAGGTAACTCCTGGTATTGAAGACAAGACGCGTCATGGACCCAAAGTGCGACCGCACTAAACTTCCCAAACTACTCAAGTTCCTCTTAAAAGGGCTTGTTTCATTCTCACGGGGAACCTACATTATCTATCGACTCTTTCTTAGAGATTGTTGATATTGAAGAAGGAGACCCTCTCCCTAGTCTCCGATATAGGATCCAAATATGCACAAATTGAGTCTAGAGCCACGAGATCATCAATAAATCTCATTAGGACAATTTCAATGAAGACTCTCTGCTTCACACAATGTGGAAAGAGAAATTATATCTTGAGTCCTACGCATTATCCTTGTGGTATTGCCAGAACATCCGAGTGATGTGTTTACATATTCACAATGAAGATGGAAAGCCTTCTCGAGCCAACATCTAACAAGCTCCTGGTAGGTGGCATGTGAGATCTATTATACAGAACAACCATGTGACAACCGAACGTAAACAATGGGCGATTCAATCTTTTGAATCAATCCTGGTTCAGGTTATGGATTGACGGATACCTTTGAAAACCGGTCTTTGTGCGTTAAAACTCTTTTCATTAGCACGCCGACGGTACTAATTTTTCAAATCAAAAGGTGTTTTATGATTGATAATTGATTTTCATTAAAACCTTCGTTATATTGCAAAAACAATTTCTATTGAGCAATACGCGATTGTTTTTCAAAATCTCTTTTCATCAATCGTGGACTTAAATTCCCGGTTCACTCAATTCGTGTTGTCTTCTTTGAGACGTTCCGGTTTGAGAACATCTAGAGCAGATGTGAAACCCTGTCCAAGGAAATTCTTCGAATTATACCCGATCACAGCAGTGATTTTATGATCAACGGGAACCGTGGGCCGTGTACCTCAATTCATCGAAAGTGATCAAAGACACTTTTGTTCGCTTTATTGCTAACCGCCTTATGCGGTACACCCCGACGCTTGTGATCGTAATGGAGCGGTCAATCCATAGCCGCATGCTCACACAACACATTCATATCGAAAGAAATCATGATTGGTGCATCAATGACTCTGATATACTAACTCCATGCTTCGCTACTGCCTGCCAATATCATGAATCAACGAAGCTTCCGCTACTCGATGAGAAGATATCATGATCCAGAATGTGAGCATGTCGGTCCGAAAGTCACAACATCACATAATACCAACCCCACAATGGATGTATCGAGATTTTCTATTAGCTGATGATCTCAAAAGCTGGCTCAACATTATTATCACGTGGATCAGGAAAAGACCTCCACTTGGATTAACCAAACATGCAATGAGTGGAATCAATGACTACGAAGCCGAGCAAAGTACTACATCAAGAATGCAAGATCAATTGTTAATGTAATATCCGATTGTATTCAATGTCATTTTAGTATATGTTTGAGGTGACCTCCCTTAGTGGGAGATTGTTAGGAATTAGAAATTCCGGGTATTAAAGAGTCGGTCACCTCAAGTATATGTAATCGTTAGAAAGCTCGTAGTCATAGTACTTTATGTTAAGTAGTATTTAGTTTAGTAACACCGTGGAGGACGGACGGGTCTTTACCTACTGTATGCCCGATCCACGACCCATTGTGTGGCGTTTTATTGTAAGACTATAAATACTCTCTACCTTCCAAGGTAGAGAGTTGGAGCTCATAATAAGAATTTTCTTTCTCTCACTAAAGTTCCCTAAACCTCTAACTTTTCTCTCTAGAATTCCACTTATACGCCTACTTTGTGTTATAGTTTGATGTGTATGTGAAATCCAATATCCACAAGAGGAACCCTAAGATATCGCCATTGCCCAAAATGCCGAGAGCGACCTATGTTCGCTTTTAGGTTTTACTCCACAAAACTACCTCTCTAAAATAACAAAATTCGAATTCTATATATAGAGTTACAATATGCTTACGGCGGCCACTCTTTAATTTGCGACGCCGTCGTCGCCGCCATTAGGTTTTCTTGGCCGCCAACTCCGGCGCCACCTTATTCTTCAGGACGCCATCGCCAACCTCGACTGGCCTCGGGATCCGATCTAGGCCGTCGAGTTGTCATACTACTCTTTTTAAACCGATGCCGTCACTTGTAAAATAGCAATTTGCTTCACGAGCCTATGCCTCAAGGTGTGTCGCGACGGCGTCGCTATTAACTGTGTACCCGCCCCTTCGCCTCCAAAGACCTTGAGTGTCTCGATTCTTGACTTTGACCATTTTCTTCATATATTCGTGCCTTTTCGTCCGAATAAGTGTCATTCTAGCAATTTGCCTTCAAGAGACCTAAAAAGTGAAAAGGAACGAAATTAAGTAGTAACGGATACAAAAGTGGTCGATTAAGGGCTTAAATGACCCCTCAAAAGTGTACTTATTAAATCCTTATCAAATATCCCTACACTTGGTATTTGCTTGTCCTCAAGCAAATGTGCTTTTAGCCAATTAATTTATAAGCTAGGGGTCATGAAGCATTAGTTTAGAACAATTCACAACACGTATAAGCCTCAAGAAAAGTCATAACAAGCACGGAAATTACATACTAGCACCTCACAAGTGGTGTTTGGATACTCTCATCTCTCGGGTGTATATGAAATATATCAAGTTGGAAATGGGAGATAAACACTCATTAACCGGTCCTAGTACATAGATTACCATAGGCTTGAGACTAGATCAAACCTCCACCGCTTTTGGCATAAGAACCTAGGAAAAACTATCCAAGAGGTCTTTTAAAGGGTTGTAACGTTAGGCTTACGGTAGGGAAACAAAGGGTTTGGTGGGATAGGCGATTTAGTGGTGGCAAGTCAAAAATCTTTATGTTACAAGCATGAGAAGAATGGCTTTGCTAAGCCAAGACTCGACACTCTAATCTCTAGATAAATTGAAACAAATAAACATAAATTTAAAGATAGATGTAGGATGGTAGCTCGTATTTTTTTTACACTCTATTTTTTTTCTTTTCTGTTTTTTTTCTATTTTTTTTCGATTTTTTTTTTCATACACTTTTACTCTACCATTCTCTATGATAACATCAAAATAATAGGGATTTATAGGCACATCCCTACACTTGAGTTTTTATTACTCTAACACTAATTTGACCCGAATTGAAAAGATCAAAACACTTGGAGCACATTATTACGTAAATAAAGGGAATTTGAATTTAATGTTCCTTCCCGTCATTTCATAAAATTTAACTCTTCCCATGAGTCCCAATCGTCCCAAAACTATGTACAAAGGATATGACTCGACTTAGCAAATTATGCAAGCAACTAGATAATTGAACTAAGGGTTTAGTATGATAACAATAATGCACTAAAAGTGAATGCATACAAGGTAGGCTAAGGCGATTTGGGTGTACATTTGGGGGTGGATTGTAAACAATGCTCTTCATTGATATTCCGGAAAATTGAAACATCACGAGAGCCGAAAAGGATAGGCTCTGAGGGGTTAACTAGGGGTATCGTGTACTAAAGATGAGTACAATGCAAGGGTGTGGGGGGATTACTCAACCGATGTGGAAGAATTAATTATAATACAGGTATCAAACAAGGGTTATCCTAATGCCTCATATCATTTAGTTATTCCTAACTACACAAGTGTAGTCTCACTAGCGATCTCGGAATGCATCACAAAACAAGTTCTAGAATCTATTATACTACCGGTACACTCTCGAAGCATTAAATTGGAATGCTTTAATTCCTACAAATCTAAGGGAAATCCTCACATTTTGGGTGGAATTTAAGTGATAACGGGTTTTGTGCTAGTCATATAACTTCCTATCCATGAGATGCTTTATTAAGACTAATGGCCCACTCCTACATATCATGAAAAAATTTAAATTTGGTGCCAAAATTACCCTAACCGATATTTCTCATGGTTTATTACACAAATGAAATTGGACAAGGCAAATAGTCAAGGATAAGCAAAGTTTCAAAGTTCCCGCTTTTATTTTCCTTCCTACACTTAAACCATGGCTGAACATTGTCCCAATGTTCCCCGAAAGTATCAAAGTTATGATAATGGAAGGTAATTAAAAACGAAAGAAACTAGTACTCCCCTGATTAGCTCGGTAGGATCCGTGTGAAGTAGTGGTTAAATCTTTCTTCAAGAAGAATGTATGCGTGAAAAGCTCCTTCCAATCTTATGTATCTTCTTCTTGATAAATAAAACCTGCACACTTGAAGAAAACAAACGAAACCTTCGCGTAAAATCAGCGGTAACAATATATATATATGACTCTACTAAACTAGGATATAATGCTTGTGGAATGGATGTTTACAGATTATCTAGAAAATTAAGACACGAAAATTCCAAAAATTTATAAGTAGCCTAATAAAACGAGAAAAGTAGTAAGGTGTTTCTACTCCTCCCGACGCCTTCGGGTTGCGACCACTGGCCAAAGTCAGGTTATCCCTGACAGCCAGTGCTGCGATTTTCAGAAAAATTCTAGAAAATTTATATCTTTAGAATGGAAAATTTCGCAAAACATCCATTATGACTCGATACAATCATTTGACTCGAACAAACACACATGTATATCTTTTTAATAATCGTAATTCTCATGTTCACACTTTTTTTTGAAAACGTGTGTAATCCTCCCTACACTTATCCCTTTTGTAAAATACCTTTATATGTAATTAAGACGAGGTTAAAGACAAAATAAAGCATTTTTACAAATTTAAACACGAGAATAAACAATCAATAAAATATATACATCACAAACAAGCAAACAATTAAGCATGGGTTGCCTCCCAGCTTTTCTTTATTTATGAGTCTTGTAGCTAGACTCGAAGTTGTGCCGTCGTGACTTCATTACCGTCACCTTCTTCCTCATGACGGTCTCTATTAGGGTTTTCCATGTTATAGTAATGCCCTATTATGCATCTTTATAAGAAGTCATCTTCTCCCCAATCCGTTCTATATTCCGGTCCTAGTTTCAAGCAATCCTTATAGAACCCGAAAATCTTATTCATCACATAATCAACTCCCTTCTCCTTATCTTCCTCATTCCTATAGTAGACCGATAGCTTAAGTTCTTTTTCATCATTGGATAGTGATGAAAATTTCTCAATCTTAAAGGGCATTTGGCAGGCTACATCATCGGTCTCATCCTTGAATCTCACTATTCCTAACGACAGATCATAAGTCATCCCGGTGTTATCTATGAAAGGATTTCCTAAAATAACGTGGGACAAGCTAGGATCTATGGCCGTACTAATATCATTCACAACTATGAAATCCGTAGGAAAAATGAAACTTCCTACATGAGCGGGCATCCCTTAATTCTTTACCAAGAAAATTGCAACTAACCCTAGGATTATCGGGATCTTGCCTAGTTGGGATAGGCTTCTTCATTACCCAATTATAGTAGGTGCTAGTCATGATATTTATCTGGGACTTGCTTTCAATGTAGGCCTTTGCCACAAAAGGTGTCCTATGCAACATGGTATGTTAAGATTCCAAGGGTTCCCAAACTTGATCCTAGGGCTTCTCCTAACATACATGTGACGGAGGTCTCGTACTAAGTGTGGGTGGCGAGAGAGTTCTTATTCCGTAGGAAACTTATTGAAATAGTCATTGCCTACTTCATCTACTTCCTCGATTGTTTCATTCCTAGGAGTTTCACTATCCTCAAATCTTAGTCTCATGGTTAAAGCCATTCATTTGTTCTATTAGGTTTCACTAATGTGATGGTATTGGAATTGAACATGCTTAGCTAACTTACTTGGGTCCTTAATCTCTACACCGGAAGCTTCGGGAGTTAAGATAGCATTAACCTTCCTATCACTATTGGTTATGGCTTTCAAAAGGTTATCTATCTTCCTATTCATCTCGGCTTGTTGTTGGTTAAAGCGGTCCGAGAGCTTAGCTATTTGGGCTTCTTGGGATGTGACTAAATTGTTGCAACATCCCTTGTATGTTTTGTTGGTTAGGGTCAGGGTGCGGGGCCATGAGAAATCATTATATGTGAATTATTTGGTTTGTCCCCATAGATGGGTTTGCCCTTCCATGCTTCTCTGGCGATCATTGAAAGTCCTAGGTCCTGTTGTAGGGAATCTTCCTCTTGTTCATTGGTAATGAGGATGCGTAGTCAACCACAGCTTGTTCGGAGTCTTGTGCAAGTAGTGTTATGAGGACCACTACATGGCTCCAACAAGGAAAAACTTTGTTCACTTCGTGAAGACTTAGGATTTTTCGTGAAGAGCTCATTAGGAATTTAACTTGATCTTCAAAGCTCGAGCATCCTACGGCATCGAATGTGAGTCAATGGAGGAAGGAGATTGCCTTTAAGGGTTTTAGGCAACTCACGGGGGTCATTCCAACTTTCGTTGTCACAGAGAGCAAGGTCCTCTATTATACCCCACGATTCTTCCGCGGTGAGATCACTAAGTTTACCACCGGCCGCTTGGTCAATGGATCGCTTAGTAGGGAAGTTGACATGATCATAAAAGAGTTGGACTTGAGGCCAAAGATCAATGCCCGTGATGAGGACTCTATGGAGTAAGTCCTTGAATCGAGTCCATGCTTCGTATAGAGATTCACCTTGACGTTGTTGGAACATCAAGATTTCATTCCTAAGCTTAGTAGTTCTCCCGGTGGGAAAAATTGAGCAAGGAAACGAGAGGTGAGATCATCCCAACTTGAGATGGAGCCGGCGGAAAGTCGCTCAAGCCAATTGCTAGCTTAGTCCCCAGAGTAGAGAATTGGAAGAGGCTTAGCGGCGAATCTCTCGAGTAGTAGCATTGAGGTCGATAGAATCGACGATTTTAAGGAAATCCTTAAGATTGATTAGGATCTTGAACGAATTCCATGGAATGCACATCCGTTTTGCACCAACGGATGGTATCAAATCGGCAATTAGTTTGGGCTTGGTCGGGAAGCTCGATGGTGTTTCTATAGCTTAGGTGGCTTGGTCTTGAGTATTCACCAAGATGTACGGTAACCTCTTGGTGGGTCATTTGGTGGTGGGTTGATAAGTGGTGGTTGATTATCACCTTCCATGATGAAAAGTGATGGGGTTACTAACAAAGGTCACGAAGAAGGGGATAGACTACGAGGAAGCTAAAAATGGGGAAAAAAGCTTACTTGATAGGAATCAAGCAAGGAAACCTAAACGAGGTGGAAATCTAATTAGCTATTCTATTCCCGGGCGCCAAAAACTTGATACGCTGCATAACGCGCTGCTTCGGGGTCAAAGGAACTTCCTTTTCGGAGCAGTTTTCAACACCCTTGGCATGAACCTAATCGTTGTAGTGTAGTATTAGGGTAAGCCTCGGAAATTGATATCATTCTCTAGGGGAATAGGAATGCTAGTGAGAAATTACTACGCTAAGGTTGGGGTTGAGGAAGATTATTTTTATCTTTTTTATATTTTTAGAAAATGGAAAGGTACGAATCTCGGGGTATTGGATTTGGGGGGTGGTATTTCTATCGATTACTCTACTTATCTAATTATCTAAACTAAGGTGAGTGTAGTCTATGTCTATTGTTGTGTGCTCTTATGATGATTAAAAATGTGTTTACTTATATGTTATTACTCCCTAGTTATCTCCTATTGATGGTTGAATTGTCACCTCCTTATTCTTAACTCGTTGTGTCTTCTAAGGTTAGTAGGGTATCGTTTTCCTAACTCTTTGAGTCTACCTTAAGGTTATTGCATACGAAATCTCTAGGATTCATAAACTAACTCTAAGGTTATCTTTGGATGTTAGACTACAATAACTCTAGGTGATTATAAACTAATATTTACAAAGATTACTCAAGCATTAGAAACACAACGAATGACCTATCGCAATACTAGGTCAATCACAATTAAGATAAGAGACAACCAATCAATATTCAATACCTAGGTTTCATAGATCTAAGCAAACACACAAATAAATTAGTCGGACATGGAAAACATGCAAGCATACACACAAACAATTGAAGACATAATTGAATTAATGAAGTAAATCACTTATCTTGTTGTAAGATAGGGTATGGAACCTAAGAAATCTTGCCCAAGACGATATGTTCGATTTAGGTTTTACTCCACAAAACTACCTCTCTAAAAATACGAAAATTTGAATTATATATATAGAGTTACAATATGCGAGGCGCCACTCTTTAATTGTGGCCGTCGGTGCTACTCATGGGTTTTGTCTTGGCTACGTCAGCTTTCTGTGACGGCATCACCTTATGCTTGTGGCAGCGTCCGGTCCAAATCTAGGGCGTGCGGAGTTGTGGCCCTCTTTCTTTTTAAGCCGGATCTTTAATTACTTGTAAAATAGCAATTTGCTCTCGAGTCATCTCAAGGTGTGTCGCGGCAGTATTAAGCTATTAAGCTGTGGCATACGTCCCCTTGATTCAGCAGCTTGAGTGTCTCGATTCTTGACTTTGGCCATTTTCTTCGTATATTCGTGCCTTTTAGTCCGAATAAGTGTCATTCCAGCAATTTGCCTTCAAGAGACCTAAAAAGTGAAAACGAACGAATTTAAGTAGTACGGATACAAAGTGATCGATTAAGGGCTTAAATGACCCCTCAAAAGTGTACCTTTTAAATCCTTATCAGGTCTACTATAGGAATAGGGAGGATAGAAGGTAGATTATGTGATGAATAAGATTTTGGGTTCTATAAGGATTGTTTTGAAATTAGGACCAGGAATATAGAACGATTAGGGAAAATGACTTCTTAGAAAGATGCATAATAGGACATTACTATAACAGAAAACCCGAGTAGAGATCGTCATGAGGAAGAAGGTGACAGCAATGAAGTCCGCATTAGGAGCACGACTTGAGTCTAGCTACAAGACTCATAAATAAAGCGCCGTGAGGCAACCCATGCTTAATTGCTTTCTTGTTTGTGTGTCATATAACTCTTTCATTGTTGTTTATTCTCATGTTTGAATTTGTGAAAATGCTTTAGTTTGTTTTTAACCTCGTCTTAATTACATATAAAGGTATTTTACAAAAACATAAGTGTAGGGAGGATTACATCGTTTTTAAAGAGCGTGAACATGAAATTACAACTATTGAAATTGATGTATATGTGTGTTTGTTAGAGTCAAATGCTTGTATCGAGTCATAATGGATGTTTTGCAGGAATTTTTTCCATATTCTAAAGGTATAGTTTTCGAGAATTTTTCGAGGGAAAGCCTTGTGAACCCCAGTTTTGTCGAGGTCAGCGAAAAAACTTATAAAATTTTCTCGTTTTCACTTATATGTATAAATTTTTGGAAATTCTCGGTCTTAATTTTCGAGAAAATCGCAAACATCCATTCCACAAGCATATATCCTAGTTTAGTAGGTGTCATATATAGTTTTACGCCAATTTTACGCTTGAAGGTTTCGTCTATTTTCTTAAAGTGTGCAGGTTATAACAAGAAGAAGAAACTGGAAACATTGGATGGAGCTTATCACATATACATTCTTTTTGAGAAAGAATTTAACCACTACTTCACCGCAGTCCTCTAGGAGCTAATCAGGGGAAGTATTAGTTTCTTTCTCTTTAATTACCTTCCTTTATCATAACTTTGATACTTTGGGAACATTGGGGATAATGTTAGGTTAAAATGTTGAAAAAGGAGAATAAAAGCGAGAACTTAAAACTATGCTTATCATGATATTTGTCTTGTCCTTTGTCTTTGTGTGATAAACTATGAGAAATATTGTTAGGGCAATTTTAGCACCAAATTTAAATATATTTTATAACGTACGACAAAAACTTTAGTCTTAATAAGCGTCTCATGGATAGGAAGTTATATGACTAGCACAAAAACCATTACCTCAAATTCACCCAAATGTGATGTTAGCCCCTAGATCTTTAGGATAAGCATTCACCTTTAATGCAGAGGTGTACCGCGAAAAGATAGAACTTGTTTTGAAAACCGTAATGAACTACACTGCGTAGTTAGGAATAACTAAATGATAAGAGGTTCTTTTGTTGAACCGTATTATATTACTTATTCCACATCGGTTGAAATAACCCGCTAGATAACATCTTTTAGTACCGCGATACTAGTTAACCCCGAGCCTATCCTTTTTTCTCGCGATGTTCGGTTTTCGAATATCAATGAAGGCATGACAATCCACCCCACTGATAACCCTTCCAGCCTACAGTAGCACTCACCTTTAGTGCATATTATTGCTGGATTCAACCATCACAATTACTACATGGTTGCTAAGTCATATCTTTTTACACAGTTTGGGATGATGGGATCATGGGAAAAAATTATATTTTACGGTGGCGGGAAGGAACGTTAAAAATTCCCTTATCTAAATAATAAATACTCCAAGTGTTTGATCTTTTCAAATCAGTCAGTAGTAGGTAATAAAAACTCAAATGTAGGGATGCTCCTATAAATCCCTTATATTTGATTTTTGTAAATGAGAGGATGGTAGAAGTAAAAGAATATTTAATAAATAAATTAAAAACATATGGGCTACCATCCTACATCTATCTTTATGTTTATGTTTTTCAATTTATGTAGGTTTGTTTCAATATTATCTAGGGTTTAGCGAGTAAGTCTTGGCTTGCTTAGCGCCACGCTTTTCATGCTTGTAACCGCCACTAAATCGGCTATCCAACCAAATTCTTTGTTTCCCTACCATAAGCCTAACGTTACAACCTTTTTTAAAGACGTCTTAGATAGTTGTTCCTAGGTGCTTAAAGCGGTGGAGGTTTGATCTAGTCTCAGGTTATGGTAATCTATGTACTATGCCGGTAATGAGTGTTTATCTTCATTTCCATTTACTAGATTTCATATACACCGAGAGATGAGAGAATCCAAACACCCCTTGTGAGGTGCTAGTATATAATTTCCGTGCTTGTTATGACTATTGCGGTGCTTTTAATTGTTGTGAATAATGTTAAACTTATGCTTCATGCCCCATAACTTATAAATTGATTGGCCAAAAGCACATTTGTTTGAGGACAAGCAAATACCAAGTGTAGGGATATTTGATAAGGATTTAAAATGTACACTTTTATGGGGTTATTTAAGCCCTTAATCGATCACTTTTATATCTATTACTGCATAATTTCGTTCCTTTTCACTTTTTAGGTCTCTTGGAAGCAAAATGATGGAATGATGCATATTTGGACGAAAATGAGTGAAAACATGAAGAAAAATGCTAAGTCAAGATCGAAGCCACTCAAGCTGCTGAAGTTGACGGCATCCCAACTAAAGGGCGACGTCGTCCCCCTCTACAGATTTGATAATAGATGCACTGGCTTAGTAGACTTTTGCTCATAACACGGCGTCGAACTGAAAAGAAGGCGTCACTAAGACTTTCATCTCGAACGGCCAATCGAATCAGTGGCGTCCCTAAAGCCCGTTGTGTCACAACTACAACGTGGCCGTCCATCGATAACTTGCCAAGACGAAAACCTAATAGCCGATCGTAACGTCCACCTATAAAGCGACGTTGCCGCAAAGTGTAAATATATATATAGAATTCGATTTTTCAGTATTTAAAGAGGTAGACTTGTGGAGTAAAAACCCTAAACGTTTGTAGTCCGACTTGGGAAGTATCTTAGGGTCCCAAACCTATTTTACATCGGATAAGTGTTTTAATCCATTAGTATCATTATGTCTACCATTGAATGTGTATGCTTGCTTGTTTAACATGTCCGGCTAAATTTCTTGTGTGTTTGATTGATCTATGAAACCTAGTTGTTAATTATTGATTGGTTGTCTCTTATCTTAATTGTAAATGGCTTAGGAGTGCACTAGGCTATCGTTGTGTTTAAATGCTTGAGTAATCTTTTTGAACATTAGTTTATGAATCATTTAGCGGATATCTTTGTCTAAACATCCAAAGATAACCTTAAAGTTATTTTATGATTAATCTAGAGGAAATCGTAGGCAATAACCTAAATGTATTCTCAAAGAGTTAGGGCATAAGCATTCCCTACGACCTTAGAAAACCAAGCGTTAGAATAAGGACGTGACAATTCAACCAACAATAAAAGATAACTAGGAATTAATAGTATCTAGGTAAACACATTTTAATCATCATCTGAGCACACATCAAAAGACATAGCTACCGTAGTATTAGATAATTAGAATAGTAGAAGTAATTGGTAGAAGTACCACTCCCACCAATTGCCCGAGAGATTTTCCCTTAGCTTTCAAAAAAATATATATAAATGATAAAAAAATAATCATCTTCAACCCCACCTTAGCGTAATACACTTCTTGCTAGCATTCCTATTCCCCTAGAGAATGATATCAATACCCGAGGCTTATACTACACTACAACGATTAGGTTCACTTTGCCTAGGTGTTGAAAAACTTGCTCGACGAAAGGGAAGTTCCTTTGACCCCGAACAGCCATCATCAAATACTCCCCTCAACAAGTGATAATAACTTTTTGAGGTTTGAAATAACGAGAGAGAATACTTGTTCTTTGGAGCAAAATGATGAAAAACTAAAAACTTTCATTAATTCTACTCAAAGTAAACTTTCGCTCCTATATTAGGATTGTGGCAGGCGTACCACGGTCCTTTCTTTACAAGCACGGGTTGTACATTGTTATATGTGCATAAACCATATTATAATCTGTGAAAACTAGAATGAGGGTTGAATAGTTTTACCAATTTTAATTTTAAGTTTCAAAGATTTAGATTTAATCTTATGTGAATTCTTATGGATGAATAAATAGCATCAAAAAATAAATAAAGTAAAAGAAAGCAAGTAAAGTAAATGATAGAAAGTAGCGACACAAGTGATTTATAGTGGTTCGGCTACAAGGACACCTTCCTTGACCTAATCCACTCCCCGAGTACCCTTTCGAGTTCAGCACTATGTCAACAAGCTCCTTCAAATCGGCGGAGAAGCCTCACAACGCCGCTTACACTTTTCCAGTACAAGCTAAATTCGATTTCTTCCACGAGGTAGAACTAAACCTTTCACAACTATGTGAAATATGAAATACAAAATATGCTACTGAAATCTTGTGGATGGACAAATCAATCAAGGACCCTTTGTTTGGATGACTTGTAAAGTAGTGTGATCTCGCCTTCGTGAAGGACCTAAATGAGAATTACAACAAAAGAGAGAAGAACTACTAGAATGAATAAATGATCAGATGTTATGAGAGTGAGATAATATATGAGAGAGTTGTAAGAAGAAGGGGGAGAAATAATGAAGAAAGGTCTATCATGCTCGCTGCATGACCTACAGCATCGCAAGCTCGCTACCACAAAGAGTAAAAGCCTGCTGGGCGAGTATTCTAGCCCTTCAAGGAACAACGACAAGCCTGGTAGCTCCTCGGGAATCACCGTCATAAGAGAGTGACGGGAGATCCCCCCGAAGGAAAAGGTAGCATATAAGGAAAGGATTCTAGCCCATGAAAGGAGCAAGAATAGTCACAAAGACGTTACCCACACCGGGAAAGCCGGCGGAAAGATAACAATGGCATAACAGCACGTTCGGCTAGAGCAACCCTTCAAGAAAGAAAAGCACAGCTATCGTAAGACAGCCCGTTGCGGACAACTATCAAAACAAACTTCCGCAATAAGGAAACCTTCCGAGAATAAAACTCAACAAAAACTGATGTCCGTCATCACCAAAGATCTGAAGGAAGCAAGGCTCCAGTCATAGAACTAAAAAGTAAAACTGGTAACAGGAAAATGTACATGTATTTGAATTTATTATTTTTAACGTATTTAAAAATATGACCAATTAATAAAAAGTGAAGATTAGCTACCTTCATTATTTTATTTTAAAAAAATTTTCATCTTTATTAAGTGCATAAGACGTGCAAGTATGAAAATTGGGCATGACCCAAATATGTTATTTCTGAATAACAAAGAGTTATCACGAATAGCCAACTGGTGAACAACATAATCACCAAACTACGTAAGAGGTATTGCAAGCCCAGTACTGGGAGGATAGCCCAAAATTATCCTAAGACTATTACAAACGTGCATATCCGTATAACGTTAAACATAGCACCGCACAAATAAAAAGAGAGATGTGCGCAAAAGACTATTAACTACGTTCATATCCGTATAACATTAAAATAGCAACACAAAAGTGAAAAATAGCGTACACAAAAGTATAGGAACTTGCATAAAGAAAAAGTCGTAGCATAAGCACAAAGTAAATGAACAACGTGCAAAAATACAAACAAAAGGCTGCGCAGCCATCGAAGCATCACAAGAGAAACAAGGACAGACATTGTTCACGATTACAAAGCATCTAAAAAATAAGAAAAACTAAGTCCGCACCAAGCAGACGGGCTCGCTAAGCTTGACTCGGACAGAGCAGAGACCTCACTAACTCCAGAATGCGGATCATTCGCAACTTCAATAAGAGCACTAGACCCACCAACATCATAATCATCAATAGAAAGAAGCCTCACAGGATGTCAGGAGCAGCAGGGAAGAGACACAAGTGGCAAAGAAGCAGTGCAAACCAAAGCTGACTCAGTCGAAGATGCTTCCACACCCACAACATTACGGGCGGACAAAGGGTCAATGGAAGAATTAATAACATCTGCAACAGATAACCGATGAGCACCAGGCATTTTTCTAACCTGATCAACTCTCTTCTGAACAACTTCCAAATAATGAGACAAAGAGCTAGTGCCAACAATAGCATTATCATCCTTATCATAAACAGGAATGATAAGCTGCTCAAGATCCGGCTGTAACCCTACAATCATAGTAGCATCTGCGGAAGGCTCATCAACACGAAGAAGATC
>OU343216.1:166136330-166194406 GCA_910596185.1 Chrysanthemum makinoi | reverse complement strand
CTATTTGAGACAGCAAAGCATTCTTAGATGCGCCTAGATCACGTATTCGTTGTTCTAATGATTTTCGCTTTGGTAAGATTTAGCAAAGGACTTCAAAACATTTTTCACGTTTTTCTTGTGTTTGAAAAATGTTGAGTTGATATTTTAAGCATTCATTATCCTTAGTTAACAGTGCATTTTTTCCTTTAATTGCTTATTGATGTCTTTGCTTATTTCCAAATGAGATTCTTGGTCTTTAAGTATGAGCTCAATATCTAGATTAGACGAAAGTTCAGTTTGTTCAACGTGAGTCTCAAAGATGATCATTAGTCGATCCTCAAGTATAACCACTGAGTCAACTGATTATCAATGGTAACCATGTCATCATGATCGCCAATATCACTACAGATCAATTTGATTATCATCGAATGAGATGTAGATGTTTCATGTTGAACACTGATCCTTGTCGGCGATGTTGGCAGATATCGACGTAAATAATTATAGTTTGATCCCAGACTGAGAAGCCGCCGTCATACACTGGGCCTATGTCACTCATGTAGAGTTCTTGCATGTTTGCCATTAACATCACAGCCTACATTAGCCTCGCAATTCCTCCATATCATCATCCGATTATGCATTGGCCAAAAGCCGTTCCTTGTTGGTAAGAGTTCCACCATTTCATCCTTTAGAGCCAAGATTAAAGCCTCATTGTGATAAGCTTCTTGTCCTGGCTTTGGGCATGCATTATCCGGATGACCCTTCTCATGCTTATAACAACGAAGACCATTAACCCCATTCTAAGCATTTCCCTGTTCAACCACTTGAGCCCGTTGTTGTGGAGCACCCATGTTATTCCTTCCATTAACCCTTGACCACTACCCATCTCACGAACATTACCATGATTCTCAACTTCAAGACGCCCATTGTTAACAACAACCCTGATTCATTGTGTTAGACGAGGTACGGATGATTGTTGGATTTGTTAGAGTATCGCCGAAGGCTCTCGCAATCATGACAAACCCTTGTTGCAATACATCAAAAGCTTCAAAGATCCTCATTAGATTCAATCAGAAAGTGCTTGATCATTGTTGTTGTATGGAACCAATTGAGTTTCTTGAGATTGTTGCTGTGACGGATCATATGGGGTAATTGTAACAATTGGTTGTGGAGGATTTGTGTAGACAGTTTGTAATGTTGGAAATTGAGGATAACAAGCTTGAGCCCATAAAGCTAACTGTTGATTATCCGGAAGTGAAGGTGAGACAGGGAGTCCACGGATAACCCTTTCTTTGTCAACTTCTTTTTGGCGGGGCTTCAAATAGTCATACAACAATCCGTACGTAGCATGATGAAGATTCTTTGCTTAACGGATGAAAATGACATACTTTTCCCAATCGTGACCAAGACTACTCGTGAACTTAGTGTTGACAAAGCAATTCTTGGCATAATGATGTTATGTTTGTCCAAGTCATTGATGATATCTGAGAATCGATGATGATATGACTCTAATGTCTCCCCTGGTTCAATCATGAAGTGTTCATAAGCCAAGTAGATTTTGGATTCCATTTCTTCTTGATTGAGCTTTGTGCCTTCCATGAGAAGATGAATATGCTCCCACATTGCTTTAGCAGTCTTTTAAGCATCAACACTTTGAAGTATCGGATTAGGTAATCCCAAAAGGATGTATTGCATTGCCAGTTCATCGGCTTCAAAGTGTATAAGTTGATCAGTAGTGAGTTCATTAAGACTGACAACGTTGGTGACATCACTTCTTGGTGGATTAGCGCTGGATCTCCTGTGTGACAGTAGGCATCTCAAATGGACCTTCCAGATGACCTTCTTCAAGAACTTTCCATGTGGCTTCTTTAGATCACAAAACCTAAAGAACCTTATCACTCATTGATCGTAGTTTCGGTGAGCATTAGAGTTCTATCAAGTGATCCAACCTCATGAATGGATTGTTGGCTACTTAAAGCTTCACACATCTTTGCAAACCAAGATGGTTCCGTCATAGTATTCCTGGATGGATGTTGATTGTGAAAGTTGGTATAAGGTTGTACTTGAAGACTAGGCGGTGGTTGAATCATTTGTGGTTGAATTGCTCCTTGAGGAAATTGTTGTTGAAGTTGTTGTTGTTGTTGTTGTTGTTGTTGTTGTTGTTGTAGTTGTAGTTGTTGATAAAATTGTTGTTGTTGATGGAGTTGTTGTTGTTATTGTTGTTATTGAGGATACACATGAGGGAAGTAGCTAGAGTATGGTGGTTGAGACATCTTGAAACTTGTGTTGATGATGGATCTGTGTAGTCGAATGAAACTTAGTTGATGAGGTAACCTTATGCGTAGAAAACCGCCTTAGGCAAAGAATCACCTTATGTAAACTACTAACTTACGTAGAATAGTTTACGCTAGAGGGAATATTGGCCATGGAATGAAAACACTTACCTTAGCGACTAAGGGTTTAGTAGTAGAATGCTTATGCGTAAGATTAGCTTAGGCGTAAGAAAATGCTTAGGCAGAAGGATTCTACGCGTAATATTTAGGCTTTCATGTAAAACTAGGTTTTTGCTCAAAAATCCTTTACACTTATTCCAAAGGTAAAAGATATCCAAAGTCGAAGTGTTTTGTTATCCAAGCAAGAAAACACCGAGTAACCAATAATAGCATCAAGATCAAGCCTTGAATGGCTTATATGTAACTTTAGGGTTTTACTTATGCGTAGGAAATGCCAACTTTTATCAAAAACTGATTTTAAGCATAACGATGTTTCTAAACCAGATTTTTATGATGAAAGAGCTTCAATATCACTAAAATATCACAAAAGTATGAAACTTGATGATCCAAAACTCTTATACACCTTACGTGTAGAAGTAACTACACGGCTTAAACCAAGCTTAAAAACAAAGAAATACACGTAAAGTTTGAAACTTTTTTTATTAAAACTTAAACTTTAACACCAAATAACCTTGAAAGGACAAGAATCTTGAGTTTTAAAGTGTAAAAATGAAAGCTTTTATGCGTATGAAAGTGTAATACCAAACCCACGATATGAAAGAAAAACCTCAAAAACAAAAATCGTTCACCCAACTATTTGGCGAATGATACCACTATTAGGTTCCCATTTATGTAACACAAGCATCAATATGAAGAAATGAGGAAATAAAGGATCGGATGAACACACACACACTTATACGAACGACTATGTGAAATGATAAGCTTAGGATAAATGTGAAAGTGAACAACCAACCTTCAAATGAAGGTTTACAAGGCTATTTATAGGAGAAGGAGCTAGGGCAACACTCCTAGTCCCTTCCTTTCCTTATTGGATATGGGCCAAGGCTTATGGGCTTTCTACATAAGCCTTGCCATAATTACTAACATAAAAGCCAAATTAAGCTAACTATTACATATTAATTACTAACACTTGTAATCACGTTTAGGAGTGATTCCAACAATGCCCAAAGCCGAGGACAAGAGGCAGCGCTTATCACAAAGAGGCTTTACTCTTGGCTCTCAAGGATGAAGCTGGTGGAACTCTTACCAACAAGGAACAAAGCATCATGGCAAATGCAGAATTCGATGATGATATGGAGGGCTTGCGTGCTAATGCGCCTGTGATGTTAATGGCAAACATGCAAGAACTCTACATGAGTGACACAGCCCAATGTATGACACGATGGCTTGTCTCAAAATCGGATCAAACTATATTCATATCGACTGATATCTCCGCCAACATCCGTGATCCGGACAGTAGTTAGAGTGTTCAACATGAGCCTTCTACATCTCATTCGGCGATAATCAAATAGATCCCGTTGTTATATTTGACGATCAAGATGACCTTATGGTTAATATTGATAGTCAAGTTGACTCCGTGGTTATATTTGAGGATCTAAATAATGATCATGTTGAGACTCATGTTGAACAAACCGAGCTTTTGTCTAATCCGATATTGAGCTCCATGACCTACTTAAGGACCAAAATCTCGAATGGAAAATGCCTTGACATCAATCAAAGAATTAAAAGATAAAAATGCAATCGCCGACTAAGGATAATGAATGATTAAATTTCAACTCAACATTTTTCAAAACAAAAGAAAACGTGAAAATGTTTTGAAGTCGCTTTTGCTAAATCTTACCAAAACGAAAAATCTTTGGAAAACAGATATGTGATCTAGTTGCATCTAAGAATGCTTTGTTGTCTCAAATAGAACAACTCAAATATGATCATAAACAACAACTTAACGCTCTCACTTTGGAAACTCAAAAAGCCAAGTCTAAGTTGTTAACTTGTCAAAAACAGCTCATGGAGTACAAAGAGCATACAAAGAAATGAATAGATGACTATCTTGAAGAAATCGTCGACTTACAAAACAAAATCAAAGATTTTCGAAATGTTGTTTATAAACATGGTGAGTCAATCACAACTATTCAAAAGTTTACTTTTAAACCAAATCCAAATGGATATGGACCGAATCTTGCTTATTACAAACCAAAGTTTTCAAATAGAGCATTCAAACCAAATCCTTAGGTTTACAAAGGCAGAACATAGAATTGATGATTCCATTATGAGTGTTGTTGAATATAATCAAATGGAGGAATTAGATGCAGAAGACGAGAGTCGGTCAAAATTGGAAAATGTTGTTTATAACAAACCATTTAACTATTCAAACGCCTACTTTGGCCACAACAAGATCATTCTTACACACCTTGGGTCATCACACCTACTTCTCGAAGTCTTCTAATGATGGTCCCCTTTCCAATGTTTCACAAATTAATGGTCCTTTACCTTCATTAAATGAAATAAAGCCATTAGCTGAACAATGTCAAGTTCTAAAATATTTTGAAACATTCTTATCTGACATCAAACTTTTTGGAACGGAAATTGAAATCAATTTCGAATAAAGTTGAACATTTTCAATCGCCTCAAGCGAGCACAAAGAGATATTTTTTCAGAAAAGAATTTTACCTCATGTCCGAAATTTGAAAATGTGTGCAATATATTGGGAAAGGGATTTTCACAGGGAGCTTGGACTTATGAAAAGAGTTTCCGAACAAACTGAAACAACGATTTCACATACTAAACTTAAAAAGAAAATGTTGAGAAAAGATGTTGATCGGCTTTTGGAAGATGTTATCTGTGTTGATACCATAAATATTGTGTTACTCCATATCAATAGACCTGCATTTGATTATATCACTGCTGATTCTGTTGATTCTATTGAAAATGTTGAGAATAACGATAATGTGTCACAAATCAAGTCTTTAAAAGTTGAAAATGAATGTTTGTTAAACGAGCTTTCAAATGCTAAACGTCGTCTTCAATGGTGTAAAAAAGATTGTCAAAATCGAGAACTCGCTTTGCAAAACAAAATCAACCAGTTGCATACCAAAACTCTTAATCCAAAACTTGAGCAACTGGATGATGAAAACGTGTCTTTGAAGTGTCAAATTTCAAAATATGAACAAGAAATTTCAAAAGTTAAAAAGGAATATGGTGTCATATCTGATTTACTCAAAAAGACTGCTCAAGCCAAAAGATGTTGATGATCATCTTGCATATACCAAAGATGTTTTACTTAATTAAAATGGACTTACTCGTTCTGAAAATCAAGATTTGTTACACACTATCCATGATCTAAAAGCTGAGTTGGTGAAAATTAAGCAAGATAGGGATAGTAACACTGTTAGGAATTGGAAATTCCATGTTAAAGTGTCGGTCACCCCAATTAAGGTTTAGCATATGTTAGCTCTCAGAGACTTGTAGTTATTTACGCTGTTTTGTAGTTAACTAGTTAATTTGTAGCTTAGAATAGTTTAGTGTAACATCACGGGAGGAAGGACGGCTTTACCCAATCAGATACCGATCCACAGGCCGATAGGAGGTCGTTGAGTATGTAACTATAAATACCCTCTACCTCCCAAGGTAGAGGGTTGGACCTTTCTCATTCTTAATCTAACCTTCTATGTTTTCTTTCACTTTCTCTCTCTAGAAAGGATCCCACCTTCTCTCTCTAAACTATATTTCATTCGATCCATTGTTGAGCTTATTTGTGTGTTTATGAAATCCAATATCTTACAATTGGTATCAAGAGCCATGGTTTGATCACTCATCTTTCATGTTCTTGGATTTCTAGTGGTTTTCATAAGGTTTTTGGGTTTGAATGAGTTTAGAGTAGTTTACATCATTTGGATCATTTCTAGTGTTAAAGTTTGGATTTTGATTGTACTTTTGTGTTTAGAATCATCATAAGTGTTTAGGTTTTGATTTGGAAAGCTTGAATCACTGTGGTTGGGCTTGTTTTGGATTGAAAAGTGAGTTTTTGAAGTTTTTCTCTAGCGACTTGCCTTTAGTGTTTTTCTGTCAGAAATACCTGTTTCAATAAAAGTTAGGAAGTTACGTTGTTAGTTGTTAGCTTAATTTGAGCCTAGCGACTTGTCTATTGAGACAAGCCGACAAATAGTACAACTTAGTGGATTCTCCACTATGGCTAGCTTACTCTGGTGAGGTTAGCGACTTTGCTTCGTAAATTGTTAGCGAAGTTGTAGTGTAAATTCTTAGCTTACTGATACTAGCTTACTTGGATCTTAGCGAAGTTGTTCTTTAGCAACTTAACCGTGTTTAGCTTAATTTGGTGCTTAGCTTACTTGTTGTCATAATGTTTAGCGATTTGGTGCTTTTTAGTAACTTGATCCACAAATACTTAAGCCTTTAGCGAGTTGTTACTTAGCTTAACTTGGTGACTCTAGCTTAATTTGTCTTACTAGCTTAACTTGTTGACTTTTCCCGACAAAAACTTCAAACGACCATAACTTTTGATCCTAACTCTCGCTGCTCAGTTTCTACCCATCAAAACGACCGTGAGAACGGTAGGAGAATGGCACGAATAAATTTTATTCGGGTCAACCTTCGAGGCTAAACCATCTCAATGAGTTATTGAGGTTTTATGTTTTTAGACCTAAATTTCTCCTAGAAAACGCAGCATAAACCAATCCAAATCTCAACCAAACAACATCTCTGCTAATCCTACAAACAATCATAAGTCCTAACACAAAATTTTCTATCATTGTGACAATCCATCACCATCTTAACACGCTCCATTGGTCATTGCTTAACGGTTTGGTCTTGATTTTAGTAAAATCCCGCCAAAGATTCTATTTCTCGGTTTAAATCATAGACTTGTAAAACTCGTGATTCATCAACATCATGTCTTACACTACTGATTCAGTGATTTCAGAAGTACTCAAACTGTATGATGTCAGAGACAACCATGAGAATATTAGCTATACCGAACGGTACGATGATGGAATCAATCAATGATGATTTGAGTTCTTCATGCCCGAGTCCAATCGTAGAAAGATTTGCACCCTCGTCGTGCACGCCATGAAGGAAAAGATTGAACCTTATCAACAACTTCACTCACCCATGTTACTTCTACCCACATCAATGGAACAAACATGTATTGCCCTCTTCCGCTGACTTATCCACATTAACAGAACTTTGTCGTAAAACCTAGAGCAATTGGAGCTACAACTTGACAAAGAGAAGGTTCATAAGGATAGTTCCATTGTCACTTCGTGATCTACAAACACTTTCAGTCATTCATTAAGGGAATTCACATCGATTATGATCAAGACATGACCAAATGTCCTTCAAGAGACATAACGGAATGGAAATGAAATTATTAAAGACACTTATCCATCTCATGATAATGTGGAGAAGTATATTGAGGAAGTTACCGTAAAGATGAAAAAGTAGATGAGAGCTCTGCATATGAGATATTTGTGATAAGTCGGGTAATGTATGTAAAAGGTCGGGTGTTGCCGAATGCGAATATCGTAAACAACAAAGAATGATGTAACCAGTCGCCAAGAACTCCTCGCACACGAAGTAGATGTTGTGATCGAAATGTGAGTGAATGCCGGTACAATCATAGATTGTAGTGTTGAGACCAAGAAGGCATCGGATGATGGATCAGTTGACACTCAATAAGAGGCTCAGAGACGTTGCTTGAAATGACAGCAAGAGTTTTAGTGACTCTTGTTACATGATGTAGATGCGTATATTAGACCGTAAATGGAGTTGTGTCATGTAATGAGGTACCCTTTAATCGTTCAAATATGCATCCATAAAGTACTTAATCAACCTGATCATGATGCTGAACATGAATTTGATAAATGTTCTCAGAATCGGTTGAGTCTGAGATTAATGTTTTAAAACAAAAGATACTAAGTATAAAAAGGCTTTTGATGAACTTTCAAACAAATTCTCAAATCTTGAAAAACATTTTATTTCACTTGAAATTGCACACAGTAAAAAAGAAAGTTTTCAACTTATCAAACCATGTAAAAATCCTGAACTTCCTCAATTACGGAACTTTTGAAATTAACACTTTGAAAGATCAGCTTCAAGACAAAGACTTAACCATTTACAAGTCAAGAAACATATTTGGTATGCGTGAAAAGTAATTTGGTTACAAGTAATTCTGATGTTAATGCTATTGATGATATTCAATTGAGAAATGATGAATTAGCAGTTTTTGTGGCCAAATTACTAAAGGAAAATGAGTCTTTGAGAAAGAATCACATAGAACTAAGTGACTCACCAAAGAAGCTAGAACTAAGTCAATGGAAACAAACTCTTTGATAGCAAAATTGATGATCTCAAAGCTCAACTTTAGGAAAAGAGTTTCTTATTGTTTCTTTAAAAATAAGCTTCGTAAAACAATGTGGAATAGTAAACACTCTTTTCAAAACCATCAAACTTGGGGAAACCAGCTATTAGACAACCAATGCTTAGATCTCAAACGCAAAAATTTTCAAAAACGCGGTTTGCCTCCCAAGTTGATGTAAAACAAGTTTTGATAAAAACTAGCCACTTCATCTCACTTGCCTAGGAAAATTGATATGAATGACTTGTATAAGAACTCTTATCTAGAAATTTCTAGAAAGAAGGCACGTAATCAAAGACGGAATTTTGGGTGCAAGACCTAGGATGATGAATTCTTCGAGATTTCAAAGCAATCAAGCTAGTAGTTCTAAACCATTACCTAGGAACACTAATCTAAAGACTAGGGATTGGCTTACATCTAAAAGTAGTTGCGTTTCGATTAAAGTTATTCCCATAGTAGATCACTCTAATAAATCTAGATCTATCAATCCAAACAAGCCGCTTGCTCAAAGTGTCTGAAATGTATCTTTAATGCTAATCATGATAAATGTTTCACAAAATCCCCGAAGAAAGTAAATGCTCATGCAATGGTACAACCCGTTAAGTCTTGATTACACTAAGTCATCCACAAGTGTATATGAAGCAAATGAAACCAAAAGCTCTACTTAGATGGTTACCAATTGCTAAATCTTTGGAAAATAGGAATAAGGATAAGTCTTCCACTATGCATAAGAAGCCTAACAATCCTAGACCTTGCCTTAAGTGGATACCATCCCGTAGAATTTTAAGGACGCTGGACTTAGTGGATACCTACGTGAAAGATGTTACCAATGGAAATCTCAATGTTGATCAGAAACCCCAAAGGGTTTGATACTCATGTCACTAACCAAATATATGCAATCAAGTTTGTAATATTAGTGCAGTAGTCCTTACTCAGCCATAACATACTTCGATCCTTCAATACATGGACTGGCTTAAAGTATGGATAACAAAAGGATTTATATCTCATAACTCACTGTTCGTTACTCAACATTGATATTCAATCTATGATGTTTGAACACAAATTCAAGCCTCGCTCCTCAAAGAAAAGAAAAGTGTATCGTCAAGCGCGCTTATCTTCTCAAGAGAAATCTTCTATTATGACCATTCTCATCAACATGCTTCATGCTTTTTCCATGTGCTTCAATTATCAAGTGAACCGGCTACCGCTGATTGTTTTCTTATTCCGCTTTGCTCAACTATAATGACGATGGCTTACATCATGTGCTAATTTTATGGGGAGAAGTGTAATAGACTACATTTGGATGATTTCATCTTTATTTAATCAAGAATGGCATCTCCGATGCAATTTTGAGGGGGAGAAGAAGTGTGAATTTTCTGCATGGTTGATTGATATTTGAGAATAAATGGTCAAACGGCTCCAAACTCATGTAAGAACCGAGCTTCTTCTTTTCGGGTCATCTTCACATGGAGTTTTCTACTAAGAGTCGTTGGTTAACATCTTCACACGGGCTGATTTGATTAATGACAAAGTGCTTCTAGTTGCTGGGTTGATTTCCTTAATGAACTTCTTCGCTCATGTTTGATCGAGGGATTTGAAAGTTGGGATTTGCTATTTGTATGTTAACGGAATGCATTTGTGAGTTGAAGATGTTGACTTTCTATTCCCCAACCGACAATCTTGAAGAAGGTTGAGTCTACATTTTGTCTTACATTCTCTACTACATGTTGTGAAGACTAAAGACCTAGCTGCATTTAACGATCTAAAGACTTCTTCTTATTCAAGGCATTTATCAAACAGATTGTCGGTTTAGGGGAGAGCACTAATTGGGGGAGAGTGAAATGCCATATTCAATCCCCAATTAGACTTGCTCACACTCTTCAGCAAGTTGATTCTCACAGATATATCCGAAAGCTAATGATGTTCTTTCTCAACAAATTTCAAGTATTTGGGTCGATATTATGTTGCTCATCTCAAGTGTCAAACCAAAGAAGTGGGGAAGGAGACACGCGATCTAAACGTAGTAAACTTGATGAACTTAATACTTTAAGTGATTGAAGATATCCCTGAAGACTAATGTCATTACCAAGAGACACTGGTTTGACTCATGGCGCTTAGTGTTCTTATTCAACTATGTGGGGAAGAGATGAAGAGTTAGTTCTCAAGATGAAAGAGGTACACAAGGGTGTGATGATTTGATGTTATCACAATCATCGTGGGAGAGAGATTGTGTATACGGGGATGCTCACCGCTTCACTCAGGGCGCCCAAATAATCAAGTAGCTTCCAAAACAAAATGAGGAAAGTATATTTCGTGCACTTATCCTAAAACAAAATAAATGAGGAAAGTATGTCAAGGACTCGTTGCTCCACACAAATGTTTTCTTCCGCTCTAAAATTCTTGTGAAAAAATATTTGTTGTATTCAAAAAATTGGTGGAAAATGAGTTGCTTTCAAAACAATCAGATTCAGAGTTTTTATAAAATTTGCAAACTCAATCAATGAATTCAGCGCTTTTAAACTTTTAAAAAATTGATTCATTAATTAAGGGGGAGAATGTTTTCAAATCTATATCATCTAACGGACTTATCTAATTATCCTACGTGCTTAACTGAAAAAGATGTTTACCTATGTTGAAGGACTAGGAATCTAGGATATGATTGTTAGGATTAGATGACTATAGTTTGATAAACACATTATTCCCATACCTTTTATGATCTGATTGATATGTTGAATTGACTTTTATTAGTCGATTGTTGTTTGGTGATGCTTTCCACTCACCATATATCTGTAGATGTGTTCACTAACGATGCATATCATGGTTCATAAGAATGTACCTCGATCCGATCCCGCATGTGAAGATGATTGATGCCGAAAAGGAAAGGGTAACTATATCTTGGGTTGACAAATGAAGAAACGGAGCTTAATTGGACTTCTATGGAGAGTTGGCAAAAATGAAACGTAAGAGGTCTCATCAAGGCTACAGATGGTTTTCATCAACAAAATGAAAAACGGAGCTTAATTGGACCTCGGGCATTAAAATGCAACGTGAAGAATTTCACTACATCGCAAGATACCGTTTTTCTCAAAGCCCTACAAAGAACAACATAAGCTTCAACCACCTAATGTATCTTTATAGGTGATACCATTTTAAAACATTTTGAAAAGAAAAAAATATATTAAATTGTTTAGAAAATGGAAAATATTGTTTTGAAAATAAATCGGATTCAAAGTTTTGAAATCAACCTGATTTTTTATTTTTGTCAAATCAAGTGATTTCAAATTAAATATTTTCAAACTATATTTCTTTATAAAAGTCCGTTTGTACAATAATAAGTGGTGATCTAAAGATTTAATGTTATGTCATGGTATGATTTTCTTTAAAACTCAAAGATTTTTCAAAATGAAATTTTTCTCGCCTTTGTTTGATTGTGAAATTGTTTTATTTTACTTAAAGATATCTTAAAACTATCATACCTGACACTAACAATCTTTATTGTCTAAAATTGATCCCATTGACCATCATCTTTCAAAATTAAATCGCTTCTTGCCATGTCTTTCCCAAATTTTCTAAATGATTTAAATCTTTTGGGATCACAAATCTCAAATGGTTTGAAATTTTTGATCGGGGGAGAGATCGTGATTTAAATCTCAAATCTTTTTTAATGGAATTGGTTTTAGTCCTTCAAAGGCAATCCCGCCCATGTGCCAAACGATTTACATATGATGAACATGATTGAGGAGGAGCATTTATCTAAAAACAAGATGGGTATTTAAACAAGGCCACATTTTCTCCCATGTTTTCTAAACCTAATTAAATCATTTTGGAGATCCAAAAATCTCAAAGGGTTTGATATTTTTGATCGGGGGAGAATTTGTGATTTAATAATGAAATTTGATAAAAGGTGATCGCTTTGATTCAATTGTGCAGCGTCAGCCTTCATATGTAAGCAAACGCCAATCTTGAGGCACATGTTGAGGGGAGCTCTGTTTAAAAATATCAAACCATTCGTGTACAAAATGTTTTGATAATATATCAAGTATCTCAATTGATTTTCAATGGTTAATTGGTTCAATGGCATGAACAATACCAAATAGACCGCACCAAATTTACTTTTATGAATGGTGATATAAGGATGATAAGGTTAGGTATTTGTTCCCATGATCCGCTGTAACTGTGAGGGATCTACCCATGGACAATCCAATTAGATAGTGTAAAGTCCTTAGTATGATGAAAAAGGAGAAAAATGAGAAATGGGAAGAGTATGGACTGAGACAGAGCTAGTAATCGAATAAACCCAACAAGGTTCTAGTTATGAAGTCTCGTATAATCAAGGGTTGAAGAATGAAAAGAAACATGAAAAATGGTGAAAAATAAATAGCCCTCCAATAATTCAACCTTAGGCGTAAACCGGTTCAATTCATATGCTACCGTGGTTACTAAGGTAACATTGGTATTGAAGACAAGACATCATGGATCCAAGTGATGTACCCGACTAAACTTCCAAGCTACCCAGCTCCTCTTAAAAGGGCTTGTTTCATTCTCACTGGGAACCTACATAATCTATCGACTTTCTCTTAAAGATTGTTGATATTGAAGTAGGAGACCCTCTCCCAGTCTCCTGATAGGAACCAAATGTGCACAACTGAGTCTAGAGCCAAGAGATCATCCACAATATCTTGTTAGGAGACAAAATTAATGAAGACTGCCGCTTCACACAATGTGGAAAGTAAGAATATAAGAGTCCTACGCTTTATCCTTGTGGTATTGCCGTAACATCCGAAAGTGATATGAAAAATATTCAACATGAAGATGGAAATCCTTCTAGAGCCAACATCAAACAAGCTTCCGTGGGTGACATGAGATTTTGCAAAGATCAAGCTTGTGACAATCGATAGAACGATGGGGCTTATTCACCTCTGAATCAACCTTGGTCCAGAAATGAATTGACTAATACTTTTGGAAAACCGCTCGATGTGCAAACCTTCTTTCTCTAGCACGCCTAATGTGTATTCATATTTCAAACTCAAAAAAGTATATCCATTGAAAAATACTTTGGAAAAACCGCTCATGTAAAAATCTTCTTTCTAGCACATCAAATGTGTATTCTCTTTCAAATACAAAAAGGTATTTTTAATTGAAAATTGATCTTTCTCATAAAACCTTCGTCATATTGCAAAACTCTTTTTTCTAAGCAATACGCCATGTTTTTCAAATCGCTTTCATCAATCGCTGAATCTCAATTCACCGGGTTCACTCAATTGTTGTCTTTGAGACGCTCCGCTTTGAGAACGGCTAGAATTACCGCAAACCTCGGCCAAGGAGATTCTAGGAATCCCACCATCGCATTACTTGTACCGGGACAATCGGGAACCGTAGTCGTTCAATTCAACGAAGTGATCAAAGACACTTTCGCGTGTTTTATTGCTAAATGTTGTTTGCAGGTACATTTGACGCAGCTGTACCATCGTAATGAGGAGTCAATCCAAAGCCGCATGCTCACAAAGATCCACACTTAATTGAAGAAATCATGATCGGTGCATATCTACATAACCCGCTCGATATTTTTATACTCATGCTTCGCATACGCCGCAAATATCATGAACCGAAAGCTTCCGCTACTCGATGGAAAGATGTCATGATCCCAAAGTGTGAGATGTCGGTCCTAAAGTCACAACTTCACATGATGGCAAACACAACAAAGGGTGATCCGTAGATTTACTCATGGCTCATGATCTCAATGAAATCTCTAAGATCATCAAAGATGCGGATCAGTTCAAAGACCTCCACTCAAAGTACAAACTATGGACTTTTAAAGAATCGTACTAATGCGAGATCATGGAATTTGAAGAATTGAAGTCTACGGAGCTCAGAACTAAAGACAAAAGAAAGAACCTAGGATGCAAAATGTATTTCATGGGGTGACCTCCATTAGGGGGAGATTGTTAGGAATTTGAAATTCCATGTTAAAGTGTCGGTCACCCCAATTATGGTCTAGCATATGTTAGCTCGTAGACTTGTAGTTATTTATGTTGTTTTGTAGTTATTAGTTAATTTAGCGTAGAATAGTTTAGTGTAACAATCAAGAGAGGAAGGACGGTCTTTACCCAATCGTATACCGATCCAAGCAGCCATAGGAGGTCGCTGAGTATGTAACTATAAATACCCCTACCTCCCAAGGCAGGGTTGACCTTCTACCTTTAATCTAACCTTCATGTTTTCTTTCACTTTCTCTAGAAAGGATCCCGACCTTCTCTCTCTAAACTCTATCTCATTCGATCCATTGTTGAGCTTATTTGTGTGTTTATGAAATCCAATATCTTACAAACACTAAAGTCATTGCACCAGGAATTCTTAGACTGCCAACTAACACATCACAAGAATCTAATGTGCTTCCTTCTACTGAAACAGGAATAGTTGCCTCTTTTCCCAACGCTAGCACTTCACAGCTTAAGTGCACCACAAGGAAGAATAGGAAGGCTGACATAAGAAAAAGAACAATAAGACCTCTCAAGTAGAAGAACACTTTTAGGACTTTGAATAAGACTCAAGTTGCACCCACTTTAGATATTAAGGCCTCGACAAAATGTAATGGAAAAAGTGATGTAACGTATGTTGAACCTTTAAGTACTTTAAATGTTATGTTTGAAGCTTCTTGTGTTGGTTATCGTAAGAGCATGTTTTCTCAAGTTGTCATGATAAATGTGTTGCTAATTCTATCTTATCTCGTAAGCTGAACAATAGAAAACTAATAATTCTAGCCCACTAATGCTTCTAAGTCCTGTATAGGTAAACCGCTTCTAGTGCTCATATGCTTTAAACATTGATGTAACCTTAGAACCCACTTCACCTCCTAGAAGAACTTATCACCTAATGTGATTACTCAAGACCAAAGCTAAGACTAGTTGGAGATGGCGTAAATGATTACATAACTTGGCTTTACATGGATACCTAAAATCATAAACATGTGTGTTTCACCTATATTGCTTCGAACCCTTTAACTCTTCGGTTCCACATCTACTTCATTCCATCCGTGTCGCTTGTATTAATGTGATACAGATCATCCTCCTGGGTTGTTGATAGTGGATGTTCCCCATTACGATGTGCAATGTTAACTATTATCAAACTTTGTTTCAAAGTTCATTGGCACCGCCGATTGGAATGATCACTTCGGGCTATCATGGCTTCGAGATTACATCAATGGAACATCTAAATTAGTAGAGTTTATTATTATGTGGAAGGTCTTGGTCACAATCTCTTTCAACGGTCAATTTTGTGATGGAGATTTGGAAGTTGCTTTTAGGAAGAAAACTTGTTTCATTCCCCGATCTACAAGGAAACGATCTTATGTTTTGTCAACGCGACATCAAGTCTTTACACAATCTCAATGCAAGACATGATTGCTTCATCTCCCATCTGTTTACTTTCTAAGGCAACATCTACAAAATCCTGGTTATGGCAACTCGCCTCTCACATCTAAACTTTCAAACCATAACCAACCTTGCACAGTTCAAACTTGTTGAAGGTCTCCCACGATTTTGGTATTCTAAAGATCATCTATGCTCAGCTTGTGAACAAGGAAAAAGCACTCGTGCTCAGTTTTCCTCAAAGGTGGAATACCACAAAGATGTGCTTCATCTTCTTCACATGGATTTGTGTGGCCCGGCGCAGTGCATATTAATGGCAAACGCTACATTTTGTAATTGTAGATGACTACTAAGATGGACTTGGTTTATTTTCTTCAACTAAAGATCAAGCCCACAGATGATCATCACCTTTCTCACAAAAATTCAAGTTCACCAAACAACAGCCGACAAATCGTAATGCACAAAGGAACTAAATTTGTGAATCAAACTCTTCGTGCATATTATGAGAAAGTAGGAATTGAGCATCAAAAATCAATTGCACGAACACCATAACAAAATGGAGTTGTTAAAAGAGGAAACCATACGTTAGTAGAAGCTGCAAGAACGAGGTTGATTATTGAAAAACTTCCAGAATACTTGTGGGCTGAAGCCGTATCTACTGCATGCTACACTCAAAATCGTTCAATGATTACTAAACCCCACAACAAAACACCTTACGAGCTTATCCATAACCACAAACCGAACCTCAAACACTTTCATGTCTTTGGATCCCTTTGCTATCCAAATAATGATCGTGATGACTTTGGAAAGCTTAAGGCTAAAGCTGACATTGAGTCTTTGTTGATACCGTGAAAATTCTAAGGGTTACCGACCGAATCATTGTACAAGGGAGATTATGGAAACGATTCATGCCAATTTCGATGAGCTTTATCGAAATGGCTTCGAAAGCAAAACAGCTTCAACCCGACATAACCGCCTAAACTTCCCCAAACCCCATCATTAGTCAACCAAGCCTCCAACTTACTCGCCAACAAATGGAACAGCTATTTGCTCCTCTTAGTGATGATATTGATCAACGTGTTTTATGTATCAAATGTTTCCGCCAACTCGATATAATCCAATACCTTATACACTGAACAACAACAATCAAGAAGAAGCACCCCCAATTGATTCTACAACAAATGTACCATAAACCACATCCAATGACGCCAACCACCGATGATCTTCTCAACAAGGAAGTAGCCCCACCGCAGATTATGATCCAAATGCGCTTCAATCGCTTGCTAATGAAACTGCCACACCCGATGTTGTGGAATCATCTACAAGCCATTTGAATCCTCCCAATCTGCAGAATGTATATCAACATCAACCCTCCACACATCGCTGGATCTAAATACCATCCTCTTGTGAACATTATTGAAACCCGAATCAACCAATCAGAACTAGACAACGCCTTCAGATCGACGGTGAACATTGCATTTATGCACTCACCACTGCAAGCCGAACCCAAAAATATTAAGGAAGCCATGACATATGACAACTGGATTGAATCCATGCAAGAAGAACTTAATCAGTTTAAACATCTTGAAGTATAGGAATTGGTTGAAAACCAACGGGGTCAATGTTATTGGTCTGAAATGGATTTGGAAAACAAGTTGATGCTGGGTACCGTTATCCTAAATGAGTCACGCCCGGTGGCTAAGGGTTATGACTGTGAAAGGATTGATTTCAAGAATCATTCGCACCGCTGCTAGACTTGAGGCTGCATGCATTTTTCTCGCATCAAGGGCTCACATGAACATCATGATCTATCAGATAAATGTCAAAACCGCCTTTCTGAATGGTCAACTAAAGGAAACGGTATATGTTAGTCAGCTAGAAGGATTTTTTGATCCAGAGTTCCCAAATCACGTCTTTAAACTGAAAAAGGCTCGTTACGGTCTCAAACAAGCTCCTCGGCGTGGTATGATAAGTTATCATCCTTTCTCATTGCCAATAATTTCACTAAAGGTTCGGTCGATCCAACACTTTTCATTCAATATCACGGCTCACATTTTAGTCGCTCAAATCTATGTGGATGACATCATTTTTGGGTCAACACATAAAAAGTACTCAAAGGATTTTCAAAACTCATGCAAAAACATTTTGAAATGTCCATGATGGGTGAACTTACATTCTTTCTAGGATTGCAAGTTCATCAATCACCCCATGGTATTTTCTTGAGTCAGTCCAAATATGCTCTTGAAATTTTAAACAAACATGGAATGCAAACCTGTGATACCTATGCCACACCAATGGCACATACCAAGAAACTAGATGTTGATTTGCATGGGAAACTGGTTGACCCTACCAAATACGAAAGTATTATTGGGTCTCTCATGTATCTAATGTACCAAGTAGGCCTCACATTGTATTTGTTGTTTATCTTGTCTCCGCTATCACGCACCAACCAAACTCACCTCTCTGAGGCTAAAAGAATCCTCCGATACATAAAAGGAACCATTAACTTGGGAATCGTATCCGAAGGATCTCGGTTTTGAACTAATAGCTTTTTCAAATGCTAATCACGCAGGTTGCTTAGATTCTCGGAAAAGTACTTCCGTGTGCTCTACAATTTCGGTGATAAACCGTGTCATGTCAATCGAAGAAGCAGATTGTATTAGCCGTCCTCAACATAAGTCAATATGTAGCCATGTCGGCCTGTTGTGCTCAAGTCATTTGGATGAGAACACAACTCAAAGACTATGGTTACGATTTGACAATCCCGATGTACGCGCACAATCGGAAGTATTATGATCTCGCGGCAACTCGTTCAACATTCAAGTCTAAGCACATCGATCTTCATATCATTTCATCAAGGAGCATGTGGAAAAGGGTACCGTTGAATTATATTTTGTGGGTATTCAATACCAATTGGCATACCTTCTCACCAAAGCCTTAGCTCCCGCTAGGTTTACTGAGTTGGTCCACCGGATTGGTATGAGGTGTTTGACTCGTGAGGAACTGGACTAACTTTTAAAACAATCTTAAAACCACCAAACACCAAAACCCTTTTGTAAATATTTTTCAAAATGAAAATACAAAATATAAAAATTCACAAAAATTCAAAAATATTATTCTATCTAAAATTTCTTTAAACATGGCAAGTACAATTCCCTCGTCAACACTTTACTCTTTCAAATTTCAGTATTTTTACGGTCAAGTGTTGAGGGGGAGAAAGTAAATATTTTCTGCTTCATAAAACCTTGTACTTGCATGTTACCTAATACCGGTTGTATCTTTGATAATGGACACGTTTGTTTCTTGACACTCCTGCTCAAACTTATAAAATTTCAATATTTTCAAAGACGAGGTGGAGTGTCGTCAAGTTTCTTTCCAAATATCTTGCTTTATGTAACCAAAATGGAAGTTATAGGATATGGATGAAAATGGTTAAGGTGGAAGGGCCAATATTGTCAAATGCTTAAACTTATTCTTTACAAAACTCTTACAACTAATCCCTTTACCACATTTATTTCAATCATTTATTACCACAACCACCCATCCTACGCCTATAATCAAACCTGCAAATCCGCGCTTTAATCTCCAAATTTGTAAGTGTGTTAAGCTTCATTGTGTGTTTCTAAACTATGGTTTTTAATAGCACACTAATCCAACGGATATATTTTGAACTACGCGTGATTATGTGTTCTACGCGTATGCGTACATTCATATGATCATGTGTGAGTGTTTGTTGTGAAATAAGTATGTTAAAACGTTTTTAAGATCATTATAAAACTATCTCCAACATGAAAATCTACCCAGAAACTTCAATTTATCATTTTCAAAGATCAGGGTTTATGCGTATGATTTGGGGGTTGTCTATTGTGAGTGATTCTGTGTAATTAGATGGTTGTATGATGATTGTGACATGCTTAATTGACCAAAACCACATTTGAATCATATCCAAAAACATGATTTGTGCATAATTGAGAATTAGGGTTTAAGTATCATACGAATTGGGGATTTTTTATTCTTAAGGTTGTGGATGTTAAAACTTGTTGCAACACACTCACATTACTTCTAAGTCATTCCGTAATGAGTTGGTGTAAAACCTATGGCTAGATTTCTTAGTCGAAAATTCAAATCCTTAGGGTTTTAGTTTGACGATAAGTAAATCCTACGCTGCGAATCGTATGCTTGTGATTACATGTGAAAATGAATGGAATTGAATAATATGTTAATGGACATGTTATGATGACTTTATTTCAGGTTTTACGCGGCAAAAATTCTAATCAAGGTTAAACCGATTTCTATGCATAAGGATCACCTACGCCGTAGAATGTTATTCGTAAGAGAAATCTTACGCCGTAACCTTTACGCCGTAAGGTTCATAAAGGACTACGCAGTATCCTGTGAAGGATATGCGTAAACTTGAGTCTTAAGCATAAGATTCACTCTTGCGAGTAAACCTTACGATAAGCTCCAAACATGCTTTATGCGCGTAAGCCTTATGCCTTCTTTTCCTACGCTGCATATTTCTTACGCCAGAAGAAGAGTTCCTACGATAAGCTTATGCCTACGCCAGAGTGGTTATTACTGCTTAGGCATAAGCTTACTTTTTACGCATAAGCCAAAACTTTAACCTTACCAATGAATTGTTACGTGTACAAACTTGTAAATAAATAAATCATAACGTCACAAAACCAAAATGTCACTAATAAGCTACAATGGTAAATATGTTGTGTAAATGAGTGAAAATTTGGTCTTTAAATTTAAATTAATAAACTACTAAAACTTATCATGACTACTTTGGACTATTGGACAAACAAGTGACGTTGGACTCGTAACATTCATCAACATAACATATTCAATAATTGGACAATAAAACCAACTTTTGACTAACGTAATGTCTTTCGATATGTTGGTTCTTTTGGCTCAATACCTTCAGATCATACCATGGATGTCACGATGGAAAACGTTAACGACCAAATGTTTCACGATGGAAGACATCTTCCCGATGGTTACAAGATGAAGATTGAAAGAACAATCTCAAAGTGAACTTGATAACTTCACGCGGCTCAGTATTCGTGTCATATTTCTCGTGGATATTCTCAAAACCCTACAAGAACATGCTCACAAACTCAACAAAGCATCGAGAGATCTATATTCATCGCTTTTGGCACACCATGAAGAAGATCGATGGTCAAGACGCTGTTACGGTGACACTCAACAACAAACAAGTCACCATCACTGTTGAAGACTTAAGAGCAATTCTCTTCTTCCCGCCATCCGTACCGCTACTTATGTTGCTACCCTTCAAGAGACTACTCTCCATCATGGTCAATATTGATATGATGGCCGATCATCACTAAACATTCTTCGCTTGACCTAAAGAACATCCTCGCCATGGAGAACTCTATACATCATGATTGCCAACTGCTTCTCGACGTGATAGTGGTTATGAGCATCCTAAGCTCATGGAACTCAAGATATTCTGGGAATGGTCAACATGATGCATATCGACCTCTAGTTCTGATTTGGGATGACATGATGTCATATCTCGTGAAACTCGCACCAAGATCCCTACATCGATACACTAAATTGTTGATCCAAAGGATACTCTGAATAATCGGACATTCTCGAGACTTAATGACCCCAACCATCAATTCGAGTTGTTTGAGCTTACACTAAAAGTTGTCGATCCAAAGACTCAACAACAAAGAAACAAGGTGTCAGATACGACTACCTTCTCACCGATGACATAAAGAATCAAATCATACAAAAGATATCAAGAAGCGAGTATCGTGCAAAGTTGGATTCATTGATGAAAAGTATTCCAATTGTACTAAAGAAAAGAAGACAAGGAGATCAGGCAGTTCTGAAGTAAAAGCAGCACTCGAGTACTCTAAAGTATCCAAAGAGGACTCATACCCTCAAAAGGAAAGTTCCATCGAAGGTTGCTATCCCTATCCCTAAACCGTAACCCAAACTAATGGACGAGACTCGAGGATATCAAACAGATGAGGAGATTATCTACTCTAAGTCGGTAAAGGATGATACGACTACTATCAAAAATCTCCCAATCCCAAACCGACAAAGGAAAACTCCAAAGGGAAAAAGAAGGAAGAGGATGAAAGTTCGTAAGAAGAACAAATGAATGGGATAAAGATTACCGCGAAGAAATTGAAGAATCTCATGCTACAACATGTTGCTAAGGAGTTCACCTTCAATGCACTCGCGGACTGAGGTTCAAGTGGTGGCTCACAAACAACACCAGCTTCTCGGCGCGTTAATCAACCCGATAAGGGAATTAACACCCATGAATCTCAAATAAAAGCAAAGACATGAGGATGAAATTATCTTCGACTTTGAGGAACCGTAAAAGGAGAAATCGAAGGTAACGATGAAGATGTTGACGCAAATGACAAGGAAAAAGCTAAAGAGGAAGCTCTAGCAAAAGTAGCGTATAGGCTAGGGTTAAGGTCAAGAAAAGGCTAAAGTCTGAAAAGGAAGCCGATGATTATCTTCTAGATAGTCCCTAACATAGCAAGGAACAAACTCCGAGCCACCAAATGACCCCCTCAGCCTTCTTATGACTCATCTTCGTCTGATTCAACTTCATTCATCACCATCACCATCCAAAGACACCACCACCAGATCCGTGATCCAGACAAGAAAGAAACTACCATACTTGGGCATCACGAGCAAAGACAAAGATTTCCAAATCACAAACAAGTAAGGAAGAAAACGTGTCAACAAGTAACTCAATCAACTTGCGGACGTAATCAATCTTCGAAGGTGATAAATGAGTTGTCGATGAAAGGAACAGATGCAACAGCTTTCTAAATAGAGATATCCAAGGAAATGGAAAAGACGATCGAGAATATACTCACAAGTTTCTTCTCGAACCGCCCCCTGAGGACAAGAGAGATGTTCCCGCATAACTTTATCCAAATCTCATGCAATTGGCAAGCAAACAAAGCAATCTACTCTCGTAGCAATGCAAATTAATCCAATTGACTGTGGTTGTCTCTCGATGCATTGATTTCCAAGCTTGTTTTACAAATGTCAAAAGATCCGCAACGTACTGACAAAGCTAAACTATTTGAGGCATTGCCGAATATCAACTCAAAACTTCCCGCAAAGCGGCAAATAAAGGGCTAAGCTCCAAAGAGACGATGATAATGCGGATAAGGATTCTGAGCCAAAACGTAAGAAGAAAATGACGATTCATCATCTATGCCTCCACCACCCCAAAGGACCTCCACCTCTAGAAGATCTCCACAACGCTTCTCCGCTAAAGACAAACCTCGTGACTCGAGTCTCCACCACCAACGAAAAAACTGGTGACTTTGAATACATTGGTGGTGACGATGAGGAGATTCTGAGCCCCAACAACAACCTTTCTTCTACATCAACGAAGCAACCAAAGATCATCATCAAAGTCCGAAGAAAAAAAGTCAACTTCGTTGTGTCATAGCCCGATGAAGACGACCAAGAGTATGAATGGTTTTCAAAGCTTGTTGATGCAACCCCTCGCCATCAAAAGTCAAGAACCGTAGATGTTGAAACGAATCAAGAATGAAGCTTTCAACTCAAGTGTTGATATAAATTTTAAGTCAATATCATCTCGACAACATTGCACGAGCCATGTCCAACAACATTGATGGCTCAACCCTCGAATCTAATATCGACTTCACCCGCACTGCATAAGGCTCCATACTACAACCGACCGACTAAGCCACTACCTACCATTGGCCGACCTCGACAACCAAGATTCCCTACCGCTATTTCTTCAACAATGACCTGAATTTCTTCTACACGGTAGGATAAAGTAGCACAAAAATACGCTACCTCACTCACCATCCCATTCCCTAAAGAATCTACTCAAACAATATAGCCATCGAGGAAGAAGCCACACACATGTTTGTTGACAATGTGGTTAAGTATGACATCAATGACCGTATGGGATTCATCATCGCCGTAACTTAAGAAGAATCTACTACGTAGTTGTGTGTACTCAAATCAAAGAAAGAGGTGTACAAAGGATGAACGGATCGTTGCTATAATGCATGTTACCCTGTCGTTTCTGTGGGACTACTTATCCCTAAGAAAATAGTAGTCAAATGACAAGACAATGTGAATATGACTTTATTGAAGCGGATTTCCCAAGATTGTCACTCAATGACATTGAAGATATGTACCTTGCCAAGGTACAAGGACGAATGTGACATTCCACAAACATCCACCCAAGACATCAAGTCATTGTAATATTCATGAAGCATTATTATCCAAGAACGCAGGTAGAAGATATTCAACTTGCCGTGGAGTCATACCGTAAACGCGGTTATCTCACCAAACCACAACTATACATTCCCGATATCAACCATCCGCCTCAAGCATAACCATACTTAAGAACCAACATTCTGGGTCGCTATCGCAGTTGAACTTCACCCATAATTGCTTGGCGATGCGTAAGGAGCTTCACAAATTTTGTGATCATACTTTGAAGAAGGTCGGGATGGAATGGCTTATCGTTAAAGGAGATCATGAAGGCATTGGTCTAAGAAAAGGTGGAATTCTAGGGAAAGGAGGATGCGAAGATCATTACCGATTGATGAAAGGTTGTTTCGCCGGGATCGATAAGGACTGGAGAGTTTAGGGGTGGACGCCAAACATATCTCTAACAGTTACCAACGCCCGCATAAAGATTCCTGGTGATATTGACTGAATTTTGGTACTCCTTGATTTGTTTCTTTCATTAAACATTTGGATGTGTGATCTATATTTGACTATGGTTTGTGCACACATAACAAAGGTAACAACCCGCATCTTGTACCGAAGGACCCTTGGTACGCCTAAGGCCACAATCCTTATACAAGGAGCTTAAAGCTTCTTACTTTGAGTAAAACTAATCAAAACTTTCACTTTCAAAGTTTTGCTCAAAAGAACAAGTACTTCCCTTATGATTTTCAAAACCTCAAAAGTTAATATCACTTGTTGAGGGGGAGTATTTGATTTAAACTTTGTTCATAAATGATTCTTCGTGGTAATCTTCCCACAAAACTCAAAATGGACATATTCAATATCAAAATTTCGTCAAAAATAACATTAATACGCCATTTTTGAGTGGGAGAAAAATTATGTGATAAGAAATATGTTGTGAATTGCTATTGAATCGCTGTTAAAAGACTTAACCAATGAAGTGACGATCTCTAAATGTTAGTAACTCCAAAAAGACTTGTCCGACGGGAATAATTTCAAGCTAGTTCGCTAGTGATGTAAACATGTCTCAAGAAAGGACTTGTCCTAGTAAAATGTACCATTCGAGAAACTCTGGTAGACATGAACCTTGACGGTCAAACCTCCTCTCCAAGGAGTTTTTACAACTCAAGTCACCTAAGTGCTGATGTAACCGCGGTTCTCAAGAGGGAATTGTCTATCTTGAGTTGATCAATTCAAAAGTGCACGCCTTCTCACGCGATTGTCAAAAATACTTAAGCAAGTAGGGGTACTTTTGCAAAATATAAAACTCTTTCTGGTACAAAATGTTTACTCACAACCACTTTGAGAGATTTACATGAAAATGGTTTTATGGCAACATAGGCTAGTCATGGTGTTATAAGGTGACTAATTAGAATAACCGCCATATGATCCGCCAGAGCCGGAAGGATCTACCCAAGGACATCACCAATAGTTAGAATTTAGAAGTCCTCGTGTATGATTATAAAAAGGAGAAAATGAGAATCGAGAAAGAAGGAGTTGAAGAATTAAAAGAAACGTAAAGAAAAGGGTGAAAAACAAATAGCCCTCCAGATTATTCAACTTAGGGCAGCATAATCGTACGTTCAATCATATGCTACCGGTCGCCACTTGATGACCGGGTATTGAAGATTAAAGTTGTCATGGACCCAAAGGACGCATGCACTAAACCTTCTTAGCCACTCAAGTTTCTTTTCTCAACGAAGTTTGTTTCATTCTCACAGGGAACCCTACGAACTATCGGCTTTTCCTGTAGACGGTCGGTATTGAAGAAGAGACCCTCTCCCTAGTCTCCGCTCAGGAAAACCAAAGCGCACTATTGAGTCTAAAGCCATGAGATTCATCAAAAGATCTCTTAGGAACACTTGAGTTTTCATCACTTGTCATTCAACAATAAGGACGCAAGTGATACATTCTACAGTCCTTCACAGATCTTAGCAATCTGTCGAGAACATTTATGAGGGGTTCACAACTCAGGATCCTCAGTGATTGAATGTGTGGAAAACTAAAAGGGGAGGTTGAATAGTTTTGCCGATTTTAAGTTGATTTCAAAAACTTTAGATTCGATATTATGTGAAATCGTATGGATGTTGAGAATGTATAGATCTAATGATAATGCAAGAAAATAAATAAAGTTAAGGGATAGAAAAGACACAACCGATTTATAGTAGTTCGGCTACAAGGTCACCTTCCTTGCCCTACTCCACTCCCCGAGTCACCTACTCGAGAGTTCAAGCACTATGTCAACAAACTCCTTCACTTGGCGGAGAAGCCTTCACAACGTTGCTTACACTTTTCCGGTACAAAGCTAGATACCGAGTCCGTAGCACCGTGGACCAAACCAACACAACTATTACACAACAAATATGTGAAATATCAAATACAAGATCTTCGCTACAGAAATCTTGCGGAGGACAAATCAATCAAGGACCCCTTGCTTGGATGACTTGTAGAATGCTCGTGATCTCGCCTTAGAGAAGGACCTATATGAGGATCACAAATAGAAAGAAAGAAGAACAACTCTATAGATCAAGTGATCTATATGTTAGAAGAGAATGAGAGTGTATGAGAGATTTAGTAAGAAGAGGGGTGAGTTAGAATGAAGAAATGGCTCTCTATTTATAGGCTCTCTGTTCCACGGATCCCACGGATCCCTTCCACTTGGGATCCGTCTAGTGTAATCCTAGGGATCCGTGGTATGCTCCTCTTTGCCCATGGGTTTTTTGGTTATGGGTCATGGGTTATGGGTTGGTCCATGGGTTTTCTTTAGATTCAATGTATCTAAGTATACATTGTATCAAGTCTTCTTTGGTATGGGTTAAGATCCATGGGTTATGGTTTTTACCCATCCTAATAAACTATTACAACAAATGCTTAATTATTACATTTTTGTATTTAAATGGCTATATGTAAATGCTTTACAAAAATAACATGTATCCTTATAATTATACTTAAGATAACATTACATTTGTTATCAACAAAACACAAAGAGATCGCAAAATATTAATAAACGCTTTTACGGTTTATTTGTATTAACAATCTCCCCCTTTTTGTTGATGACAAAACATAATGTTATGATGAGTAAAACTTAAGAATAGATGCAAGTTTTGAAAGCCCTAAGTTTTACTTCTTCTCCCCCTTTTTGTCAAAACAAAAGTTAACCCTTGGAAGAAATAAACAAACTTCTAACTCCCCCTTGACGGTAGCTCTCCCTTGTTTGGGGCGCCAAGTAAAAGAAAATAAAAATCCTACAAAAAGAAAGGTTAGTAACATGCTTATATAATCTTGTGGTTGCCGAGAATCAAGATTGGGAGCCAAGGTATGTAAACAAGGCCTTGTAATAAAACAACAAATTGTAGTGGTATGTATGCCACTTACAAGCATGTAAAAATAAGAACAAGACTTGTTCTTGAAAATGACTTCAAAAGAAAAATAATACTAAAAGTAGAAAATAGTAGTAGTGATTCCTTCCATGCTTGCATAAGGTTATGGATGGAGGTTTTGATGAGTAATGGTATTGATGCGATCAAGGATGAGGTTGAGTATGAAACGCATTTCTTCCCTAACTTCTATTGCAATTTCCCTAGTGGATTGGCAATGTTCACAATGTAAATGATGTGGGTAAAGAGTGCGGAAGTTTTCCGGGTTGTTTTGATTTGAGTTATGCGGAAGTTGTGGTGGAAAAATAGGAAAATATGGATCAATATCCGGAATGTTTGTAAATGGTGGTGGAAAAGAACCTAGATGTTCTTGTAATGTGATGGGAGCTAATGGTGGTGATGTTTCAAGATCTTGAAATATAGTATTTGGAGATGTGGGGGGTGTTGAAAAGACTAATTCTTTTTCTTTAGGTTGGTTAGATGTGGGAGGTGCTATAATGGAAGCATCTTGTGGTGAGTTATTTGTTGAGGATGAACCATTTGAGGTTGGTTTTGCTAAACAACAAGATCGGATACTAATCCGTGCGGATATCATAGCATTTGATTGTGGTATTTTGGATGGTGGAAGTACAAAGGTTTGGATATCATGATTGTTTGTACTAGATGATTCTCCTAAAGGTTTTTTGGATGACATGATGAAGTGTGTTTGTGAGAAGGAGATGGAGTATGCAAGCATTTTGGGAGTTATATATATAGAAAAACAAAGCATTGTAATGAATGCTTGACCCAAAATGTGGATTAAAATCTAATGATTAGATATGAATTCAAGGCATGTGATCATGAGAACACAAGCATTAAAGAGCATACTCCCAAAAATGAAACAAATGTGGATTTTTCATCCAAAGTGAAAAAATAGAAGTTGAAAAACAGCTTCTGTTGCACGGATCCCACGGATCCTTCCCTTGAGGGATCCGTCCAGCATAAAGTCTGGGATCCGTGGGTCTGGGTTTCATGCAGACACAAAATTTTCTTTTTGGAAACATTTTTGCCTAGTGTGTGCCTATATGCAAACTATTTGGAGTTTCGGTTATCTCGACTCCTAAAAAAAAGTAGAAAATAAACTAGAAGTATAAAACCATCCTATTGAGATAACCCGAAAACACATATTTAGTACATGAGTACGTAATTTTGTGTTATCAATGCTCCTAATTCATTGTTGCTTAAATGAATGTACCCGAAAACACATATTAGTTATGTGTCCCCTTTAGCATTCAAAAGACATGAGATGCAATGAAAACGGGTTTTACTTTGTATTAATAATGAAAAGCGATTTGTCCTAGACGTGAGAAATTGCTTTTGTGAAATTGATACGGGAAGGTATCATCTTTTTAGAAAACATTGTGAAAGTAGGTTTTCTTTAAAAATAAAAAATAAGAAGACTATAAGTTGAAAAAACTCATCTTGGGTTTTGAAAATTCCCGTATTGTTTGTGAGTTGTGCGTGAAATAGAAATCCTAGACTCAGAAAGAAGAAGGCTAGTGTTTACATACCTTGTAGAGTCAAATAAGTTACGACGTTTGTTCCATTAGACCAAGACCAAGACGAAGTAGGTTGAATTGTTCCCGCTTCAACGGTTTGGTGAGGACGTCGGCTATGTTGTCTTCGGATGCTACCTTCTCAATAGAGATGTTCCCCTTTTGAACATTGTCTCTTAGAAGTGATGACGAATCTCTATATGCTTTGTGCGAGAATGCAATACCGGATTCTTGCTTAAGTCGATGGCACCTTTGTTGTCACATAGGATGGCTATGTCGCCTAGATGGATGTCGTAGTCTACTAACGCTTGTTTCATCCATAGTGCTTGTTGGCATGCTTTGCCCGTGGAGACGTACTCGGCTTCGGTTGTTGATATTGCAAGTGCCGTTTGTTTCTTAGAAAACCATGATGTTAAACAACATCCCATAAAAGTACATACCCCACTTGTACTTTTTCTATCAACGTAATCACCCGCATGGTCGAATCTGCATATACAATTGTTTCTACTCCCGTGCCCTTAGGATACCATAATCCTAATTGTGTTGTACCCTTAATATATCTAAATATCCTTTTACGGCTTCTAGGTGTGATATTTTAGGGTCTTCTTGAAACCTAGCACATAAGCAAACACTAAACATGATATCCGGCTTACTTGCCGTGAGGTAGAGAAGGCTACCTATCATGCCACGATATTTAGTATTATCTACGGATTCTCCGTCTTCATCTTTTGTGAGTTTGGTGTCGGATGACATTGGAGTCCTAATTGGTTTTGACTCTTCTAGACCGAATTTCTTTAACATCTCTTTGATGTATTTAGATTGATTGAAGAAGATACCATCTTCTACTTGTTTTATTTGTAGACCAAGAAAGAAACTAAGTTCTCCCATCATACTCATCTCGAACTCGTCATGCATGATTTTAGAGAAATCATCACACATGTCTTGACAAGTGGATCCGAATATAATATCATCTACATATATTTGTACTATGATTATATGTGACTCTCTTTTCTTAGTAAAAGTGTGTTGTCAACTAACCCCATGGTGTAGTTGTGTTTAACTAGAAATGACTTGAGTCTATCATACCAAGCTTTTGGAGCTTGTTTAAGACCATAAAGGGCTTTCTTTAATTTATACACATGTTTGGGTTTTTCAAAATCAATGAAGCCCGGAGGTTGAGCTACATATACTTCTTCATTTATGAAACCATTTAGAAAAGCGCTTTTGACATCCATTTGATAAAGCTTTAGATCATTAGCACAAGCATACGCAAGAAGTATTCTTATAGACTCTAATCTAGCCACGCGGGCGTAGGTCTCATCAAAGTCTATTCCCTCTTGTTGGTTATACCCTTGAGCAACGAGTCTAGCCTTGTTCCTAGACACTACTCCGTTTGCATCTAATTTGTTTTATAAACCCATTTGGTTCCTATTATGGTTTGATTACTAGGTGGAGGGACAAGTGTCCAAACATCATTAGAAACAAATTGATTTAGTTCTTCTTGCATAGCCATTACCCAACTTTCATCTTTTATGGCTTCTTGTGTATTCTTAGGTTCTAAGGTTGAAATGAAACAAAACAAGCTACTTTGGTTTTGAACTTGAGACCTTAATGTTCGTTCGTTTAGTTTTCCTATGACTTTATCTACGGGTGATCTTTGGACTCTTTAATGTTTATTATTTCATCACTTAGAGGTTCTTCTTCTTCACTTATCTTTTTCTTTATTACTATAGCTTCACTTTCTATAATCTCGTCATCGACAAGAGGTGGAGAGGGTTTGGGTGGACTTTCATCAAATTTTATATTTAATGACTCTTCTACCTTCATTGTTTCTTTGTTTAATATGACGTAAGCTTTGCTATTTGGCGAGTAACCTAAAAAGATACATTCGGTTGATTTAGGATCAAATTTTGTAAGGTAATCTTTAGTGTTAAGAATAAAACATTTACTACCAAAGACTCTAAAGTGATTTAACGTAGGCTTTTTGCCTCGAAGTAACTCATATGGAGTTTTTCCTAAGATTGGTCTAATCAAGACTCGATTGAGTATATACGTTGAAGTATCAACGGCATTACACCAAACTTTTGAGGTATGGATTGTTCATTAAGCATGGTTCGACTCATTTCTTGTAGAGTTCTATTCTTTCTTTCTACTACCCCATTCGATTGTGGAGTGTGTGGAGCCGAGAAGTTGTGAGTAATACCATTAGCGTCACAAAAGCTCCAATTGCACTTCATTATCGAATTCCCTACCATGATCCGTCCTAATAGACACTATGGGACTTCCTAGTTGTCTTTGGATCTTTTTGCTTAATATTTCAAAATAGTTAAAGGTTTCCGTTTTGTTCTTTAAAATTTTGTCCATGTATACCTAGAGTAGTCATCCACTATTACCAAAGTGTAGTAGTTGCCTCCATAACTTTGGATAGCGGATGGACCAAATAAATCCATATGTAGTAATTCTAGACACCTAGTTGTGGACACCATGTTTTTAGCTTTATGACTCGAATGAGCTTGTTTTCCTACATTACAAGCATCACAAAAATGATGTTCATATTTTAACTTAGGTAGATCTCTTACTAGATCTTTGGATGATAGCGATTGAAGAAGTCGCATGTTGGCGTGACCCAATCTTCGATGCCATAAGGTCGAAGTATCATCCATAGAGGTAAGACATAGTTTGTCTTTAGGTTCATTACCGATTTTAATGACATAGACTCCATGTTTCCTAATTCCTCTTCCTATGGTTATGCCATTTTAAGTATCTTACTACCGGTTTTGGTAAAAAGTACATTGCACTTTTTATCACATATTTGTCCTATACTTAAGAGATTAAAGTTTAGGTTTTCTACGTGACACACATCGTTAATGGTTAGAGATTTGTTAGAAATCGTACCTTTACCGATGATTCTACTTTTGCTATTTCCAAACACCACATTACCTCCATTAATGGATTCATATGTGGAGAATAGATCCCTATTGCCGGTCATGTGCCTCGTGCACCCGCTATCCTTGACCCATTCATCGGGGTCTAGGTCGACCTTTAAGCACACCTAAAACAATAATAAACTCAAAAGTTTGGTCCCCATTTGTTCATGGGTCCATTAGTGTTAAACATTCCATTCATGTTAGACATGTATGGATAAGATGAGTATGCATTCCATGGAGCAAAGTTTTGAAAAGGAAAACCGTTTTGCATGTTTTGATTCCATCCCATTTGATGGTTACTTTTTTGGTAAACATTATTAGGTCTCCTAAATGAGTTAGGTTTTGAAAAAGATGGAGCTTTGTTTCTTGCAAAAGTAGGATTATATTTTGGAGGTGGTTGTCTAGTGGTGACATGATTTGGTTTCTTCCTATTAACTATGACAAACTCAGTTCTAGATGAAGAAGCTACGTTATTGCTATTGTTTGCTACAGTAGATCCACGGATCCCTTTCTGTACACTAGTCGGTTCCCTTTTTAGGGGATCCATGGGATCCGCCACAATAGTGGCTTGTTTTTCTCTAGTGTTTTAACAAAGTTTGTTTCTTTATTTTCACTAGTTGATGGATCAAGTTTTTGGAACCCTAAACCTTTTGGTTGTCCCTCAGTTTTAATACTATCTAGCATTGTATTTAAAGTGTTCGTGCTCATTCTAGCAATCTTAGAATCTAGTTGATCAACTAGTGTTTGAAGTTGAACGCAAAGTTCACATTCACCACTTGCTATTTTACCTTTTTTTAAACGTTTTAGTTTTGCTTTTAATTCTATGACTTCTTTATCTAAACGTTGATTTTGACTCTTTAAAAGCTTGTTTTTGTTAATTAGTTTTAAGCTAATATTGCATAGTTTGTCATATTCATTGTGCAATGAGTCGTCATCAAGTGATGAACTACTATAGTATTCGTGACATACCTCGCCATTTGCCATGAGACAAATTTCTTCGTCCTCCTCGTCGCTCATTCCCCATGTGCCGCTCCCGAACGCCTTTTGATCATCCCGTTTGGGACACTTACTAATAAAGTGGTTTGGGTCCCCACATTTAAAGCAAGTACGATCATCCTTTGGCTTCTCGTCCTCTTTGCTTTTCCGAAAGCCTTTCTTGTCGTCATATGGTTGTTTGACGTATCTTCCCTTTCTTCTAAAGAACTTTTTAAAGTCCCTCACCGCCATAGCGTATTCTTCGTCGTCACTACTCGAAGATGAGTTCTCCTCATCGCTCGAAGCCTTTTTGGCTTTAAGGGCAAGAGATTTGTGTTTCTCTTTCGCTTTTGAGGCTTCGGAATCTTTAGCAAGGACAAGCTCGTAGACTTTTAGGTTGCCTATGAGTTCATCGAGGGTGAGGATTGTCAAATCTTTTGACTCTTCGATCGCCGTCACCTTGGATCTCCACTTCGATGGAAGTGCCCTTAGATATCTCCTAACATGGTTACGGCTAGAAAAAGATTCATCAAGTGCTTGTAAAGATGTAATAATAGTATTAAAGTTAGCAAATGAATGATCTATAGTTTCCTCATCCGATATTGAAAATTGTTCATATTGTTGAACAAATAAATCAATTTTATTATTTTTAACTTGTTGGTTGCCTTGATGAGTTACAACTAAAGAATTCCAAATTTCTTTAGAGGTTTTAAGCATAGAAATTCTTTCAATTCCTTTTTCGTAAAGCATTATATAAAACCATTTTTGCTTCACTATTTTTAGAAAGCTTTTTCTTCATTTCATCGTTTAGTTTATCATGAGGTATGTGAACTAAATTTCCTTTATCATCATTTGAGGTAGCCTCAAAATCACCTTCAACAATAATGTACCAAAGATCAATATCTTTAGACTTCACATATGTTTCGAATCTATTTTTCCAATATATAAAACCATTAGTTTCAAGTAGTGGTGGTCGTTGCATAGATTGCCCTTCCTTATAATTTTCAGAACCCATAGTGATCGAAAAGTTTTTAAAATACAATTTTATTTTAAAACTTTTATAAACTTAGCTCTTGATGCCAATTGTGGAAAACTAGAAGGGGGGTTGAATAGTTTTGCCGATTTTAAGTTGATTTCAAAAACTTTAGATTCGATATTATGTGAAATCGTATGGATGTTGAGAACGTATAGATCTAATGATAATGCAATCAAATAAATAAAGTTAAGGGATAGAAAAGACACAACCGATTTATAGTGGTTCGGCTACAAGGTCAACTTCCTTTCCCTACTCCACTCCCCGAGTCACCTACTCGAGAGTTCAAGCACTATGTCAATAAACTCCTTCACTTGGCGGAGAAGCCTTCACAATGTTGCTTACACGTTTTCCGGTACAAAGCTAGATACCGAGTCCGTAGCACGGTGGACCAAACCAACACAACTATTACACAACAAATATGTAAAATATCAAATACAAGATCTTCGCTACAGAAATCTTGCGGAGTGACAAATCAATCAAGGACCCCTTGCTTGGATGACTTGTAGAATGCTCGTGATCTCGCCTTAGAGAAGGACCTATATGAGGATCACAAATAGAAAGAAAAAAGAACAACTCTCTAGATCAAGTGATCTATATGTTAGAAGAGAATGAGAGTGTATGAGAGATTTAGTAACAAGAGGGGTGAGTTAGAATGAAGAAATAGCTCTCTATTTATAGGCAAATTTCTCCTCTGTTCCACGGATCCCACGGATCCCTTCCACTTGGGATCCGTCTAGTGTAATCCTAGGGATCCGTGGTACGCTCCTCTTTGCCCATGGTTGTTTTGGTTATGGGTCATGGGTTATGGGTTGGTCCATGGGTTTTCTTTAGATTCAATGTATCTAAGTATACATTGTATCAAGTCTTCTTTGGTATGGGTTAAGATCCATGGGTTATGGTCCATGGGTTATGGTTTTTACCCATCCTAATAAACTATTACAACAAATGCTTAATTATTACATTTTTGTATTTAAATGGCTATATGTAAATGCTTTACAAAAATAACATGTATCCTTATAATTATACTTAAGATAACATTACATTTGTTATCAACAAAACACAAAGAGATCGCAAAATATTAATAAACGTTTTTACGGTTTATTTGTATTAACAGAATGGAAACTCCTACCATGGGTCAAAATCAAACAGCCCTGACAGCAGGTCACTTCGGTAACTCTTTGTGGGTTACGCTTAGTGTTGTCTCAAACGGTCTACAGTCGTGAGGTGATGCTTCTGTGTTACTTAGCTTACTCACCTGAATCGAGATGTACTTCAGTATATCGTGTTAGCCTTCTTGAGGGCATCCGGTTTCATCATTAACAGCCTTTGCTAGAATTAGAGATGTGTTTTCACATTATGCTGGTGACACTCTCGAAGTTCGAACTTGTAAGTGCTGGAAATCCCGCTAAGGAGATTCCTTTCAAGAATCGAGTCCTAAATATGTGGGTCATTACTTGAACTTGTTCAATGTAATGCCAACCCTTCCCTTACGGGATTCGCCGGCTGATTCGCCTCACCAAGGTGAACGAATCAAGACATTCATCAGTACAACAATTGTAGTAATCAATTCTTTATGAAAAGATTACAATGATCAATTGGTGTTCGTGACTGTACCGGAGATGCTGCTGCTGATGGATGCTTGCGGGAGGAAGAGATTGTGCTGATTCTCCACATGCTCATACCAACAACATCACAAAAGAAGTTCTCTCAAAATCAAAGGCAACACAAAGACATAATGATTCTTCATCTAATCAAAGAATCTACAAAGTTATAAAGACTCGAGAACTACTTCACATCTGGAATTCATTGTCAAAAGAGCGTATGAGCATGTTGGAGAAAGACGTGGAGACGTTGGAGCAACGAAGCTGACATGTAGCTGACAACAACATACTATCACAATCACCACAAAGAACAAAGAATTAAAGAACAAAGAAATCAAGACGTCAAAGCAGAATACTTCAAAGGAATCAAGATCCCTACACTGAGGAGATTGTTCGAATCAAGACACTTCTTCTCACAAGAAAGAAGAATGTCAGAAGACGTCAAAGCTACTATTACATCTGCACCAACAACTGTTTAAGATTACTTAAGATATCAATTACTAACACTCAGGGGGAGATTGTTGGAATCACTCCTAAACTATTTCTCAAGTGTTAGTAATCAATATGTAATAGTTAGCTTAATTAAGGCTTTTATGTTAGTAATTAAGGCTAGGGTCATGTAGAAAGCCCATGAGCCTATGCAAAAGCCCAATAAGGAAAGGAAGGGACTAGATGTGTTGCCCTAGCTCCCTTCCCCTATAAATAGTCTTATAACTCTCATTTGAGAGTTGGTTGTTCATTTTATCACATTTCCTACACTTAACCTTTCTCTTATTATTCGTGTGTGTGTTATTGTGTTCAACCGATCACTTTCTATCTCATTTCTTCATATTGATGCTTGTGTTACAAACATGGTGACCTAACAACCACGATCTTTAATGATTACCTAAGAAAGCATAGTATTCGTGTTTTAGTATATTGTACGATATAAGTGTACAAGTATATGTAGTTTGTTGGCTTATGATGTTGTACATGAATTCTTAAGTTAAAGTATTCCTTAAATGTTGTTTGGCTATCAAAATCAAGAGGTCGTGAAGTAGTTGAACATGTCATATGGTCATTTACCTAGTTTGTCAAAGTCTAGTGAACAAGTTTTAAATAAACAAGTTTCGGTCATCAGACTTATACTAGCCGTGCGGCTAAGTTATGGTTAAGGAATACTAATCAAGACCATATTAAGGATGTGTCTAAGTTATACAACCTCAAGACAACAATATTGATTCAATCTTGGCTTTATATTAACCTCAAATGATCAATATATCACTTAAAGTTCTCACTAAGGTTGTTTTCTAGTCAACAACAGGTCAGCTTAGTTTTTGCTGTTTTTAGGTTTTGTCGTTCACTTTCTGCTTATGTGCCCTTGAGTTTTTGTAGAAAAAGTCATTCTGAGCAACTTTCATGTTTTACACTTTTGCTGATTTGGACCAGAAAAGGGTCAAAATCGTAATTTAAAATCTTATCAGCAAGCTTTTGTTTCAACATTATATTTTCATCTAGTAAAACTTAACTAGGCATAACTTTTTAACCATAAGTCCTTTTTAAGTGATTCAAAAGCCTAAGTTCATATTTTTATATTCTCTAACAGTTTCTTAAGCTTAATCAAGTCTAAGGTCTAAAGTTTACCTATATTAATGGTCTAATTACAAGTATATACTTATATTTCATTGCAGAAAGTTTGGCTGCACATTCAGTCCTGCCAAAACAATCATAAGTTGAGTTGCGGCTTTCGCCAAACTTCAAGTTTAGGTCTTAGCTAAATTTCATAAAACTGAGTCAACTTCCAGAAATGAACAGAACCATGGGCTTTTCCCAAATGAAATCTGGTTTGCAGATTTTGACATGTTTTGCCATTTTGTCTCTCATTTACTCATCGGGATGAGTTATGAGGTGCGCCACCCGGCTAAACGACCATACGACATAGTTCTAAAATCTTATCTTATTGAATTAACCTCAAGGTTTACTGAGATAATCAGTTTAATCAATCTTTGGGACTGTTTTAGAATTCATGTTCATAGAACTTACCTAGGACTTGTTTTAGCTTGTTTTCATGGTCACAGCCTCATGTACACCATCAATTAAGCCTTATTACATATACTACTTATATCAAATTACATCAAATGAATATAAATTATTACAATCATATTGAATGACAAGAAAATAAACTCAAATCTTACAAGGATTAGGATGACAAGTTACTAGTACAACAAGAACAATTCAACCCTTAACCCTTCTAATCTCTAATCCTTGTCTTGAATCTTCAAACCACTTGATTCTAACCCTTGTTAATCACCAAATAATCCCCTTTATCTCAGCCCCTAACACCTTGAATAACTCCAAATCTAACCATGGAATCACTAAAACAACACTTGGACTATGTAGAGCTCACTTAGGCCTTCATCTTCTTAGTGTAACTTATGGTATGAATCAAAGTGGATGATGGTGAGTTGGGATTAAGGGATGAACGACCTAGGGAGGGAGATGAGAGGATTTTTAGTCATTTTTCATGTAAAAGTGATAGGAATAAGGTGAAGTTATCTTAAGTGGGGGACAAGGGTGGTTATGTGGCAAGTTTAGAGACTTAGTGTGTTAGGCAAAGCCAAGTGGCCTTGTGAGGTTGCTATTGCATGCCACCTCTCTTATGAGGTGGTAGTGTTTGTAATTTTACCTAGTTTTTGGTTTATGAGGTGTAGTTTGGTCCCGGTAATTACTAACGTTAAGCCTTAAGTCACGAAACTTAAAACTGGGTAACGTAAAAATGTAATACTTAAAAAAATGTCTAAACTTATCAATATACTCTAACTAGGTATATTAAAAGTATGATAAGTCTAATAGAGTGCTTTTATGTTGTTAAAACCTAATAATGTAGGTTTGAGTACGCGTCTTACGTAAAAAGTAACATATCTATTTAAAAATGATAAAGTAGTAATAGTTCATATAAATTATGATTATTGGTGAAAATAAAGTATTTTGAACATATAGACTTATCGTAGTCTTGTGTTGGTCACAAGGAAAATTACCAGTTACTATCGGTTATCGTATTTTCTTTTACGTTACGGTAAAAGTCAAATAGTCAAAAGTCAAAGTCAAAAGTCAACTTTAAAAAGTCAAAGGGTAAGTTAGTCATTTTAACTTATGAAAAATTACGGGTTGCTACAGAAAGTGTCTTTGATCACTTTCGATAAAATGGGGTTTCAAGAACCACGGTTCCCCGTTGATCAATACAAGTATTGCCTGTGATCAGGTAGGATTCCGAAGAATTCTCCTTGACAGGGTTTCGCAGCTAATCAAGCCGTTCTCAAACCGGAATGTCTCAAAGAAGACAGCATGAAGTGAGTGAACCAGCGAATTGAGGTTCACTGATTGATGAAAAATGATTTGAAAAACAATCGTGTATTGCTTAATAGAAGGAGTTTTGCAATACAACGAAGGTTTTATGGAAAACATCAATTTTCAATCATAAATACCCTTTTTATTTTGAAACATTAATACACAGTCGATGTGCTAGAGAAAAGAGTTGTTGAGCACAACGACCGGTTTTTCAAAGGTATTCGTCAATCCATTTCCTGGACCAAGGTTGATTCAAGAGTGAATCGCCCCATCGTTTCTATCCAGTTGTCACAAGTTTGATCTTTTGAGAAGATCTCACATGTCACCCACCAAGAGCTTGTTTGATGTTGGCTCTAGAAGGATTTCCATCTTCATTGTGAATACTTTACATATCACTCGGATGTTTTGGCAATACCGCAAGGATAATGCGTAGGACTCTCAAAATATATTCTTACTTTCCGCATTGTGTGAAACAGTAAGACATCATTAATTGTGTGTCCTAACGAGATTTATTGATGATCTCTTGTCTCTATACTCAATTGTGCATTTTTGGTTTCCTATTCGGAGACTAGGGAGAGGGTCTCCTTCTTCAATATCAACTATCTCTAAGAGAAAGTTGATAGATAATGTAGGTTCCCCGTGAGAATGAAACAAGTCCTTCTAATAGAACTTGAGTGGCTTGAGAAGTTTTGTGCAGTACGTCATTGGGTCCATGACGTCTTGTCTTCACTACTGAAGTTACCTTAGTAACCACTAGTAGTATATGTATTGAACCCAGTTTCTGCCCTAAGGTTGAATTAATGGAGGGCTATTTCTTTTCACCCTTTTTATATTTAATTGTTTTTCATTTTTCAACCCCTTCAGTGCTTACCGAGACTTCATTACTAGGACCTTGTTGGGTTTATTCTAGTTCTAGCTTTTTCTCAGTCGGCACTCTTCCCATATTCTCACTTTTCTCCTTTTTTATCATACCTAAGGACTTATACACTATCTAGTGAATTGTCTCTGGGTAGATCCCTTCTGCTCTGGCGGGATCGTGGGAACGAATACCTAACCTAACCATCCTTATAACTCCAATGCATAAAATAAATTGGTCTGTCTTTTGGTATTGTTCTTTCCGCCTCGAAACCAATTGAAAAACCATTTGAAAAATCAATCAAGGTACTTGTGATATAAAATCAAAGCATTTTGTACCTTAATTATTTTTTATCCTTTTATAAATACTCCCCCTCAACATGTGCTTCAAGTATTAGAAATTATTTAGCACATGGAGGCAAGAGGTCTTTGAAATATTAGATTAAGAATGAAAGGTCCAATTCTTGATTAACATTTTCTAAAATGATCATCATCACTTACCCGATCAAATCTAGTATTTTACATACTTTGGATAAAACATTTTGGGGAAGGATGTGGATTTTCTTTTTACTTGCTCCCCCTCAATATGTGCATTGATATACGAAAGAGTTTTGCACATATTGGAGAGAACCTGCACATTGAGACAAATCAATCACATTTCAATCCTTTATGGTTTAAAATAGATGCTCCCTCTTAACATGTGCATGGAAAATTTGAAATCGTTTGGCACACGTAGGAGGGAGTGCCTATTATTGTATTTCTAAAACCACTTGTTTAATTATCAGTTTATTTCCAAATTAAATCACAAATTCTCCCCCGATAACAATTTTCAAACCCTTTGAGATTTGTGATCCAATTGATTTAAATTATTTTTGAAAGCTTTTTTAGGAGAAATGTGACTTACTTATAAAACAATTAACTGATAAGGATCAGATTTTGAAACTTTAATCTCCGTTGATCAAACATGCTCAGGTACCATATGAAAACACAACATTAGCCTTGGTCTTGATCCAATTGCGGATAAAATGTTCTTATTGATTAACCGAATATAGACCTTGCTAATTTTGTTAGGATTTAGAAAATCCAGTCATTAAAGTGTCGGTCACCTCAAGTATATGTATTCGTTAGAAAGCTCGTAGTCGTAGTCATTTAATATTAGTTAGTATTTAGTTAAGTAACCCCGTGGAGGACGGACGGGTCTTTACCCACTGTATGCCTGATCCACAGCCCGTAGGAGGCGAGTCTTGTAAGAAAACTATAAATACCCTCTACCTCCCAAGGTAGAGGGTTGGAGCTTCAATACCATTTTTCTTTGTTTCACATAGTTCCCAACTCTCTTCCCTTTCTCTCTCTAACTTTCTCTCTCTAAAAACTTGTATACGCCCTATATGGATTGTGGTTTAATGTGTTTGTGAAATCCTATAAGTTACAATTGGTATCAAGAGCCATGGTTTGATCACTCATCTTTCATGCTCTTTGTTTTGGTGGATTTCATAAGGTTTTTGGGGTTATAAGTGTTTAGAAGAGTTTGAATCATTTGGTCAATTTCTAGTGTTAAAGTTTGAATTTTGATTGTACTTTTGTGTTTAGGATCATCATATGTGTTTGGGTTTTGATTTGGAAAGCTTGAATCACTGTGGTTGGGTTAGTTTTGGATTGAAAAGTGTTGTGTTTGAACTTTTCTTCTTAGCGACTTGAGTCTCGGATGTGTTTTCTTGGTAGCGACTTGTTTCGATATTTTTCAGCGACTTGTAGTTGAAGTGGTAGCGACTTGAGCACTAGCGAATTGTTTATTGAGACAAAGCGACAAATAGTACAAAGTAGTGGATGTACCATTACGGCTAGCGTAACTTAGCGAATTGTCTTTACAATTTTCAGCGACTTGACTTTGTTGTGGGTAGCGAGTTGTTCTTTAGCGACTTGTCTACTTAGCAAGTTGGTACTATTAGCGAGTTGTTCTTTAGTGACTTGTCTGCTTAGCGAGTTGGTACTATTAGCGAGTTGTTCTTTAGCGACTTGTCTACTTAGCGAGTTGTTACTTTAGCGAGTTGTGTCTAGCGACTTGTATACTTAGCAACTTGGTGACCTAGCGAATTATCTTCAAGGGTTATAGCGACTTGGTTGATTATTGCTTCTAATACGGTTTTCTCTTGATTTAGTAAAATCCCGTGAAAGAATCTATTTCCCGGTTTAATCATAGAGTTATAAAATCCCGTGAAAACTGTAATCATGTCTACCACTGTGCCTACAATCATCTCTTCTGTAGCTGAGGACGTTCAAGCAGCTGGATCAGATACTCGTCCACCCATGCTTGACAGAACTGACTATGACTCATGGGCTCAACGAATTAGGTTGTATTGTCTGGGAAAGGAAAATGGGGTCAACATTCTCAAATCTATTGATGAAGGACCTTATCAAATTGAGACCACCAGAGATGTTCTTGAAACTGCTGCGGATGGTACAGTGATCTTAGGTTTGGACAGACCAAAGACGTATGATGAGCTCAGTGATAAGGAGAAAAAGAGATACGATGCTGATATCAGGGCTTCAAATATTATACTTCAGGGTCTTCCAAAAGATATCTACAAGCTTATCAATCACAACACTGAAGCCAAGGCGGTTTGGGATAATGTCAAGATGCTTCTCTCGGGTTCTGAACTGACTCAGGAAGACAGAGAATCACAACTTTATGATGACTTTGAGCACTTTAAGATGATACTAGGGGAAAGTGTCACTGAATATTATGTGAGGTTCCACAAACTTGTGAATGGCATGAGGAATATCAAAATCACTATGCCAAATATTCAGCTAAACTCAAAGTTTGTGAACAACATGAATCCCGAATGGCACAAGTTTGTCACTTCAGTAAAGTTAACTAAGGGATTGAGGAACACTAACTATGAGCAATTGTATGCATTCCTGCTTCAGAATGAGAGACATGCTATGTTTGAACGAATGATTCTTGAACAGTTCAAATTTAAACAGGGAGAAGCAAGTTCGTCAAATGATTCAACAGCCTTTTACACCAATGTTGGAATTACCACCAAAGCTTCTCAAGTCATACCCACGGGTAATGGTAATTACAAGCTCATTCCTGATCCAGCATATAAGCCTCCAGACTCAAACACATTCATGGAAAACTTCATCAATCAACTGTCTCTCATGGTTAGTCAAAATATGAATTCCACTCCACACACCAACAATAACCTCAGAATAGCATCCAATCCACACAATCAAGCTACTGTCAGAGATGGTAAGGTAGTAGTACAAAATGTTCAAGGAAGAAGGAACGAACAAGGGATGGCTGGAGCAGGCTATGGAAATATAGGGGCAGGTGGAGGGCATGCAGCTAATCAGAACCATGGAAGGAATGAAAATCAAGGACATGGAAAGCCAATCAAGTGCTACAACTGTGGTGGTAAAGGACATATTGCGAGGAACTGCACGTCTCCAAAACGCCCACAAAATGCTGAGTATTTCAGGGAGAAGATGTTGCTGGTACAAGCTCAGGATAATGGAGCTGTTTTGGATGAAGAGGAATTGTTGTTTCTTGCTGAGGGAAATGCCAAGACTTATGATGCTGATGTGGATGAACAGCCAGTGCAGGACATGGGTCAGAATCATCCTAATGCATTTCAGGTAGCTGATTGTGATGCATATGACTCAGATGTTGATGATGAACCAACTGCCCAAACCATCTTCATGGCTAGCATTTCACCAATGGTCTCTCCAAAGGTTTCATCACCACAGCAGGCTGGTCCTTCCAAAGAATCTATCATCTCTGAGGTATTAAAACTATACGATGAAGTCGATGAGCAAGAGATGCATAACAAAGTACAATCACATGTAACTAATGAATCAGATATGGATAATGTGGGTAATAGTAATATTGTCCCATATGATCAATATGTGATACAAAGTGAAAGTGAGATTGTACCAAGTGATGCATCCTCTGCAGTCAATGATGACTTTGTTTTTGATGAATACACTCCATGTGCCCCTGATGATTCTGTTATCTCTGAACTGAATGCCTATAAAGAACAAGTTGCAATTTATGAACAACGTGCTAAGTTTGAGTTAACCACCCGTGAGCAGGAAATGGATGACCAAATGCATACAATTATTAGAAAAAGTAATTTTAGAGAAGAAGTGTTAAAACAAGAGTTAAACTCCTTACAAGAAAATCTTTCTAAAACTGTTAAGCAAAAACAAGGACTCCAAGATAATGTTAAAGTGCTTAAACAAGAATTTAATGTTAAGGAATCAAAACTTTTGAATGACTTTTCCAATCTAAAAACTTTGAAAAACAAGCTTGAAAATAAGTTGTACGTACAAGGTAATACTGTAGCACCCTAAAATCTGAAACATGCAAAATGACCAAAATGCCCTTGCAATTTTAAAATTTGATTTAAAAGCTTATAAAGTGCCAAAATAAATCCCAAACTTCTGGAGACGAACAAGATATGAAGTAAATTAATTTTTACTATTACATATTAATATTTTGTAAAGTACTAGAATTATGAAACACTCAAAAATATGTCATGTGGGCTGAATAATTCATTTAAATTACTTATGTTATAATTATTATTAATTAAAAGCAAAATAACTATAAGTAACTTAGGAAATAAATTTCCAAATTGGAAACCATGATTTGGTCTCACCTTGGACCGAGTATACAGCCCATCCCCCCCAAAATCCGGCCATCACTCCCCTAATTAGCTAACTTACCATTTTTTTCTATTTTAAAACCCTAATATCACTTTTTCTCTCCCAAAAATCATACAAGCCACCATAAATTCTAAGAGTATTTTTCCTGTGATCTATACACTGCTAGGAAGCCAAGAAAATTGACAATTCGAATTTTGAAGGCCTGATCTATTTGTTGTCGAATTTTGTTCATATGCAAGGTAAAATTCATAATAATTCATACGACCCTCCATAAATTCATTTTCCATTTTTTATGAGTTCCTTACATCATGTGTGATCTGTGAAAATTGATTACAAGGTTTATGGAGTCGCTTTTCTATTCTTTGGAATTTTGGAGTCGTTTTTATCCTAACCGAGAGGAATAATATCATCCAGCGTGTTCTAAACGTTCTAAAATTTATATGGTATTTTTCTCATGTTATATTCATCCTATAGGTTCCAAATAAAATAATAAAAACGAACCATTCATGGTATACGAATTATTTGAGAATTAAACCCTAAAAACGTGTTAAAACCCTAAATAATTAGAAACGAATTTTATGGGTGTCAAACCCATTTTATTTAAGACCTATACGACCAATATGATACTGGAAAAATGTTCATTCGAATTTTTATTGTCTAAAATGGCCTTGTAGAATTATTATTTATAATCGGGTTTTTATTTAAAAAAAATCGTATAAATGGAGAAACAATATTGGAACGATTGACCTAGGGTTTATGTTATGGTCTAGATCTGACCTTAAATATGAAATAATGATGGAATAATGATTGGTGTTTGATTTGGGAATTAGGGTTAGGGTTTGATGATTTTATTGTATTACCGATTGAGTTTTCAAAATAAAAAGGGGTTGTTTCGTAAATTATAAAACTTGTGGACTATTTTTATAATATAATTTGGACCAGGGGGTGTTAGTATGAAATGTAACATGAGGACCTTTTTCATAAAATATGTGACTTAGGGATTTATTTTGTAAATCGGGTAAATTTGTAAACCGAAATGTAATTATTAAAAATAGAGGGGCTTGTTTGTAAATTCTGAAAACTTGGGGGTATTTCGTATAAATAAGTATAATGAGGGTGTAATATGTAAAATTGGACACTTAAGGGCTTGTTGTGTAAATATGCTAAATAAGGAAACTTTCTAAAAAAAATGGAAACCTTCTATTTTTGGAAACCTGCTAAATATGGAAAGTTACTAAAACTGAAAAGCCGACTAAAATAAGTAATCTGAATTAAATAAGTTTTTAATAAAACCAGTCATGAATTCGTGTAGATTCGCCGGAGATGGAGTTTGCTTCCGACCTTGGTATTTCTGTTGTGTTTCGTTTGCGGTATAAGGTACATATATTCTGACCTTACCTCTTAAGGTTTCTCATGATTCGTATTCATCTTTCGATTCTAGCTTGATATGTTATGCGTTACTCTAAGCCTCTTTATTAGGGCTTCCCTATGACTCTGCTATGCTCCCTTTGATATGGAAACTTCGATATGAAACTTTGATATGGAAACTTTGATATGAACTTTGATATGAACTATGATATGAAACCATATGATATGATATGAATATGTTTTGACCCTTCAGTTTGATACCCGAGCCAAATATGTTTCCTAGTCAGGAAGGTAACATGACCGTGTCATTGATGCACCAATGGCATGACTCCAGTGTGTATGAGTGATGTTTCACACCGGCCCTATTTTGATATGATTATGAGCTCACTATATGTATTTGATTTGGCCATTATATGTTTTGGGGGGCGTATGGATGCATCCTAGATTTGATTTGTTTCGAGGGATTTAATCTGATTGGAGCTTTGTTTGGTGAATGATGTCGGGTGCAATCCGCGTCTTCACAATTCTGGGAGCTAGCTACTCCATTTGTTACTGAGGTCTCCCCTCCTATTATGTATGGTATTCCGAGGTCACCCCTCCGAATACAATGGCTACTTATGATATGATATGATATGATATGTTTCTGGGCTCGGGTAGATTCCTGATAATCCTTACACTTTTGATATACCTATATTGTACCTTCTACATTCCCCAACGCACCATATCCTATGTACCCTTATATGACTCACTCTACTACCAAGATTTATACATTCCATTGCTTTGATCTGTCACACTCTCATTCCGTTACTTCTGATTATCATTCCATTCACGTACTGGGTTGTTATATGTTATTGGATTTGATTATGATATTCATGTTTATATGACTACTGATTACTCTGTATGATATGTATGTATGCGATATAAGATTTACCTGTTGTCATCTGATGATATGCTATCTTACTGTTATGTGACTCTCTGATTTGTCTGGTAACCGTGCTTGTGTGAAATCGATTGTTGATCTGTTTATCTTTTGTACCTCGTTCGATTAATCTCGTGGACTATGACTATCCGTGGTGTCCTTATCTGCTTGTTGTTGACCTGCCATGTTTGCATTTATATTTATGCTACGGTTTGATTGGGTAAATGGTTCCTAGCTTGTTAACTTGTTTAATTGCCCTACTATGTATTTAATTCATTTAATTATAGCGTTCTTACTGTATCCTACTTGTTACTTGTGACTGCCATGTTTGATTACCGTTACGATACTGATCATGTCTTCAATTAAGAGTTTTAACCTGTGTGAATTGCCATGCTCACTGATTTATTTATTGCTTCCGCTTTTCTGTAGATATCTGTTTGGCTTGTACGTATTTTGATTTCCTGAATTGTTTGTATGCCATATATGTTGTGTGGATGCTACGCCTGCTATGTTTGCTTATGTTTCAGTTCTTGTATGTCTGGTTTGCATGTGCTTGTTTATATGTCATCGATGCTTTGCTTCGCTTCGTTCTCCTTGTTATCTGTTCGTTTTGGATATCTGTATAATTGTGTTCTGCAGGATCCTCATTGACTCATTGTTCTCATTTCTTTTCGCTGCGATTTTGTTATCCGTTTCCTTTGTTTCATTTCGCATTTCAGATTTTATTTAGCTTTCGTTTTGTTATATCTGTTCACTGAGCTTTTTAAGCTCAGCCGCATTTCTTTTCCTGCGGTAGGTTTTAGGTTTGAAGATGGGCTTTGATTGAGCTGAGAGTTGGATTATCTGAGTGGACTAACCCTAGTGACCTTATTATTTGGACTTGTTTTGGCGGGCTTGTGTTTTGAGATTTCATTTTAGTTTAACATTTGGATTTTGTAATTTCCCTTGTAAATCTTTGTTATTATGACTTGGTACATTTTTATTTAAAGACTTCCGCTTGTAAAATTTTACTTATATGTTCTGATATGACACCAGACTGTGACACTTCTACCCTCGTCGGGTTGGGGTGTTACAATTATGGTATCAGAGCCAGGTTTCGTCTTGTTGACCTTAGGATTGACCTGTGAGGACTTGGGTAGACATTAGGCTTCCGTCTGTTATGATATATTCCGATTCTTTTTGATTGTCATTCAGATTTGACTCCGATAATCTTTTGTCTTCACTGTTTTGGTCTTCTTCTCTTCACATTCGATTTTACTATTTTGTCTTCGCACATCCGTTTGTCGATCGTTGGATGGAGACTACCGTGGAGCCGAAGATGATGGTGCCGAACCTGTGTTGCTGCAACAGTCTCTGAGCTGGAAAGGTTCGTGAAGCAGAAGCCACACCCGACTGCCGTGCTGCTGGAGGCATCAGGATGCTGCTGGAGGAAGCTGGACGGACCAACCAAAGACGCAAAAGACGGAGACAAGATTCAACCGATGGCTGAGAGGGTTCATCTACTTCCTATGATTTGGGCGCGACTTGTGTTACTCTGATTCGTTTGTCACGCGTTTTGAGGCGGTTTGATAGCTTGCTACGTGATTTTGATCGGCATTACTTTTCTTTGATTCGTTCAGAACTCGGTTTGAATCGTGAAGTTTTATCGTTTAGCATTCTGGTATATCTCAGCTTTTCTTTTTGGACCGACAGTAATGAGTCATGAGGAACCGTTTCATGCAGGTTGGTGGCCTTCTCTCTTTTGTGGTATGGTAAGTTGTTTGATGTGTTGTATGCTGTTTGTATGTGTGTCTAGTCTGCTTGGGTATGTTACTTGATATCGGTATGTGATATGTTTGGTGTGATATTGGTTATTGGTTGTCATGACCCGGGACAGAATATGATGATAATAAGAACTTGTTATGTGATGCAAGTATTATGACGCCTGATCAACGTGATAATACCGAGATCATATGATTTGAACTTATTGGAATCATACGACGTCTTGGGAAACGCCGGGGGTTGGTACGTGAATGGAATATGACCTATATCCGTTATTTGGCACTCCTTATGATCGTTTGGAATTCTGTACCTCCTTGCGAGATTCTCATCGACATCTGTTGCATATAAGTTTTGTACGTTTTGGAACCGAAATCGTTATGATCTGGGTGAAACTATGGATTGCTACGTCTGCCTTAAATTTGTACGTCTCCGTGTACCTCTGCGACATCAATTTTCGAGGACGAAAATTTTCTTTTAGAGGGGAAGAGTTGTAGCACCCTAAAATCTGAAACATGCAAAATGACCAAAATGCCCTTGCAATTTTAAAATTTGATTTAAAAGCTTATAAAGTGCCAAAATAAATCCCAAACTTCTGGAGACGAACAAGATATGAAGTAAATTAATTTTTACTATTACATATTAATATTTTGTAAAGTACTAGAATTATGAAACACTCAAAAATATGTCATGTGGGCCGAATAATTCATTTAAATTACTTATGTTATAATTATTATTAATTAAAAGCAAAATAACTATAAGTAACTTAGGAAATAAATTTCAAAATTGGAAACCATGATTTGGTCTCACCTTGGACCGAGTATACAGCCCATTTCCCCCCAAAAATCCGGCCATCACTCCCCTAATTAGCTAACTTACCATTTTTTTTTATTTTAAAACCCTAATATCACTTTTCTCTCCCAAAAATCATACAAGCCACCATAAATTCTAAGAGTATTTTTCCTGTGATCTATACACTGCTAGGAAGCCAAGAAAATTGACAATTCGAATTTTGAAGGCCTGATCTATTTGTTGTCGAATTTTGTTCATATGCAAGGTAAAATTCATAATAATTCATACGACGCTCCATAAATTCATTTTCCATTTTTTATGAGTTCCTTACATCATGTGTGATCTGTGAAAATTGATTACAAGGTTTATGGAGTCGCTTTTCTATTCTTTGGAATTTTGGAGTCGTTTTTATCCTAACCGAGAGGAATAATATCATCCAGCGTGTTCTAAACGTTCTAAAATTTATATGGTATTTTTCTCATGTTATATTCATCCTATAGGTTCCAAATAAAATAATAAAAACGAACCATTCACGGTATACGAATTATTTGAGAATTAAACCCTAAAAACGTGTTAAAACCCTAAATAATTAGAAACGAATTTTATGGGTGTCAAACCCATTTTATTTAAGACCTATACGACCAATATGATACTGGAAAAATGTTCATTCGAATTGTTATTGTCTAAAATGGCCTTGTCGAATTATTATTTATAATCGGGTTTTTATTTAAAAAAATCGTATAAATGGATAAACAATATTGGAACGATTGACCTAGGGTTTATGTTATGGTCTAGATCTGACCTTAAAGATGAAATAATGATGGAATAATGATTGGTGTTTGATTTGGGAATTAGGGTTAGGGTTTGATGATTTTATTGTATTACCGATTGAGTTTTCAAAATAAAAAGGGGTTGTTTCGTAAATTATAAAACTTGTGGACTATTTTTGTAATATACTTTGGACCAGGGGGTGTTAGTATTAAATGTAACATGAGGACCTTTTTCATAAAATATGTGACTTAGGGATTTATTTTGTAAATCGGGTAAATTTGTAAACCGAAATGTAATTATTAAAAATAGAGGGGCTTGTTTGTAAATTCTGAAAACTTGGGGGTATTTCGTATAAATAAGGATAATGAGGGTGTAATATGTAAAATTGGACACTTAAGGGCTTGTTGTGTAAATATGCTAAATAAGGAAACTTTCTAAAAAATGGAAACCTTCTATTTTTGGAAACCTGCTAAATATGGAAAGTTACTAAAACTGAAAGCCGACTAAAATAAGTAATCTGAATTAAATAAGTTTTTAATAAAACCAGTCATGAATTCGTGTAGATTCGCCGGAGATGGAGTTTGCTTCCGACCTTGGTATTTCTGTTGTGTTTCGTTTGCGGTATAAGGTACAGATATTCTGACCTTACCTCTTAAGGTTTCTCATGATTCGTATTCATCTTTCGATTCTAGCTTGATATGTTATGCGTTACTCTAAGCCTCTTTATTAGGGCTTCCCTATGACTCTGCTATGCTCCCTTTGATATGGAAACTTCGATATGAAACTTTGATATGAACTTTGATATGGAAACTTCGATATGAACTTTGATATGAACTATGATATGAAACCTTATGATATGATATGAATATGTTTTGACCCTTCAGTTTGATACCCGAGCCAAATATGTTTCCTAGTCAGGAAGGTAACCTGACCGTGTCATTGATGCACCAATGGCATGACTCCAGTGTGTACGAGTGATGTTACACACCGTCCCTATTTTGATATGATTATGAGCTCACTATATGTATTTGATTTGGCCATTATATGTTTTGGGGGCGTATGGATGCATCCTAGATTTGATTTGTTTCGAGGGATTTAATCTGATTGGAGCTTTGTTTGGTGAATGATGTCGGGTGCAATCCGCGTCTTCACAATTCTGGGAGCTAGCTACTCCATTTGTTACTAAGGTCTCCCCTCCTATTATGTATGGTATTCCGAGGTCACCCCTCCGAATACAATGGCTACTTATGATATGATATGATATGATATGTTTCTGGGCTCGGGTAGATTCCTGATAATCCTTACACTTTTGATATACCTATATTGTACCTTCTACATTCCCCAACGCACCATATCCTATGTACCCTTATATGACTCACTCTACTACCAAGATTTATACATTCCATTGCTTTGATCTGTCACACTCTCATTCCGTTACTTCTGATTATCATTCCATTCACGTACTGGGTTGTTATATGTTATTGGATTTGATTATGATATTCATGTTTATATGACTACTGATTACTCTGTATGATATGTATGTATGCGATATAAGATTTACCTGTTGTCATCTGATGATATGCTATCTTACTGTTATGTGATCCTTTGATTTGTCTGGTAACCGTGCTTGTGTGAAATCGATTGTTGATATGTTTATCTTTTGTACCTCGTTCAATTAATCTCGTGGACTATGACTATCCGTGGTGTCCTTATCTGCTTGTTGTTGACCTGCCATGTTTGCATTTATATTTATGCTACGGTTTGATTGGGTAAATGGTTCCTAGCTTGTTAACTTGTTTAATTGCCCTACTATGTATTTAATTCATTTAATTATAGCGTTCTTACTGTATCCTACTTGTTACTTGTGACTGCCATGTTTGATTACCGTTACGATACTGATCATGTCTTCAATTAAGAGTTTTAACCTGTGTGAATTGCCATGCTCACTGATTTATTTATTGCTTCCGCTTTTCTGTAGATATCTGTTTGGCTTGTACGTATTTTGATTTCCTGAATTGTTTGTATGCCATATATGTTGTGTGGATGCTACGCCTGCTATGTTTGCTTATGTTTCAGTTCTTGTATGTCTGGTTTGTATGTGCTTGTTTATATGTCATCGATGCTTTGCTTCGCTTCGTTCTCCTTGTTATCTGTTCGTTTTGGATATCTGTATAATTGTGTTCTGCAGGATCCTCATTGACTCATTGTTCTCATTTCTTTTCGCTGCGATTTTGTTATCCGTTTCCTTTGTTTCATTTCGCATTTCAGATTTTATTTAGCTTTCGTTTTGTTATATCTGTTCACTGAGCTTTTTAAGCTCAGCCGCATTTCTTTTCCTGCGGTAGGTTTTAGGTTTGAAGATGGGCTTTGATTGAGCTGAGAGTTGGATTATCTGAGTGGACTAACCCTAGTGACCTTATTATTTGGACTTGTTTTGGCGGGCTTGTGTTTTGAGATTTCATTTTAGTTTAACATTTGGATTTTGTAATTTCCCTTGTAAATCTTTGGTTATTATGACTTGGTACATTATTATTTAAAGACTTCCGCTTGAAAATTTTACTTGTATGTTCTGATATGACACCAGACTGTGACACTTCTACCCTTGTCGGGTTGGGGTGTTACAATTATGGTATCAGAGCCAGGTTTCGTCTTGTTGACCTTAGGATTGACCTGTGAGGACTTGGGTAGACATTAGGCTTCCGTCTGTTATGATATATTCCGATTCCTTTTGATTGTCGTTCAGATTTGACTCCGATAATCTTTTGTCTTCACTGTTTTGGTCTTCTTCTCTTCACATTCGATTTTACTATTTTGTCTTCGCACATCCGTTTGTCGATCGTTGGATGGAGACTACCCGTGGAGCCGAAGATGATGGTGCCGAACCTGTGTTGCTGCAACAGTCTCTGAGCTGGAAAGGTTCGTGAAGCAGAAGCCACACCCGACTGCCGTGCTGCTGGAGGCATCAGGATGCTGCTGGAGGAAGCTGGACGGACCAACCAAAGACGCAAAAGACGGAGACAAGATTCAACCGATGGCTGAGAGGGTTCATCTACTTCCTATGATTTGGGCGCGACTTGTGTTACTCTGATTCGTTTGTCACGCGTTTTGAGGCGGTTTGATAGCTTGCTACGTGATTTTGATCGGCATTACTTTTCTTTGATTCGTTCAGAACTCGGTTTGAATCGTGAAGTTTTATCGTTTAGCATTCTGGTATATCTCAGCTTTTCTTTTTGGACCGACAGTAATGAGTCATGAGGAACCGTTTCATGCAGGTTGGTGGCCTTCTCTCTTTTGTGGTATGGTAAGTTGTTTGATGTGTTGTATGCTGTTTGTATGTGTGTCTAGTCTGCTTGGGTATGTTACTTGATATCGGTATGTGATATGTTTGGTGTGATATTGGTTATTGGTTGTCATGACCCGGGACAGAATATGATGATAATAAGAACTTGTTATGTGATGCAAGTATTATGACGCCTGATCAACGTGATAATACCGAGATCATATGATTTGAACTTATTGGAATCATACGACGTCTTGGGAAACGCCGGGGGTTGGTACGTGAATGGAATATGACCTATATCCGTTATTTGGCACTCCTTATGATCGTTTGGAATTCTGTACCTCCTTGCGAGATTCTCATCGACATCTGTTGCATATAAGTTTTGTACGTTTTGGAACCGAAATCGTTATGATCTGGGTGAAACTATGGATTGCTACGTCTGCCTTAAATTTGTACGTCTCCGTGTACCTCTGCGACTTCAATTTTCGAGGACGAAAATTTTTCTTTTAGAGGGGAAGAGTTGTAGCACCCTAAAATCTGAAACATGCAAAATGACCAAAATGCCCTTGCAATTTTAAAATTTGATTTAAAAGCTTATAAAGTGCCAAAATAAATCCCAAACTTCTGGAGACGAACAAGATATGAAGTAAATTAATTTTTACTATTACATATTAATATTTTGTAAAGTACTAGAATTATGAAACACTCAAAAATATGTCATGTGGGCCGAATAATTCATTTAAATTACTTATGTTATAATTATTATTAATTAAAAGCAAAATAACTATAAGTAACTTAGGAAATAAATTTCAAAATTGGAAACCATGATTTGGTCTCACCTTGGACCGAGTATACAGCCCATCCCCCCCAAAAATCCGGCCATCACTCCCCTAATTAGCTAACTTACCATTTTTTCTATTTTAAAACCCTAATATCACTTTTTCTCTCCCAAAAATCATACAAGCCACCATAAATTCTAAGAGTATTTTTCCTGTGATCTATACACTGCTAGGAAGCCAAGAAAATTGACAATTCGAATTTTGAAGGCCTGATCTATTTGTTGTCGAATTTTGTTCATATGCAAGGTAAAATTCATAATAATTCATACGACCCTCCATAAATTCATTTTCCATTTTTATGAGTTCCTTACATCATGTGTGATCTGTGAAAATTGATTACAAGGTTTATGGAGTCGCTTTTCTATTCTTTGAAATTTTGGAGTCGTTTTTATCCTAACCGAGAGGAATAATATCATCCAGCGTGTTCTAAACGTTCTAAAATTTATATGGTATTTTTCTCATGTTATATTCATCCTATAGGTTCCAAATAAAATAATAAAAACGAACCATTCATGGTATACGAATTATTTGAGAATTAAACCCTAAAAACGTGTTAAAACCCTAAATAATTAGAAACGAATTTTATGGGTGTCAAACCCATTTTATTTAAGACCTATACGACCAATATGATACTGGAAAAATGTTCATTCGAATTTTTATTGTCTAAAATGGCCTTGTCGAATTATTATTTATAATCGGGTTTTTATTTAAAAAAAATCGTATAAATGGATAAACAATATTGGAACGATTGACCTAGGTTTTATGTTATGGTCTAGATCTGACCTTAAAGATGAAATAATGATGGAATAATGATTGGTGTTTGATTTGGGGAATTAGGGTTAGGGTTTGATGATTTTATTGTATTACCGATTGAGTTTTCAAAATAAAAAGGGGTTGTTACGTAAATTATAAAACTTGTGGACTATTTTTGTAATATACTTTGGACCAGGGGGTGTTAGTATTAAATGTAACATGAGGACCTTTTTCATAAAATATGTGACTTAGGGATTTATTTTGTAAATCGGGTAAATTTGTAAACCGAAATGTAATTATTAAAAATAGAGGGGCTTGTTTGTAAATTCTGAAAACTTGGGGGTATTTCGTATAAATAAGGATAATGAGGGTGTAATATGTAAAATTGGACACTTAAGGGCTTGTTGTGTAAATATGCTAAATAAGGAAACTTTCTAAAAAAATGGAAACCTTCTATTTTTGGAAACCTGCTAAATATGGAAAGTTACTAAAACTGAAAAGCCGACTAAAATAAGTAATCTGAATTAAATAAGTTTTTAATAAAACCAGTCATGAATTCGTGTAGATTCGCCGGAGATGGAGTTTGCTTCCGACCTTGGTATTTCTGTTGTGTTTCGTTTGCGGTATAAGGTACAAATATTCTGACCTTACCTCTTAAGGTTTCTCATGATTCGTATTCATCTTTCGATTCTAGCTTGATATGTTATGCGTTACTCTAAGCCTCTTTATTAGGGCTTCCCTATGACTCTGCTATGCTCCCTTTGATATGGAAACTTCGATATGAAACTTTGATATGAACTTTGATATGGAAACTTTGATATGAACTTTGATATGAACTATGATATGAAACCTTATGATATGATATGAATATGTTTTGACCCTTCAGTTTGATACCCGAGCCAAATATGTTTCCTAGTCAGGAAGGTAACCTGACCGTGTCATTGATGCACCAATGGCATGACTCCAGTGTGTACGAGTGATGTTACACACCGTCCCTATTTTGATATGATTATGAGCTCACTATATGTATTTGATTTGGCCATTATATGTTTTGGGGGGCGTATGGATGCATCCTAGATTTGATTTGTTTCGAGGGATTTAATCTGATTGGAGCTTTGTTTGGTGAATGATGTCGGGTGCAATCCGCGTCTTCACAATTCTGGGAGCTAGCTACTCCATTTGTTACTGAGGTCTCCCCTCCTATTATGTATGGTATTCCGAGGTCACCCCTCCGAATACAATGGCTACTTATGATATGATATGATATGATATGTTTCTGGGCTCGGGTAGATTCCTGATAATCCTTACACTTTTGATATACCTATATTGTACCTTCTACATTCCCCAACGCACCATATCCTATGTACCCTTATATGACTCACTCTACTACCAAGATTTATACATTCCATTGCTTTGATCTGTCACACTCTCATTCCGTTACTTCTGATTATCATTCCATTCACGTACTGGGTTGTTATATGTTATTGGATTTGATTATGATATTCATGTTTATATGACTACTGATTACTCAGTATGATATGTATGTATGCGATATAAGATTTACTTGTTGTCATCTGATGATATGCTATCTTACTGTTATGTGATCCTTTGATTGTTCTAGTAACCGTGCTTGTGTGAAATCGATTGTTGATCTGTTTATCTTTTGTACCTCGTTCGATTAATCTCGTGGACTATGACTATCCGTGGTGTCCTTATCTGCTTGTTGTTGACCTGCCATGTTTGCATTTATATTTATGCTACGGTTTGATTGGGTAAATGGTTCCTAGCTTGTTAACTTGTTTAATTGCCCTACTATGTATTTAATTCATTTAATTATAGCGTTCTTTCTGTATCCTACTTGTTACTTGTGACTGCCATGTTTGATTACCGTTACGATACTGATCATGTCTTCAATTAAGAGTTTTAACCTGTGTGAATTGCCATGCTCACTGATTTATTTATTGCTTCCGCTTTTCTGTAGATATCTGTTTGGCTTGTACGTATTTTGATTTCCTGAATTGTTTGTATGCCATATATGTTGTGTGGATGCTACGCCTGCTATGTTTGCTTATGTTTCAGTTCTTGTATGTCTGGTTTGCATGTGCTTGTTTATATGTCATCGATGCTTTGCTTGCCGTTCTCCTTGTTATCTGTTCGTTTTGGATATCTGTATAATTGTGTTCTGCAGGATCCTCATTGACTCATTGTTCTCATTTCTTTTTCGCTGCGATTTTGTTATCCGTTTCCTTTGTTTCATTTCGCATTTCAGATTTTATTTCGCTTTCGTTTTGTTATATCATTCCTTGAGCTTTTTAAGCTCAGCCGCATTTCTTTTCCTGCGGTAGGTTTTAGGTTTGAAGATGGGCTTTGATTGAGCTGAGAGTTGGATTATCTGAGTGGACTAACCCTAGTGACCTTATTATTTGGACTTGTTTTGGCGGGCTTGTGTTTTGAGATTTCATTTTAGTTTAACATTTGGATTTTGTAATTTCCCTTGTAAATCTTTGGTTATTATGACTTGGTACATTATTATTTAAAGACTTCCGCTTGAAAATTTTACTTGTATGTTCTGATATGACACCAGACTGTGACACTTCTACCCTTGTCGGGTTGGGGTGTTCCAATACCATTCAGACTGCTCACATGATCACTAAGCATAGAGTTCTCAGCGATAAGCATAGCATTCCCCTCGTAAAGGAACCCAATCCTGAATATGGTAAAGCGGCTAGAGAAGCTCAGAAGGTAATATATGATGGTAAGGAAATCCTTAAGCCTAGGCAGAAACCTAGGCTGCCCGAGTGCACAGGAAGATAGGCAATTAGATGAAGTCACTAGGGAGAAACTGAATATGAAGCTAAAAGATCCTGAGTGTAAAAAGCAAAACATAACGTTCAAACCCCATGATTACACTAAAGAAAATTGGATTTCCCTGAACAGATTTAAGCCTCAAACTCTATTAACCCCATAACACGTTTTTTAGAAAAAGGACATAGATATGCAAAAAGCTAATGCACTTGTTAAAACAAACACTCCCCTTA
>OU343216.1:166090609-166136230 GCA_910596185.1 Chrysanthemum makinoi | reverse complement strand
GCATATCGGGTTTACTTCTCCATGTTGTCACTACAATAGCCGACAGAATGCGTGAATGAAGTGTTTACCAAAGTGTTTATTGGATGGTTGATGTTATTGGTGATGTCGGATAATGAACCGTTGACGAACCACTTCATGTTCCCCTAAAACAAATATTCAACGAAACAAATGTTGTCTGAACACGAACTGACATTGCTTACGGTTTTGTCTTGATTTTGTAAAATCCCGTAAAAGAACCTATTTCTCGGTTTAAATCATAGACTTGTAAAATCCCGTGACAATGGAAACATCCTGGTAATAGTAAAGTGCATTTCCGGATCTATCCTACGGTTTATTCTTGGTTTTGTAAAATCCCGTGAAAGAAACTATTTCTCGGTTTAAACCATAGAGTTGTAAAATTCCGTAATGATGGAACCATCTTGGAGAAGAGAAAGTGTAATTCTGGATCTTACTTGATGCTGGTGCTACGGTTTTTGCTTCAAAGAAGGGATAAAAGGGTGTACTTCATGAATTAGGTGTGTGTTTTGGATATTCGTCATGGCAGTTTGGTTATTACATGGTTTTATGGGGATATGTGCATTTAACCATGGTCGGGATGAAACCATTATCAAAGTTCATTTAAATGTCAAAGAAGGCTAGATTTGAGCAAACGAAGATGTGACAACGAAGTTAATTCACTATTATTTATTTGAGGTTGAAGTGAAATATCACGGGCGAGTGTACTTAGTATCTGAAGGTATCGGGGATGGATGGATGAAGATTCTTCATGATCCTTGTTCAAGCTTATTTTCAAAAACGAAGACTTGGAAATCTAGTTATTGTTGGGTGTCTTTTACCTTTTCTTTTACCACTTGGGGGAATTGGGATCTTACCTCTACAAAATAACTATCACTTTAAGGAGTTACGTTGTAGTGCTCAGTGTCACATTCAATTGTGGATTTTCAAGAGGTAAAGTACGTCTATTACTTGATGGTTGGTTGGATGAAGAGTATAGAGTACTTAGAGAGTACTTAGAGATGCTAATGGAAATCTGCACCGCTCTTCGTTACATATGTGCAAGTTTAAGTCACGAGTTCGGGTTAGTTTACTTCAAATTCATCATACTGGGTTTTCTCCATCAGCTGTCACTACAAAGAGCCTACTGAATGATAATGGGTTGATTACATGTTTTGCTAAGAGAGCTGAAAAGAGAGAGATTATGACGTTTGAACACAACAGTTCAAGCCTCGTACTCTAATGAAAAGAAAAGTGTACGTTTCAGTGCGCTTTATCTTCGAAAGAAGAGAAATCTTCTTATGATGTATGAACACATCAGTTCATGCCTCGTTCCTCAAAGAAAAGAAAAGTGTACGTTTCAGTGCGCTTTATCTTGGAAAGAAGAGAAATCTTCTTATGACGTTTGAATACTTCAGTTCAAACCTCGTTCTCTAAAGAAAAGAGAAGTGTACGATTCAAGGCGCTTTATCTTCAAGAAGAGAATTCTTCTTATTTATGACCATTCTCATCAACATGCTTCATACTCTTTCCATGCGCTTCAATTATCAAGTGAACCGGGCTACCACTGATTGTTTTCTCATTCCACTTGCTCGATTATAATGAAGATGGCGACATCATGTGCTTATTTTGCGGGAGAGAAGTGTGAATAGAACATTCGGATGATTTTCACTTATTTAGTCAATAATGGCATCTCCGTATGCAATTCTTGAGGGGAGAAGAAGTGTGAATTTTTTGCATTGTTGATTGATATTTGAGAATATAAATGGTCATACGGCTCTAAACTCATGTAAGAACCGAGCTTCTTCTTATCGGGTCATCTTCACATGGAGTTTTTCTTCTAAGAGCCGTTGGTTGACATCTTCACACGGGCTGATATGATTAAATGACAAAGTGCTTCTAGTTGCTTGGCTGATTTCTTTGATGAACATCTTTCTGTTCTTGTTTGATTGGGAGGGATTTTAATTAAGGGGATTTGCTATTTACAAGTTAATTGAGGAATGCCTTTGGTGTAAAGAAGATGTTAACACTGTATTCCCCATTCGGACAATCTTGAAGAAGGTCGAGTCTACAAATGTCGGTTATGCATTTTTCGCTACATGTTAGAAGACTATAGACGAGTTGCATTTGATTATTTAAAGACTTCTTCTCAATTCAAGCATTCATCATAAAGATTGTCGGTTTAGGGGAGAGCACTAATTGGGGGAGAGTGAAAAGTCAGATTTAATCCCCAATTAGACTTGCTCACACTCTGCATCAAGTTGATTCTCACAGATACATATGAGCTAATGATGTTCTTCTCAAATGATTTCTAGTACACGGGCTTACAATGAGTTGCTGATTCTGAAGTATCAAAACTAGCAAGGGGAAGGAGACACATACCTAAACGCGAGTAAACTTGATGAACTTAATACTTCTAAGTAATTGAAGATATCCCGGGAAGACAAATGTTATTACCGCAGAGAAACTCAAGGTTTGACTCATGGCGAGTAAACTTGATGAACTTAACTCTTCTAAGTGATTGAAGATATCCCGGAAAAACAAATGTCATGACCGCAGAGAAACTCAAGGTTTTACTCATCAAGGCGTTAGTGTTCTTATTCCAACTGTGTGGGGAAGTGATGGAAGAGTTAGTTTCTGAAGATGAAAGAGGTATACAAGTGTGTGATGATTTTGATGTTATCACAATTATCAGGGGAGAGAGATTGTGTACATTGAGGGACGCCAATTTGTTTCACTTGAGTGCTTAATCGATTCGAGATATAATCACTTATTCCGGAGTTGAAATCCGCAGAGATAGTCCTCCGAGAGATAATCGATGATTCGGCATGTTTCTTCAATGTTATCGGTTATTCTCTCTTGGGCATTCGGGTACTTCGGGTTCTTGAGCTTCATACACTTTCTTCGAGAGGGAGAAAAGTATACATCGGGGTCATTCTTTGGCTATTGGACTCAATCTGCTACTTCGATGGTATAAGTTTCTTTGTCTTCGGGTATGTGTATTCGGGTTCGTGAGCTCTAGTCCTGAGAGGACCGCATCAATTCAACTACGTGGGGGAAGTGATCTCTTGACACCTTTTGGAATGGATTGCTTCAGACGTCAGTAGAAAAGAAATTTGAGAAGATTGTTTTATGTGTGGGATGATACGGTGCTGTTCTTCTTGTTGATGATATAACCTCGAACTAAGAATCACGGTGATTATCCTTGAAAGGAGCAGCGGGATTTATGATAATGATGTGCTTCTCTGTGCACCTGGCTAAGGAAAGCTTGAAATAGAGCTTTGAATCTGCTCATCTAAAGGATTTTCGGTTTGGGGAAGCGCCAAAGTCTCACTTTCAGATGGTTCAATTTCTTTCTTCGATTCAAGAGCCTTGGAAGCTTTGGTGGTGAATGTTTAAGAGTTGATGACTTCTATCTTCTACGACGTACTGCTCGATATCCTTATCTCGGTACTCGTATCATCATCTTCTTTAACTATATCATCTACTCTATCTTTGTAAATATTTATCAAAAAAACATAATACAAAAATATAAAACCAAGAAAAAGAAAATAGAAAAATATAAAACCTTCTAAAACCCATAAAAATCTGAAAATTTGAAAAAGACCAAAAATATTTTTTCTCATGACATGTCTTCTAGTATCGATAACATCTGCGGTCTTAGAAATGTCATTCAATAATGGCACGGGACCATAGATGAAGTTCGAAAGAGGAGGTGTAAATATTCTTTTCCAAAACATGTCTCAAATATGGCTTACGCTTATTTCGGACTATAACCCGGCTTCAAATGATGGCTTACGCTTATTTGTAACCGCGCTTCAAAATGGCTTGCGCTTACTTGATCAGTAACCCGTGCTTAAACCATGGCTTGCTATTATTTCAGATAGCAACCCGTTCTTTTAAAGGAAGGAAAGTGCTGCGCTAAACCTATTTTCAAAATATTCCGTGCACTTATCCTAAAAACAAAACAAGGAAAGTATGTCAAAGGATCTTGTTCCTACACAAATGTTTTTCCATCTAAAATTCTTCAGAAAAATATTTGGTGTTTTCAAAAATGGCGGTAAATGAGTTGCTTTAAAACAATCGATTCGAGTTCTTGTAAAATTGAAAAAATCAATCAATGACTTTAGCGCTTTTGAACTTTTCATAAAATGAGTCATGGATTGAGGGGATAATGTTTTTCAAATCTACATCATCTAACGGGCTTTCTTAATCATCCTAATATGCTTAATTAAAAATGATGTTAACCTATGTTGAAGGACTAGGTGCCTAGGATATGATTGCTAGGATTAGATGATTAGAGTTTGATGAACACATTATTCTCATACATTTATATGATATGAGTGTTATGTTGAATTGACTTTAATAAGTCGATTGTTGTTTGGGTGATGTCGACCACCATATATTTGTATGTGTGTTCACTAACGTATGCGGTATATTGGTATAAGAATGTTCCCAATCCGGATCCCACTAATGATGATTGGATGCCGAAAGGAAAGGGTAACTATCTCTTGGGTTGACAAATGAAGAAACGGAGCTTAATTGGACTTCAATGGAGAGTTGGCATAAATGCAACGTAAGAGGTCTTACTGCATCAGCAGATGGTTTTCTTCTAAGTGATTGAAGAAACGGAGCTTAACTTGACCTCAGTTGGCATTCAAAATGCAACGTAAGAAGAAGTCTCACGCATCGAGACGGTTTTTCTTCCTAGCCCTACAAACAACAAAGCTTCTCAACCACCTAAAATATCTTTGTGCAGGATAATCGTGATGATACCATTTTTCTAAAACTTTGAAAAATATTGTTTTTGAAAATGGAAAAATATTGTTTTGAAAATATATTGGACTAAATTTTGATAATCACCGGACTTCATTTTATCAAAATCTAAGTCACTCAACTATTGACTTCCGTCATGGTTTGAGGGGGAGAGTGATTTAAAATAAAATATTTTCAAAAGATATTTCTTCACAAAAGTTCCGCTTAGTACGTTAAAATGTGGTGATCTAAAGATTTAATGTTATGTTATGGTATGATTTTCTTTAAAACTCAAAGATCTGTCAAAATGAAATTTTTTCTGTTCTTGTTTGATTGTGAAATTGTTTTATTTTACTTAAAGGTCTTTTAAAACAATCATACTTGACACTAACAATCTTTAATGTCTTAAAATGGTCCTTATCTGTCATTTTTCAAAATTAAATCTTGCCAATGCGTCTTTTCCCAAAAATTTTCTAAATTATTTAAATCTTTTGGGATCACTAATCTCAAATGGTTTGAAATCTTTGATCGGGTGAGAGATCGTGATTTAAATCTCAAATCTGCTTTAATGGAATTGGTTTTAGTCCTTCAAAGGCACTCCTGCCTCCATGTGCCAAACGATTTCAAATACACAATGCACATGTTGAGGAGGAGGATTTATCCAAAAACCATATGAGTATTTAAACAAGGCCACATTTTCTCTCATGTTTTCTAAACCTAATTAAATCACTTGGGATCCAAAATCTCAAAGGGTTTGATATTTTTGATCGGGGGAGAATTTGTGATTTAATAATGAAATTTGATAAAAGGTGATCGTTTTTGATTTAATTGTGCAAGCTCTCATATGTGTTAAACGCTTTTGAATCTCGAAGCACATATTGAGGGGGAGCAAAACTATCGAGGTACAAAAAGTTTTTTTAAGAGACTTATAAAGTACCTTGATTGAGTTTTCAAATGGTTTTATTAATGGATTTTGTGATCGTGGATGTTCTTCAAAAGAACTCTTGCCTCTATGTGATAAAATGATTTCTCTTATCCTATGCACATATTGAGGGGAGAATTTTACCAAGAAAATCAAATGGCTTTTTCTATGAAAATAGTGATCAAAGAAAATATTTCAAAGTCCTCTTGCCTCCATGTGCTAAACAATTTCTAAATCATATGCACATGTTGAGGGGAGGTTTTCTAAATGATCAAAACTATTAAGGTACAAAATGCTTTGATCTCGTATCACAAGTACCTTGATTGTTTTTCCAAATGATTTTTCAATTGGTTTCGAGAAGGAATGAACTGTACCAAAAGACCGACCATTTTACTTTATGCATGGAGTTATAAGGATGGTTAGGTTAGGTATTTGTTCCCAAGATCCCATGAGAGTCGGAGGGATCTACCGTGGGACAATCCACTAGATAGTGTAGAGTCCTTAGGTATATTGGAAAAAAGGAGAAAAGTGAGATACGGGAAGAGTGCGGACTGAGACAGAGCTGGTACTGGAATAAACCCAACAAGGTTCTAGTTATGAAGTCTCGGTAAGCACAAGGGGTTGAAGAATGAAAAAGAACTGAATGTGAAAAGGGTGAAAAGAAATAGCCCTCCATCAATTCAACCTTAGGGCATAAACCGGGTTCAATACATATGCTACTGGTGGTTACTAAGGTAACACCGGTATTGAAGACAAGACATCATGGACCCAATGATGCACTGCACTAAACTTCCCAAGCCACTCAAGTTCCTCTTAAAAGGGCTTGTTTCATTCTCACGGGAACCTACATAATCTATCGACTTTCTCTTAGAGATTATTGGTATTGAAGAAGGAGACCCTCTCCCTAGTCTCCGGCATAGGAAACCAAATGTGCACTATTGAGTCTAGAGCCAAGAGATCATCCACAAAATCTCATTAGGACACTAAATTCTTGAAGACTTGCTGTTTCACATAATGTGGAAAGTAAGTATATATTAAGAGTCCTACGCATTATCCTTGTGGTATTGCCAGAACATCTCAGTGATATGCATACATATTCACAATGAAGATGGAAAGCCTTCTAGAGCCAACATCTAACAAGCTCCTGGTAGGTGGCATGTGAGATCTATTCTATAGATCAACCATGTGACAACCGGATAGAAACGATGGGGAGATTCAATCTTGAATCAACCTTGGTCCAGAAATGAATTGACGAATACTTTTGGAAAAACCGTTCGATGTGCAAATCTTCTTTTCTCTAGCGCATCGAATGTGTATTCATTTTCAAATTCAAAAAGTATCTCTGATTGAAAAAATGCTTTTGGAAAAACCGTTCGATGTGCAAATCTTCTTTTCTCTAGCACGTCGAATGTGTACTCTCTTATATACAAAAAGTATTTTGATTGAAAATTGATGTTTCTCATAAAAATTTCGTCGTATTGCAAAACTCTTTCTTCTAAGCAATATGCGATTGCTTTTAAATCATTTTTCATCAATCAGGGAATCTCAATTCGCTGGTTCACTCACTCTGTGTTGTCTTCTTTGAGACGTTCGGTTTGAGAACAGCTAGAACATTGCGAAACCACAAGGAGATTCTTAGGAATCCTACCGATCACAGGCAGTACTTGATCAACGGGAACCGTGGGCCGTGTACCTCAATTTAGCAAAAGTGATCAAAGACACTTTCGTGTGTTTTATTGCTAACCGTTGTTTTGCGGTACATTTGGACGGTTGGTACCGATCGAATTGAGCGGTCAATCCAAAGCCGCATGCTCACAGCATCCACACTTAATTTGAAGAAATCATGACGGGTGCATATCTACATAACCGGCTCGATATTTCATACTATGCTTTTGCTTCGCCGCAAATATCTTGAACGAGTAAGGCTTCCGCTACTCTGATGGAAAGATGTCATGATTCAAAAGTGTGAGCATGTCATCCAAAGTCACAACTTCAACATGATGGCAACACAATAAAGGGTGATCCAGAGATTTACTGTGGCTGATGATCTCAATGAAAGCTCGAAGATCATCAAAGATGTGGATCAGTTAAAGGCCTCCACTAAAAGTACAAAATATGCGGACTATGAAGTGTCACTACTTAAGCACAAAGATTGCAGAATTGAAGAATTGAAGTCTACGAGCTCAAGAACATAGTCAAGAATAGAATGCTATGATTCGAAATGTAAAACATGGGGTGACCTCCCTTAGGGGGAGATTTTTAGGAATTAGAAAATTCCATAGTGAAGAGTCGGTCACCCCAAATATTATCTAGCATAAGTTAGCTCGTATACTTGTCGTTATTTACGTTATTATGTAGTTAATTAGTTAGTTTGTAGCGTAGATTAGTTTAGAGCAACACCGTGGAGGAAGGACGGGTCTTTACCCACTGTATACCTGATCCACAGCCCGATAGGAGGTCGTGTATCGTGTAAGTATAAATACCCCTTCCTTCCATGGAAGGGGTGGTGCTTCTCATTCAATCTAATATTCCCTTTGTGTAAACCTCTAGCAAGAACACTCTCTCTCTCTACTAACTCTCTAACTATGGCAATCATGTATTTTGATCATCCAAGACCACCCGAATCATCAACACAATAAATATTACGATCCTACAGAAGATGATTTAAAGAAATTGTTTGATCCAATGTTCGATGAACACTATGAACCGAATGCTGATGAAATGTCAGTCCCATCAACAGAGGCTGCTCCTATCCCTGTGAATGAAGTGAACCCTTCAGTCTCAATTTCATTAAGTCAAGAAGTGCTGCGATCACTGTCTCATCAACAAATCATAAATCATTAAATGTACATCATGGAAGTGTTTCTGGCATCAATGATGAAGTTAACCCCTTTGCATCTCCCGAAGATGCTCCATTTGAAAATATCTTTGCTCCTGAATCATCATCAAAACCAGCTTCATCGAGACATCGACTCGCTACTTCGGTTCCACAATAACAACCACATGAACACCTTAGAAAATGGACACATGATCACCCATTGGACAACATCATTGGAAATCCCTCTCACCCAAGATCCACACGGAAACAACTTGCAACCGATGCCTTATGGTGCTTCTTCAACTCCGTGACTTCTAAGGTCGAACCGAAAGACATTAAAACCGCCATGAATGAAGACTGCTGGTTCAATGCCATGCAAGAAGAAATTCATGAGTTTGATTGACTTGATGTATGGGAATTAGTATCTGCTCCAGATTGTGCTATGATCATTACTCTAAAGTGGATCTTCAAGGTGAAGCTTGATGAGCATGGTGATCTGTTGAAAAATAAGGCTAGGTTAGTCGCAAAAGGATACCGTCAAGAGGAGGGTATTGACTTTGAAGAATCATTTGCTCCAGTTGCTCGTATTGAGGCAATCGGAATCTTCTTGGCTAATGCTGCTAGCAAGAATATGGTTGTGTATCAGATGGATGTAAAACCGCCTTTCTTAATGGAGACTTGAAAGAGGTGGTTTACGTCCGACCGAGGGTTTTGTGAATCCAGAGCATCCTACTCATGTCTATCACTTGAAAAAGGCTCTTTATGGTTTAAAGCAAGCTCCTAGAGCATGGTATGATAGGCTATCAAAGTTTCTTCTATCTTCGGATTCAAAGGAGCAGCTTGATCCACATTGTTCACCCGAAAGTCGTGCAAACATTTAATTCACGCTCAAATTTATGTTGATGATATTATCTTTGTCTCAATGACCCCAATGAATGTGATCGTTCTTCTAATGAAATGGGTTCCAAATTTCAAATGTCTATGATGGGACAAATGTCATTTTTCCTGGGATTACAAATTTCACAAAGTCCCTGAGGCATTTTCATAAATCAATCTAAATATGCAAATGAGATTTTAAAGAAATTTGGATTTGTATCATGTGACACCTTTGACACTCCCATGATTGAACGTACTAAGCTAGATGAGGACCACTCAGGGATCATGGTAGATCAAACGAAATATCGTAGCATGATTGGATCCCTGATGTACCTTACAGCCTAGCAGACTGACATCTTGTTCGTTATGTGCATGTGTGCTAGATATCAGGCTAAGCCTACTAAAAAGCACCTTGAAGCGGTTAAACGGGTCTTCCGGTATCTCCAAGGAACCATCAATATGGGACTATGGTACCCGAAGGACACCGGTATGTCACTAATGTACCTATGCGATTCGATCATGCAGATGTCAAGATACACGTCGAAGTACATCGAGGAGCTCGCTTTTTGGGTGATAAGCTTGTAAGTTGGTCTTCAAAGAAGCAAATGAGTACTTCTATTTCTTCTACGAGGTGAATACATAGCCATGTCATCTTTTTGTGCTCAAATTCCTTGGATGAGATCCCAATTATCTGACTATGGCTTTGAATTCAACAAAATCCCTCGTACTATGATAATAAAAGTGCTATTGCTCTCTCATGCAACAACGCTCAACACTCAAGAGCAAAACACATCGACATCCGACATCATTTCATCAGGGAGCAAGTGGAAAACGGTGTGGTGGAACTCTATTTTGTGAAGTCGAATACCAGCTTAGCGTACATCTTCACCAAAGCTCTTCCGAGAGAACGTTTTGAGTTTATTCTTCCTTGACTTGGCTTGAAAAGCCTTCAACCGTAAAACACTCAAACGTCTTTAGGAGGAAGACGAGGAGTAAAGGTCTTTCCTTCATCTATTCTTTGTATATATTTATCCAAAAAGCAAAATACAAAATTACAAAACCTTCAAAAATCAAATAGAAAAATATAAAACTTTCAAAATCCATAAAAATTTGAAAAATTCAAAAAATCTTCAAAAATATTGTCATTTTGTCATGCTTTTCTCGATTCGATAATATCTACGGTCTTACTGCTGTCATTCAAAGAATGATATGGGACTTTAGATGTTGTTCCAATGTTCTTTAAAAAAAAGTATTTTTGGGAGAAAGAGAAACAATGGTTTATTGTCATTTCAGGCAGTAACCCGCTTTTCAAAGAAAGAACAGATCCATGATTTATCTCACGTTTCATACCTAATGCTCTGATTCTAAAAACAAATGTTTGTCATCAACAAGAAAAATACTTAATTTCAAATATTTTTCCTTCTAAAGATTCCTCTGAAAAATATTTGTAATCTTTTGAAAACTCAATTATTTTGAAAAACACTTCGGACTCTATATTTGAAAATCAAAAGAACTTATCAAGTGTCAAAATATCAGTTCATCAATCAACGACTTTCGTCATTGATTGAGGGGGAGAATGATTTTTAAATTAAAAGGTGTTCGTTTCAAACAATTTGCACTTAAATGAGTAAGGTCTACTCTAAATGTTTTACAAAATGTTACACAATTGGTTCCGGACCTTGGTTATTATTATGTTTTCAGAAGATATTCATGCATGTTCAATCAATGGAGTTTAAAGTCTCAAAATTAGATCCTTATTAGTTAAAACGTTTTCACAAATCAAGTCACAATTCTCCTTAAAAGCCTTCAAAATCAATTTAAATCTACAGAGATCACAAATCTCAAGTGATTTGATAATTGTGATCGGGGGAGAATTTGTGATTTAAATTGGATTTAAACTGATAATTCGATAAATGGTTTCATAAGTGTTTAGCATGTTTGCCTCCCCGTGATGCGTGCCAAACAGTCAAGCTAAATCACTCAAGCCTGCCACTTGTGAATGGCAGACCGTAACCAGCTTAAAACTGCCTAAGCACGAATGCAATGAAGATCCGGGAGTATAGTATTTCCCCGTCGTTATGTCCCAAATGAGCTATGCAATGGATTATCAAACGCAAAGTGATCGAGAAATTTGAACGAAAAAGGGATTATGATAGTGATTATAACTACAGACAAGCCAACAAAGTACAACGGCTTAAATGCAAATTAAAGGAAATTAAAAAGATAAAAAATATTAAATAAACGCTATCACTATTTGCAAAATGATGTTTTTGTTTTTATGTTTTTAGAAAACTGAATTAAAAACTACGTGACGTACAAATTAAAAAGTGAAACTTACACAATATTAACCCTAAAAATATGAAAATGATATTTTTACAATCCTAACGATAAAAGAAAATATTTAGAAAAAGAAAATTATTTTTATAACTATTTAATTAATTATTATTAATTAAAAACTATTTTTAACTAATAAATAATAACCCAAAATGAAATAAAATATGAAATAAGGCTTGAAAAATGAAATTAACACTTAGAAAAATCTAAAATATCAAAATAGACTTTTCAAAACTATTTTTGTATTTTTATGATTATTTTTCTATTTTCTAGGAATTAAAAACTATTAAAAACTAATTAAATGGCTTAAAAATACAATTTTAACTAAGAAAAATCTAGAAAAATATTTTTTTGGCTTTTTATATTTATCTAAACTTAAGAAAAATGAAAAATTATTTTTTTGAAGCTTTTCTTAATTTTTTGTATTAAATGCTAATTAAAAAGCTTAAAACTACTTAAAATAGGAAAAAATACCAAACTGACCTATAAAAATCTAAAAAATTCAAGATAAGCTTAAAATAATGCACTGAATCTAGGAAAAATAAAAAAAACAGGGGTTGTGTACAAGAAAATGGGACTGCAAGACCAAGTGCTTATAAAGAAGCACTTAAAATAAGCCAACCACCACAAATAAGCACTACACTGATTCAGAAGTTCTAATATGCTAAAATAAGTCAAAATCAACTTATAACAACTATCTTACACTACTGAATTGCTAAATACCAAGTTTTGGCTTATTTGAATTTATAAGCTAAAACAAAGGAGAGGGTACCAGGTTTAAGCAGAAAATTAAGCACTCGAATGAGCTAGAAATTAAAAACAATAACTTGGAACCTATACTAGATCTGGGTGAGATCTTGTAAACCAAATTCTAGACCTAAGTGAGCTCTATTGAGCTCAGGCAACCTTGCAAAGATCGAGAAAACTCAGATAGGTCGCACATGGTGAACAGGGGAGATAGCACCTAAAAGACAAGCTTGTTTGAAGCTTTTACAAAAATTGCAAAAATCTAATAAAATGGTGATAAGAAAGAAGACCAATTGAAGTTTTTAAAACACCAAGTCTCACTGAGATTGACTCAGAATTGAGTTCACTAAAAATCTTTCTAACTTGGCCAAAACTGAGTATTTTCACTATTTTGACTTTTTAACAAAACCAAAAGTTTGACTAAACTGAACTTTGATCATGATTTAAAGACTGATCTTGGTTTTTATTGATGAAATGAAGTTACTAAAAGCTTTGTCTATGGATTTTGCACATAAAACAAGTGATTTGCTTTCCAAAAACACAACAGATCAGCTGCTAAATCAGTTAATAGGCAATTTTGACTTTGACAGATAAGTGCGCTTTTTGGACTTGAATGAGTTAAATAAAGCTAAACAAACATAACACCACAGGTATTAACCACTGAACCCACCCCCAATGCAGAGTAACAAGCTGAACCAAACACCTCTTTTTCAACTGTTTTGCAAGCAAAACAAATCTAACTGCTAAACTAGCATACCCTAGTGATCAAACTGACTTTAATTCACTTAAATAAAACTTAATGAGCAGATTTAAAATATTTAAAACTACCAATAATGATTATGCAAAGAAATCTTAAAAATCACTTACAAAGGGTCCTAGCCACTATGGTCGGAAACAATGAACCAAAGTACCACTAACCTATCCAAACCCCTACCCTAGCTCAATATCAACCCAATTCCATGGTTGCTTCACCCATTAACCATAATCGCATCATTCTTGCCCATTTTGACTTTTGTTGACCAAGTACCACTTTTGCTTAAACAAATGTAAGCTTATAGAAAGCTATTAGAAGCTTGTTTAAGCTTATTAGAACTGATAAATGAGCTGTTTGAAGCTTGTATACAAGATTTGGACTTTGAAATTTGAAACAGTGGACATAAACTGAGAATTGTAACAATAAACTGAAATTTATGCTTGAATTGAGTCTTAATACACTTAAACACTTTAAATTGATACAAATTAACAAAAGATTACAAGTTTTATAATAAACTAAAGCTTTAAGATAAAAAACGGCATTAAAGATAAATTAAAAACTAGTAGACTCCTCCTCTTGCTTCCTTTTTGCTTTCTTTTATAATCCAAGTGCTTATCTCTCCTTCAACAGTTCCCAGCTTATCATAGCCATTGGGTGGCTAGAATTCATCTTGGCCGTTCTTTAGAATTTGGCCAAAATGGATTTTAACAGTTGGAGAGATTGAGTGAAATGGGGGAGAGGCATTAAATGCATTTGGAGTTTGGTGGAGGTGGGGGGAACAAGGAGAGGTGATAGGGTGAGCTGGGTGGTTGTGTTGGTGGCTTTTGGAAATGGTAGTAGCAGACAGTGGGAGGGAAAACGGGGAAAGGGGAAAGGTTTGACCGGTGTTTTAATATAAAAAGGGAATCATGGCAGGGTCCTTTTGGTTTGTGACAAGGGTCCAAAATGGGTTTAAAGGATTAAAATAAACAAGGACCTTTGTTGTAATTTCTGAAAATGCAAGGACCAATGCTGCCAATTTGCAAATTTGTTTCAAGGGACCACAATTGACAAGTTTCCATAGTACAAGGACTAAACTTGACATTTTCCAATTTTCCAAGGGCCATTTTTGCCAAATTTGAAACTTGAAGGACCAATTTTGTAATTTCTCAAAACTTTTGACATTTTTCACCAAAGGACTAAATATGATAAGTTATGATTTAAAAAGGACCTTTGGTGACTTTTCTTTTTAAAATAAGTGCCTAGGGACTGATTTTGCCATTTTCTCGAAAGTTGGGGACTGAAATCGCCAATTATGCAAACTTTGCTCGTTTTTCATTTGATTTTGAACATTTTGCATCTAAAACATATAAAATGCACTTTTGAGATATTTTCAGTATTTTGATGCATTTCGAGCATTTTAAACGCTTTTGCGTTCAGATTGACCCAATAATGATGAGTATTTACACACTCATCAATCCCCCACACTAAACTATTGCTAGTCCCTAGCAATCTTTTGAGAAAAACTTAATGGATTTGCATCTCTTTACCAAAAGCCATTACTTCTGGAGTAGCCAAATGTTTCAGTTCAAGCAAGAACCATGGTACACCGATAACCATCTGATTTATTGGCAAATCATAAACCATATAACGGATTTGATGTGTCTTTACCAGAAGCCGTTTGCTCTGGACTAGCCAACTCTTAGATAAATTATCGATATTATCTTTGGTGAGTTGAATACCAATTATGGTTTTTCCACTGCCTTTACCACAAGCCATAACCTTGCGGCTAGCCAACTCTTCACTTTTTAGGACATGGTGAAATGAATACCATACAATTATGGGCAAATTGCAAGCCGTCAACGGATTTGAGATATCTTTACCAAGAGCCGTTTGCTCCTGGATTAGCCAATCCTTTTGTTTATTAGACAAGGCGGACTGATAACCAATTGAGTAAGTGTAAAACACTTACTCCAAAAAAAAATTTTGGACAAAAACGGGGGGATTAGGCGGTATAATTATATGATAAAATTCGTGAGAATCCAATCCCCCACACTAAACTATTGCTAGTCCCTAGCAATCTTTTGAGAAAAACTTAATGGATTTGCATCTCTTTACCAAAAGCCATTACTTCTGGAGTAGCCAAATGTTTCAGCTCAAGCAAGAACCATGGTACACCGATAACCATCTGATTTATTGGCAAATCATAAACCATATAACGGATTTGATGTGTCTTTACCGGCCGTTTGCTCGGACTAGCCAACTCTTAGATAAATTATCGAAATTATCTTTGGTGAGTCAATTACCAATTATGGTTTTTCCACTGCCTTTACCACAAGCCATAACCTTGCGGGCTAGCCAACTCTTCACTTTTAGGACATGGTGAGTTGAATACCATACAATTTTGGGCAAATTGCAAGCCGTCAACGGATTTGAGATATCTTTACCAAGAGCCGTTTGCTCCTGGATTAGCCAATCCTTTTGTTTATTAGACAAGGCGGACTGATAACCAATTGAGTAAGTGTAAAACACTTACTCCAAAAAAAAATTTTGGACAAAAACGGGGGGATTAGGCGGTATAATTATATGATAAAATTCGTGAGAATCCAATCCCCCACACTAAACTATTGCTAGTCCCTAGCAATCTTTTGAGAAAAACTTAATGGATTTGCATCTCTTTACCAAAAGCCATTACTTCTGGAGTAGCCAAATGTTTCAGTTCAAGCAAGAACCATGGTACACCGATAACCATCTGATTTATTGGCAAATCATAAACCATATAACGGATTTGATGTGTCTTTACCGTGCCGTTTGCTCGGACTAGCCAACTCTTAGATAAATTATCGAATTATCTTTGGTGAGTGAATACCAATTATGGTTTTTCCATCGCTTTACCACAAGCCATAACCTTGCGGCTAGCCAACTCTTCACTTTTTAGGACATGGTGAGCTGAATACCATACAATTTTGGGCAAATTGCAAGCCGTCAACGGATTTGAGATATCTTTACCAAGAGCCGCTTTGCTCTCGGATTAGCCAATCCTTTTGTTTATTAGACAAGGCGGAATGATAACCAATTGAGTAAGTGTAAAAACACTTACTCCAAAAAAAATTTTGGCCAAAAACGGGGGAATTAGGCGGTATAATTATATGATAAAATTCGTGAGAATCCCCACACTTAGAAATGAATATTGCCCTCAATATTCAAAGTACCGGCGGTTATGCCAAACATAGAACGTAAAAGGAAATACTACGGCCATTATTTGGAAAGATTTTTTTTTTAGATATATATATATATATATATATATATATATATATATATATATATATATATATATATATATATATATATATATAACATGTGGGCATCACCCCACACTTAGGTGGTAGAAAGGGGTAAGAAATCGTAAATATGGGTGAAAACCCATATGGTGTGTGCTGTTTTTGATTTCCGAGTCGCTAGCTTGACTCGACCCTGAATTCATTGGTTCATGGGGAAGTAAGTGGAAGAGATAATCTCCATCGGACTTTCATTCAAGATGTTTGGACAAACATTTGAAGCACGTGAAAGTTCCACACCGATGAGATATACATAGAACCGGCTCACAGATGATAAATGAAAATGCCGGGATCAAAGATAGTGTCTTCATTCCCGAAGGAGTGAAGATGAAGAGAAATCACCAGATATTTGAGGAAAGGAAGAAAGGTTTTGATAACAATCAAAATCCATTCTTCATCCTCAAATGTAGACATATCGGGAGGAAGGGTGAAGGTAGTATCATCAATAAGCAAACTCATACGATATAGTACACCTTCCTCCGAGCTAATATCATCCTCAAGATCAAAGTAGAAACGATCATGTTCCGGAGGAGATATGTCATGAGAGAGTTCACCGGAGAACACTTTATGAAGAGAATCATTCACATGAGGTGAAATTATGAACTCTTGTTCCATTGTGGGCTCATCACTATCCTCAATCTGAGTATCAAAAAGTGGATTCTCAGAAATTGAAGTGAATTCAGTAGTAATTCAAACAGAGGATTAGTGAAAGTAGATTTGAATGTTTCGGGAACAAAGTGATCAACATTCTCTATTGGACTGTTAGGATAAAAAGTGAGTGAACGATCATTATCAAGGGGACTTTCGGTCTCTCCCGATCGGCTTCGAAATCACAGAGTGGATTGATGTGAGTGAGTTCACCGGAGAACTCCTCAAGAAGGGGATCAAGATCGACAGTGGAATTGATGCCTCAACGTACTCGATGTTTCCAAAGGAAGCACAATCGTCGCTAAAATCGGAGAAAGTTTCCAAATGATCATTTGAACACTCAAGAGGGAAAGAGATATCACACATATGGTCAAAAGTTCCCTGTGACTCTCTTGGGACAAGGTTCTCAACACTAGACTTTATGAATTCGTCCGATTCCTTTTCGTGAACAAGGTCAAGATGCTCATCCCCATGTTCGAGAGTGAGTGGGAGCTTGGGTGTGATAGCTTGTTCGAGATGAAATCTCAACCGGGTATCAACTGACCGAGGGAGTTGAGAACTATTATCTTTAAAAGGATAAAACTCTCCTCTCATCGTCATAAAGAGTCAGCTTAAGAAATTGGGAACGCCTTGAGGCATGCTCTAGGACTAATAATTCTTCCCTAGATTTACTGGGCTTCTCGCTTCTTCGCTCTTTGGCTAGCAATTCTCCCATGGTCTTTTCACCACTCACTTGATTCTTAAAGTTACTAATCATATCATCAAGCGCTTTCATTGCGGTTTCAAAATCCCGGAGATTTCATGAGACAACGGCTCAGTGGATTTTGAACCGTATGGTGCCGGAGGTTGGAAATTATCAAACATGTGAGAGTCATTATTGTTACAAGGAAATGGATTCCCTATTTGACAATCGAGTGAAATGGGGACCTCCATTAGACTCACATGAGAAAACTGTTGAGTATGGACTGTGGATCATATGGATTTTGGTTATAACCAAAGTTCGAGCATCACCGAAAAACTGTTCATAGACAAACGTGTTTCCGGATTGACACTCAAATCCTTGGTGAGGACCTCCACAAAATTCACAACAAATGTTGATTTTATGAAGATAAGTCGGCCGTGGTGGGTAATTGGAAAAATTTGAGGGGTCGTTAAATGAGTTCTGATTAGGATCATAGTCAAATGAATTCCTCGAACCACAAAACAAACAACTCCCGTTATGAATATCATTACCACATTGTACACACGCACACCAACGACAGGGTGAACCAAAGAGAGGCTCACCACAACCGACACAAGGAATAAACGATTGCATTTGAGAGTTATGAAAAGGAATCGGTTTATTCAAAGAATCAACAAAACCAACATGGTGATCCGAATGACTATTAAGACTCAAAGAACATTTTGAAAAATCAAGAGGTGGGACAAGTGGTGTGCTCTGAGAGCTAGCAATTTCCACCACTTCCGCTTATGGTCTCTAGTTCGCTCTGAGAAACGTGAAGATTAAGCAAGTCATTCTTGCTAGTCACCGGATCAATTCGCATGTTTGCTTTTAACCGTAAATCGTGAAAGTTTAGAATCAATTCTAGACGCTTATGAGCAACGAGGGTCGGTCTTTTGATAACCGTAGGTTGGACGTATTTGGCACTCCCATTATCAAAAGGAAGTACCTGGTCCTTTGTCACCCCGGTTTCTCGTTCCATTTCCCTACGCAGAATGAATGGATCATCACGAACAACACGAATTCTCGACATTTGAGATACTGTCCGAAGTTTTTCAACTTCGTCCCGAATTCGCCCTCGAGATTCCATGAGAAATAGAAGAAGTTAGAATCAAATGGATAGAGGGTAAAGGGATAAAGAATCAAAAGGGTATGAGGATAAAGATGAATGTTTTGGGTTTTGGATAAACATTTTGAAAAACAAAGAATGAAAATCTATTTGGGGTTTTTGATTTTTAAAAGAGAATATAAACACATACAGATGGTATAAACAAGGAGTGAATATCCAAATCACTAATCTGCTAGACGGAAGATAATCGCACACACCCCGGCAAATTTGATGCGTACAAACAAATAAGCTAAATCACTCAAGCCCGCCACTTGTGAATGGCGCATCAGAACCAGCCTTAAAACTGCCTAAGCACGAATGCAATGAAGATCTGAGGAGTATAGTGTTTCCCCGGGTCGTTATGTCCCAAATGAGCTATGCAATGGATTATCAAACGCAAAGTGATCGAGAAATTTGAACGAAAAAGGGATTATGAAAGTGATTATAACTACAGACAAGCCAACAAAGTACAACGGCTTAAATGCAAATTAAAGGAAATTAAAAAGATAAAAAATATTAAATAAACGCTATCAATATTTGCAAAATGATGTTTTTGTTTTTATGTTTTTAGAAAACTGAATTAAAAACTACGTGACGTACAAATTAAAAAGTGAAACTTACACAATATTAACCCTAAAAATATGAAAATGATATTTTTACAATCCTAATGATAAAAGAAAATATTTAGAAAAAGAAAATTATTTTTATAACTATTTAATTAATTATTATTAATTAAAAACTATTTTTAACTAATAAATAATAACCCAAAATGAAAGAAAATATGAAATAAGGCTTGAAAAATGAAATTAACACTTAGAAAAATCTAAAATATCAAAATAGACTTTTCAAAACTATTTCTGTATTTTTATGATTATTTTTCTATTTTCTAGGAATTAAAAACTATTAAAAACTAATTAAATGGCTTAAAAATACAATTTTAACTAAGAAAAATCTAGAAAAATATTTTTTGGCTTTTTATATTTATCTAAACTTAAGAAAAATGAAAAATTATTTTTTTGAAGCTTTTCTTAATTTTTGTATTAAATGCTAATTAAAAATGCTTAAAAACTACTTAAAATAGGGAAAAATACCAAACTGACCTATAAAAATCTAAAAAATTCAAGATAAGCTTAAAATAATGCACTGAATCTAGGAAAAATATAAAAAACAGGGGTTGTGTACAAGAAAATGGGATCTGCAAGACCAAGTGCTTATAAAGAAGCACTTAAAATAAGTCAACCACCACAAATAAGCACTACACTGTTTCAGAAGTTCTAATATGCTAAAATAAGTCAAAATCAACTTATAACAACTATCTTACACTACTGAATTGCTAAATACCAAGTTTTGGCTTATTTGAATTTATAAGCTAAAACAAAGGAGAGGGTACCGGTTTAAGCAGAAAATTAAGCACTCGAATGAGCTAGAAATTAGAAACAATAACTTGGAACCTATACTAGATCTGGGTGAGATCTTGTAAACCAAATTCTAGACCTAAGTGAGCTCTATTGAGCTCTGTGCAACCTTGCAAAGATCCGAGAAAACTCAAAGATAGTCGCACATGGTGAACAGGGGAGATAGCACCTAAAAGACAAGCTTGTTTGAAGCTTTTACAAAAATTGCAAAAATCTAATAAAATGGTGATAAGAAAGAAGACCAATTGAAGTTTTTAAAACACCAAGTCTCACTGAGATTGACTCAGAATTGAGTTCACTAAAAATCTTTCTAACTTGGCCAAAACTGAGTATTTTCACTATTTTGACTTTTTAACAAAACCAAAAGTTTGACTAAACTGAACTTTGATCATGATTTAAAGACTGATCTTGGTTTTTATTGATGAAATGAAGTTACTAAAAGCTTTGTCTATGGATTTTGCACATAAAACAAGTGATTTGCTTTCCAAAAACACAACAGATCAGCTGCTAAATCAGTTAATAGGCAATTTTGACTTTGACAGTTGCAGGTGCAGTTTTTTTGGACTTGAATGAGTTAAATAAAGCTAAACAAACATAACACCACAGGTATTAACCACTGAACCCACCCCCAATGCAGTAACAATGTTTGAACCAAACACCTTTTTCAACCTGTTTTGCAAGCAAAACAAATCTAATCAAGCTAAACTAGCATACCCTAGTGATCAAACTGACTTTAATTCACTTAAATAAAACTTAATGAGCAGATTTAAACTATTTAAAACTACCAATAATGATTATGCAAAGAAATCTTAAAAATCACTTACAAAGGGTCCTAGCCACTATGGCTTGAAACAATGAACCAAAGTACCACTAACCTATCCAAACCCCTACCCTAGCTCAATATCAACCCAATTCCATGGCTGCTTCACCCATTAACCATAACTGTATCATTCTTGCCCATTTTGACTTTTGTTGACCAAGTACCACTTTTGCTTAAAACTGAAATGTAAGCTTATAGAAAGCTATTGTAAGCTTGTTTAAGCTTATTAGAACCGATAAATGAGTCTGTTTGAAGCTTGTATACAAGATTTGGACTTTGAAATTTGAAACAAGGGACATAAACGAGAATTGTAACAATAAACCTAAATTTATGCTTGAATTGAGTCTTAATACACTTAAACACTTTAAATTGATACAAATTAACAAAAGATTACAAGTTTTATAATAAACTAAAGCTTTAAGATAAAAAACGACATTAAAGATAAATTAAAAACTAGTAGACTCCTCTTCTTGCTTCCTTCTTGCTTTCTTTTATAATCCAAGTGCTTATCTCTCTCTCAACAGTTCCCAGCTTATCATAGCCATTGGTGGCTAGAATTCATCTTGGCCGTTCTTTGGAATCAAGCCAAAAATGGATTTTAACAGTTGGAGAGATTGAGTGAAATGGGGGAGAGGCATTAAATGCATTTGGAGTTTGGTGGAGGTGGGGGGAACAAGGAGAGGTGATAGGGTGAGCTGGGTGGTTGTGTTGGTGGCTTTTGGAAATGGTAGTAGCAGACAATGGGAGGGAAAACGGGAAAGGGAAAGGTTTGACCGGTGTTTTAATATAAAAAGGGAAGGGTCAAATGAAGGGGGTCCAAAGGGGTTATGGCAGGGTCCTTTTGGTTTGTGACAAGGGTCCAAAATGGGTTTAAAGGATTAAAATAAACAAGGACCTTTGTTGTAATTTCTGAAAATGCAAGGACCAATGCTGCCAATTTGCAAATTTGTTTCAAGGGACCACAATTGACAAGTTTCCATAGTACAAGGACTAAACTTGACATTTTCCAATTTTCCAAGGGCCATTTTTGCCAAATTTGAAACTTAAAGGACCAATTTTGTAATTTCTCAAAACTTTTGACATTTTTCACCAAAGGACTAAATATGACAAGTTATGATTTAAAAAGGACCTTTGGTGACTTTTCTTTTTAAAATAAGTGCTTAGGGACTGATTTTGCCATTTTCTCAAAGTTGGGGACTGAACGCCAATTATGCAAAATTTGCTCGTTTTTCATTTGATTTTGAACATTTTGCATCCAAACATATAAAATGCAATTTTGAGATATTTTCAGATTTTGATGCATTTCGAGCATTTTTAAACGCTTTTGCTCAGATTGACCCAAAAATGATGAGTATTTACACACTCATCACCCCGCAAGTGACAAACGATTTCAAATTTTCCATGCACATGTTGAGGGGAGCAACTATTTTAAACCTCAAATTATTGAAACGTGATCAATTGTTCTAAGTGCAGGTTCCATCTAATATGTGCAAAATTCTTTCAAAATTCGAGGCACATATTGAGGGGGAGCAAACCTTTGAAAAACTCATCCTTCCTCAAAATGTTTTATCTACTCAAATTGGTTGGGATGATGATTTTAGAAAATGTTAATCAAAAGATTGGACCTTTCACTCTTAATCTAACGATTTCAAAGATCTCTTGCCTCCATGTGCTAAACAATTTCTAAATCTTTATGCATATGTTGAGGGGGAGCATTTCTAAAATATCAAAACAATTAAGATACAAAATGCTTTGATTCTATATCACAAGTATCTTGATTGATTTTTCAAATGGTTTTCAGTTGGTTCCAATGGCAAATGAACGATACCAAAAAGACCGACCAACTTTACTTTATGTATGGTGATATAAGGATGATAAGGTTAGGTTGAGGTCCCATGATCCGCTGTAACCGAGGGATCTACCTGTGGACAATCCACTAGATAGTGTAGAAGTCCTTAGGTATGATGAAAAAGGAGAAAAGTGAGATATGGGAAGAGTGCGGATCGAGACTGAAGCTAGTACCGAATAAACCCAACAAGGTTCTAGTAATGAAGTCTCGTAAGCACCGGGGGTTGAAGAATGAAAATGAATTGAATGTGAAAAAGGGTGAAAAGAAATAGCCCTCCATTTATTCAACTTTACGGCAGAAAATGGGTTCAATTCATATACTACTGATGGTTACCAAGGTAACATCGGTATTGAAGACAAGACGTCATGGTCCTAGTGACGCACTGCACTTCAACTTTCCAAACCACTCAAGTTCCTCTTAAAAGGGCTTGTTTCACTCTCACGGGGAACCGACATAATCTATCGACTTTATCTTAGAGATTGTTGATATTGAAGAAGGAGACCCTCTCGCTAGTCTCCGGCATAGGAACTAAATATGCACAATTGAGTCTAGAGCCACGAGATCATCTTATAAATCTCTTTAGGACACTTTCAATGAAGACTCTCTATTTCACACAATGTGTAAAGGGAGATTATATCTTATGAGTCCTACGCATTATCCTTGTGGTATTTCCAGAACATCTAAGTGATATGCATTCATATTCATAATGAAGATGGAAAGCCTTCTGGAGCCAACATCAAACAAGCTCCTGGTAGGTGGATGTGAGATCTATCCAATAGATCAACCATGTGACAACTGGATAGAAACAATGGTGAGATTCAATCTTTTGAATCAATCCTGGTTCAGGTTATGAATTGACGGATACCTATGAAAAACCGGTCATTGTGCTTAAAAACTCTTTTCTTTAGCACATCGACTGTGTACTTATTTCTCAAAGATAAAAGGTGTTTATGATTGATAATTGATTTTCATTAAAACCTTCGTTGTATTGCAAAAACAATTTCTATTGAGCAATACATGATTGTTTTTCAAATCTCTTTTCATCAATCATGAATCTCGCCGGGTTCACTCACCTGTTGTCTTCTGAGACGCCGGCTTGAGAACAGCTAGAGCAGCCGCGAAACCTGTCAAGGAAATTCTTCGAATTATACCCGATCACGTAAAGATTTGTACCGATCAACGGGGAACCGTGGGCCGTGTACCTCAATTCATCGAAAGTGATCAAAGACACTTTCGCGCGCTTTATTGCTAACTGTTTTATGCAGTACACCCGACGCTTGCAACCGATCGTAATGGAGCGTCAATCCATAGCCGCATGCTCACACAACACATTCATATCTAAAGAAATCATGATTAGCGCATCAATGACTCTGATATTTTCACTCCATGCTTCGCTACGCCGCCGCAAATATCATGAATCAACGAAGCTTCCGCTACTCGATAAGAATAAATCATGATCCATAATGTGAGCATGACGGTCCAAAAGTCACAACATCACATAATACCAACACCACAATGGATGAGTCGAGATTTAATGTTGCCGATGATCTCAAAGCGGCTCAAAACTCGCATCATGTGGATCGCTTAAAGACCTCCACTCAGATTATCCAAAACATGCAAAAATGAAGAATCAAAACTACGAGCTACAGAACAAGAATCCAAGAACAATCTCAATGTAATATCTATTTGTTTTCTATGAAATTTAATGTATGTTTGAGGTGACCTCCCTTAGGGGGAGATTGTTAGGATTTGGAAATCCAGTAGTTAAAGTGTCGGTCACCTCATGTATATGTATTCGTTAGAAAGCTCGTAGTCATAGTTATTTAATGTTATGTAGTATTTAGTTAAGTAACACCGTGGAGGACGGACGGGTATTTACCCACTGTGATGCCCGATCCACGCCCGTTGTGTGCTTTTATTGTATCACTATAAATACTCTCTACCTCCCAAGGTAGAGAGTTGGAGCTCATAATAAGATTTTTCTTTCTCTCACCAAAGTTCCCAAACCTCTAACTTTCTCTCTCTAAAACTCTTCTGTACGCCTACTTTATTTGTGGTTTGATGTGTATGTGAAATCCAATATGTTACATTACCGTGACACGCTTAATCGACCTTAAAAGAGTAACCAAGTCACATATACCAGCTGTTAATGCCCCTGTCAAAATTGATGTTCCTAAAGAACATTCAGAAATTGCTAATGAGTCTAAGGCACGCCTAAAGCGTGGTAGACCAATCGGTTCAAAAGATAAAAATCCTCGAAAGAAAAAGGGAGCCTATAATCAAGATGGTCAAGTTGAGGTTAAAGAAACACCAGAAGGGTCCTCTATAAGGACTTTAGACATGACGGTTCAAGATGAACCTCGAGTACCCGAAAATGAAGAGATCTCAATAAATTATATCATGTCTAGAAAAGTTTGGAACCGAAATGAAATCGACGTCGATGATGCTTTTGCATATAATGTAGCGCTAGAAGTTATGGAAAATGATGAGGATCAAGAACCAAAGTCAGTTCCGAAACGCAAAAATAGAAATGATTGGCCAAAATGGAAAGACGCAATTGAGGCAGAATTAAAATCTCTTGAAAAACGAGAAGTTTTCGGACCGATAGTCCATACACTTGAAGGTATAAAAACCGTTGGGTATAAATGGGTCTTTGTGCGAAAAAGAAATGAAAAAAATGAAATTACTCGTTACAAAGCACGCTTGGTGGCACAAGGATTTTCATAAAGACCAGGTATAGATTATGAGGAGACATATTCTCCAGTGGTGGATGCAACTACTTTTCGGTATATAATTAGTCTGGTAATACAAGAAGGACTTAATCTGCGTCTAATGGATGTTGTGACAAATTTTATACGGCTCACTTGATATAGAAATCTTCATGAGGCTTCCAGATGGGTTTAAGGTGCCTGAATCATGTAAAGCAAGTTCTCAAGAACAATATGCAATCAAACTGAATAAATCTTTGTATGGGTTGAAGCAGTAATGTGGTACAATCGCCTTAGTGAGTATTTATTAAAAGAAGGATATAGAAATGATCCTATGTGCCCATGCATTTTATAAAAAGGTCCGGATCGAATATGTCATAATTGCTGTGTATGTTGATGGTCTGAATATCATTGGAACTCCAGGTGAGCTACCAAAGGTAGTTGAATATCTCAAGAAAGAATTTGAGATGAAAGATCTAGGAAAAACAAAATTTTGTCTTGGATTACAAATTGAACATCTAAAGAATGGAATCCTTGTCCACCAAAAGGCATACACAGAGAAGTTGCTAAAAATATTTTATATGGAAAAATCCCATCCATTGAGCACCCCAATGGTTGTAAGGACCTTAGATATAGAAAAGGACCCTTTTCGACCTCCAGATGATGACGAGGAAATTCTTGGTCCCGAAGTACCCTATTTAAGTGCCATTGGAGCATTGTCATTTCTTGCGAGTCATACACGACCTGATATATCATTTTCACTAAACTTATTGGCAAGATATAACTCGTGTCAACAAGGAGACATTGGAATGAGGTGAAACAAATATTTCGCTACCTTCAAGGTACAAAAGATATGGGTTTATATTACACTAATTCATCCGAAAGAGATCTAGTTGGTTTTGTAGATGCAGGATATATGTCTGATCCCCATACCGGTCGGTCCCAAACTAGATATGTTTTCACAAGTTCTAGTACTGCCATTTCATGGCATTCCGTGAAGCAAACAATGAGTGCCACTTCATCTAATCATTCAGAGATCTTGGCCATCCATGAAGCCAGTCGGGAATGCGTATGGTTAAGAAATGTGGTACAACATATTCGTGAATCATGTAGTATCTCTTCAGGCCAGGGAGCTCCAACAATCATGTATGAAGATAATGCATCATGCATTGCTCAACTTAAAGACGGATACATTAAAGGTGACAGAACCAAGCATATTCTACCGAAGTTCTTTTTCACTCATGAACTACAGAAGAGCGGTGATATTATTGTTCAAAAGGTCCGTTCAAGTGAGAAATTAGCAGATTTGTTTACCAAAGCACTTCCTACTGCAACATTTAAGAACTTGGTTCACGGCATTGGAATGCGAAGACTCAATGAACTTCAGTGATCTAATCATCAGAGGGAGAACATACGGGCTGCACTCTTTTTCCCTTAGCTATGGTTTTTTCCCACCAGGTTTTTCCTAGCAAGGTTTTTAACGAGGCAGCAGATCTAATCGTATGAAAACTAATGATTGATAGCCAAGAGGGAGTATTATGAATATTTATGTGTGGCTATCCATATACCATAACCTTCATAACCTATGTCTTTTTTTATCCCCTCTTAATGCTTGTACTAAATACCTTGATTGTAAGAACCCTATAAATAGAGGTTCATTTGTAGTTTGTTATCATCAATAAAAATGCATCCCATAATCTCTCAAATCTTCAAGTCTATACTCCTTGTTGATTAGTTGTTATTTCGTAACAATAATTGAATAATGAAACCAAAATAATATTGTGAGTCAGAAAATTTTACATATCGTGCCAAGGATAATGCTATCGATCCCCTAGTTGAGTACCAGAGCAAAACCCCGAAGGGTTTGCCCCACAAAAACCCCACGATCTACTGTGTTTCTTTTCCTCTAGCGGCTGACCCCACGAAACCACAGTAATACAATTTTCCAATTTGATATCTTGTTTTCTGTAGCATGTAATCTATTACTATATATATTATAAGTCGTTTAAAACGACGTCGTACCGCTAACAGTAACCGCGGCCCATTTTGGTTAGCCCATGTACACTGCTTTTCTTTGTACAAAACTCGCCCATTTTTTGTTTCTATCATATTCCAAACGTTATCTACAATTGTAGACTTACCTACACCGACTTCCCACCCAAAGATGCAGCGAAGATAATCAACATTCACAAAAAAAGATGCAAATAAGATAAACGACTGCAAGCTATGGCGGTTATCCAGTTTGTAAGTTTATTAACCCTCATCAATTTATCCGCTTTGGGTATTCTTTTTATTTTACGCTTTTTTGTGCGGTAATTCTAGATTTGGTTTTTAGTAATTTTAGAGTTTCATTTTTTGCATGAAGTATGTGTTTGGTAACTTTAATTATAGTTATGAACAATTTTGATTTTTTGCATGATAACTTTAATTATAATTATAGTTAGATCACAAATTCAGTGGGTGTTTGTAAATGTTTATTCAAGTCTTTTTTGCATCGTTTTCAGAAGCGTTTCTTCCATCTCTACCGGAAATTGCGGGACCATCTTCAATAACGGTGGTAAGTACCTCTTATGATTTAAGGCTTAAACATGTTATTAGCTTGCATTTGACTAGCCAAGGGGGATAATATATGTTTTAACCTTTTTGTGTGTGTGAGTGAGATCTCATATTAACAAAGGGGTTTGGTTTGGAGTGTGACTAGATTATGCTGCCATTAAATCATTTTTTAAGCATGTATTATTTTTTTATTTCGGAGTTTTTTTTTTCGGGTTTGATTGCTAGGAAGAACAAGATGCGGACTATGGTTGTTTATTTGAGTTCTTGATATCTTTGAATTTTTAGGTGATGATGAGTTAGTGATAAAGATGCTTTTGGTTTTGGTGTGTGTCGCTACAACTACACGGTGGTGAGCAGTGGTTATTTGATTGGTTATTGGTGGCTTATAATGAACTAGATAGTTTGACGACTAATTGGTCATTTATGCAGGTATGGATATTAAAGTCTTATGCGGCAACCACTTTTATTCGGAATCAGGTATATATGGGGTAAATAGAACTTTCTTGGGGTAGTGACTTTAATAAAAGTGGTAATTTATGCACCTTAATGTACAACATGTACAATATGCAGAATGTTTATTGCCAGGCCGCTACAGAAATAGCATGACCTTGGGTGAGGCTATAGCAAGCAAAAAATGTCAGTGTGAGTAGCTTAATATAGTTCTAAATTTTACAAATCTATGCTAATTTTAGGATATTTATCAATGCAAGCAAATGCAATGCAAAACGTCCTCCTAAACTTAATGAGTCAACCCGCCCCATTTCAATACCGGTCTTTTTCAGTCCATACGCAAACACATGGTCCGTTATAATTGCGGTATTTTCAATACATGAAGAGTCAATTATCCTTACTTTGAGTCGTATAATAATTAATATAGAACCAATATGGTCATGCCATTGATAAATGGTTTAAGGTTTTATGTAACCAAGTCACAAAGAAGTGAAGAACTAAAACGATGGTTGCCCATGCATAAACTACCATGAACATAGTTGTTTCTTGGTGTAGGGAACAGACAAAACAACGATTAGGTAAAGTCATTGCTGGAAAGGCCAAAGAGACATTTTTCTATGTATCTACAACTTCGTTCATCAGCAAATGGGTACGTATTAAATCTTTTGGTTGAATAAATTGTAGTCTTACATGTAAATGGTGTCAACTTACCTACTAGCGCATCTGTGAATAAAGTATCTTTATTGGTTTATTACTTTATGAATCCCGGTATATAGCATACACAACAACAATACAGATACGCATATGGAACATAAACTCCTTCTTATGTTCCATACAGGTACAGGATGTACTGAAAATATACTAATGGGTCATTTTAACGCATGTTCTTATAGTTGTAAATAACTGGTGTATGTGCTGTATGGACTTTGATATGCTGTTGTCATTAATCTTTGGCATACCAATAATACTAATGACATTGATGGATATAATCAATTATCTTTAATGTTAACTCATGTTTATTTATCAAGGTTTCTGTAAAGTACATTGATTTCACCCATTCTTAAAGTCTTTGTCATAAATTATTAGCAAAACCAACAGCTATATCGATTTAACTGCAAGATTTTAGGTTTCTAACTTCTCATTAATATTTAATGAAACAATGTAATGATTATGACTTACTTATTTATCTAAAAATCGCCGTTAAGTCAACAGATTGTAAACTGCTGCAGTTCATGAAGGACTTCTTTGGACAAGTGAATACTACTTCTCACGGCCGATTCACCGTTGTTGTTGAATTCCTAAACTTACACATTTGCTCAGCTAATGTAAGTAGTGCATTTGTAATACAACCACCTAACTATTCTATCGTTAATAAGGTTTTCAGTAGCTACATTTGTTTGTAGGATTATAGTTGATACCAAGTTTTAACTTTGTTCGTTCAACTTCACCATATTATGTTATGAATTTTGTATAAGTTACATGTTTTTTTAATGCCATACCGAGTTACATTTTCGTTCAACTTCACCGCCCAATTATCAATGCCATAAAACGACATCCCGCCGCAACGCGGCGGACCGACACCCAACTCGTTTATATTATAATAGATTTGACCTATTTCCCTTTTGGTCCTCCAACTTAAGTGAATATGCAAGTTGGTCCTTGGTTTCTTTATACTTCAAATACAAATATAAATGTGTAGTAAATATGACCACTTTAGCCCTCTCTTCGTACTTCTTCATTTATTCTTTAGTCCTTGAAGTGAATAAAATAATTATTAACTTGCCGCTTTTAATCCCTCGGACCTCAAAACTTTGCACCCAAGTAATTAATTACGGCGTAACTAATTATCCGAGTTACGCCGTAATCCTTTGTACGCTCATGATTATCCACTCAGACATTATCTCTACGGCGTAAATAATTTGCCATGTTATGCCAGTAACCTTTACAAAAATAATTACAACGTAACCATAAGAATTGGTTACGCCGTATCCTTCAAAGCATCATATTTACGCCGTAACATTATTAACGAGTTACGACGTAATTTTCACACAAAATACTCAGGCCATTGTAATGTGTGTTACGACATAGTTAAAAATACCACTTACGCCGTAACTTGTCTTCAGAATATGTTTCTTGGCCTTTTCTCACATCTTTTCCACTCCAACGCCTCATTTATCCTGAAAAGCAATTATGAGCGAATATGAACGAATTAAGTACCATATTAATACAAATGAGGCCATAAACATGGGAATTTGATATATAAAAGATCAGGCTAATTTGGTGTTATCAAATATCCCCCCACTTGAACTCTACTTGTCCTCAAGTAGACCCTTTAAATAATTCTTAAAAAGATATCTCCCAAGATTAATTAGTAAATATGAGTTTAAAAATCACATAAGCTAGAAAATTCCAAACCGAGCACCTCACGAAAAGGGAATTGAAATCACACTCTCTCTCTCTCTCTCTCATAATTCACGTGTTTATTTTTGGGTGATTGATGAGTGTGTAAATACTCATCATTTTTGGTCAAATCTGAACTGCAAAACGTTTAAAAATGCTCAGAAATGCATCAAAATACTAAAAATATTCCAAAATTGCATTTTATATGTTTCAGATGCAAAATGTTTAAAATCAGATGAAAAATGAGCTAAATTTGCATAATTTGCGCTTTCAGTCCCCCAAGTTTCAAAAATTGTCAGAAATAGTCCCTGAGTCCTAATTTCAAAAGAAAAATCACCAAAGGTCCTTTTGAAATCATATATTGTCATAATTAATCCTTTGGTGAAAAGTTTTGAGAAATTACAAAATTAGTCCTTTGAGTTTCAAATTTGGCAATAATGGTCCTTTAATTACTTGAGATTTGCAAGTTTTGCCCTTATAATTTTGGAGATTGTCAAGTCTAACCCTTGAAGTACTTTTCAGAAATTACTTGAACAGTCCCTGGAATTTCAGAATGTTCACTTTTGGTCCCTAAGATACACTTTGGATCAAGTATTAACCTTAAGCCCAAGATAACTCAAGCCCAATACCCAAAACTCTATACCCGGTCCAATCTACCCAAATCCTTACCCAGTCCACCCTTTATATCTAACCCGACCCAACCCGGTTTAATAAACCAAAACTACCCACGGTTTAAAAATAATACCGCCCTCACGGGTTACCCCTTCCATCTCCATCATCACACACCCTGCAACACTCCACCCCCCATCATCACAACCACTCCTACCCTCCAAACACAAGCCTCCAAAACACAAGTAATATCTTTCCCCTGTCCCAAATCACAAATACCCATGTGCAAGTTTTGGCGCCAAAATTGTGATCAAACGGATGAGATCATTTCTACCCAATCAATGGTCAAGAAAAGAGAAAAGAAACCTAGTGGGAACTATAAAAGAGAAGAGAAGACTGAAGAAGCAAGTGTCACTGTTTTTAGACCAAATCTTTAATTTCATGCTTAATCGCTTTTAAGTTTTAATGTAATCTTTAGCGGGTTTCAAGTTCTTATGTAATAAACAAGTTATTTAAGTATCAATTCATCAGCCAGTAATTAAATTCCAGCTTTTATGCTTGTTCTAATTTTCCTGCCAAAAACCTTTATTGTCAATTTACAGTTTTAGTTTGATGAAAGTGTTTTAAATTGTTTGTTTAAGCTTGTATTTGGTTAATAAAGAGAATTGGTGAAGTTTCATGGGTTGTAATTCAAAATTTCAAAATGGTCAACAAAAGTCAACTGAGAGGAAATTTTGGTTAAGCAGTGTTGGATTTGGATTTATGTAATGTCGAGCATGGATATGGGGTGAATTAGATTAGGATAGTGTAGGGTGGGTTCAGTATAAGTCTTTGCATAAGTGGGACCTCTTGTGAGTTTTGCTTATTTCATTTTCATTTTAGTCTAATTTTGCATAGTGTGTTTGTATATGTATCTGTGGTTACCACTAGTTTAGTCTTGTTTGTTTAATGTTAATTAGAGTAGTTAAACTCAGTTTGATCTATTTTACAAGTTTGTTCATCAGTTGGCTTCTTTTAATTTGCATATCAGATAATAAAGGGGTGTTTGGATCTGCTGATTTAACGTGTTTTAGATTAGTTCAGTGGATAAGTCTTGTAGTCCTAAGCTTGTTATGCTCTATTGAAATCAATTCGTCATCAAAGTGCACTGCATAACACAATAGTCAACATCATACTTAAACTGTCTAATTTTCTTAACTGTTGGATTTTTGGAAAAGCAAACTCTTGTTTTGTGTTTATAAATCATAGATACAACTTGCAGTAGTCTCATTTAACCTTATTACATCAATTTAAGTCCTTAAAATTAGTTGTTAAGTTCATAAAAGTCAACTTTCAATTCTGTCAAAAAAAGGTCAAAGACATGAAAAACCTGTTTTGAGTCCAAATGGAGTGAATTTTCATTGGTTCATTCTTGAGCCATATTAAGTGAAACTTGGTATTTCATAAACTTCAACTGGTCTATTTTGTTATCACCATTTTAGTAGATTTTTGTAATTTTTTTTATAAGCTCAAAATGGCTTGTCAATGTGAGCTTAAGTGCCCTGTACACCCTCAGTATTAACTGAGTGTGCACAGGTTTTGTGCATGGTTGTCACAGAGCTCAAATCAGCTCATCATGGTCTAGTTTTTGGGTTATAAGTAGCCACCCAGGTCTAGTCCAAGTCCCCACTTCTGTTTTTCCATTTTAGCTTATTGAGTAGCTTATGCTTAAGCTCTAAGTGAGCACCTAAACCTGTTTTTAACACTTGAGCTCATATAGTCAAATATGTGTAATCAGCTCTATAGTAGTTTAGGACAGTTGTGATAAGTTGCAATTGGGTAGTTTTAGCATTTTGTAGTTTCTGTTTCAGTTTGGTCCCCATTTGTGTGCATTTGCTTATTCAAAAGTGCTTATTTATAAGCTACTTACACTGCAGTCTCATTTTCTTGCACACAACCCCTGTTTTTTATATTTTTCCCAGATTCCTAATATTATTTTAGACTTATCTTGAATTTTTCATATTTTTCCAAGCCAGTTTGCTATTTTTCCCTATTTAAATTAGTTTTTAAGTCTTTTTAATTAGCATTTAATACAATTAATTAAGAAAAGTTTCAAAAAAATAATTTTTCATTTTTATTAAGTTTAGATAAATATAAAAAGTCAAAAAAATATTTTTCCAGATTTTTCTTAGTTAAATTTGTATTTTTAAGTAATTTAAGTAGTTTTAAATAATTTTTAATTCCTAGAAAATACAAAAATATTCAGAAAAATACAAAAATTGTTTTGAAAATTCTCTTTTGATATTTTAGATTTTTCTAAGTCTTAATTTTATTTTTCTAGCTTTATTTCATATTTTCTTGTATTATAAGCTATTATTTAATAGTTAAAAATAGTTTTAATTAATAATAATTAGATAATTAGTTATAAAAATAATTTTCTTTTTCTATAAATTTTCTTTTATCATTAGGTTTGTAAAAATATCATTTTCATATTTTTAGGATTTATATTGTTCCAGTTTCACATTTTCATTTGTACGTTACGTAGTTTTAAATTCAAGTTTTATAAAAATAAAATCAAAAACATCATTTTGCAAATAGTGATAGCGTTTATTTAATATTTTTTATCTTTTTGATTTTCTTTAATTTGCATTTAAGCCCCTGTAGTTTATGTACTTTTTCTGTAGTTATAATCATTCACAATCTCTTTTCCGTTCAAATCTCGATCACTACCGCGTTTGATTATTCTCGCACGGCTCGTTGGGACTTAACGACCCGGGGAAACCCTATACTCTCCTGATCTTCATTGCATTTGCTTCTGAGCTGTTTTAAGTTTGTTACGGTCGGCCATTCACAAGTGGTCGGCTTGAGTGATTAAACTTGACCGTTCGGGAGCGAATCAAATTTTTGGCGCCGCTGCCGGGGAGCTGTGCTAATTATCTCACGTTTAGCAGATTAGTGATTTGGATATTCACTCATTGTTCATACCATCTACATATGTTTACATTTTCTTTTAAAAACCAAAAACCCAAAAAGCTTTTCATTCTTTGTTTTTGCAAAATGTTTTTCAAAAATACCAAAAATATTCCTCTTTACCCTCTTACCCTTTTCGATTCTTTACCCCTTTACCCTCTATCCATTTGATTCTAACTTCTTCTATTCTCATGGAATCTCTCGAGGACGAATTCTGGGACGAAGTTGAAAAACTTCAGACTTTATCACAAATGTCAAGAATTCGTGTTGTTCGTGATGATCCATTAATTCTGCGTAGGGAAATGGAACGAGAAACCGGGGTGACAAAGGACCAGGTACTTCCCTCTGATAATGAAAGTGCTAAAAACGTCCAACCTACGGTTATCCAAAGATCTAATCCCTCGATTGCTCCTAAGCCGTCTAGAATTGATCCTAAACTTTCACGATTTACGGTTAAAAGCAAACATGCAGAATTTAGACCGGTGACTAGCAAGAATGACTTGCCTAATCTTCACGTTTCTCAAGAACCAGAACCAGAGACCATAACGGAAGTGGTGGAAATTGCTAGCTCTCAGAGCACACCACTTGTCCCACCTCCTGATTTTTCAAAATGTTCTTCGAGACTTGATAGTCATTCAGATCACCATGTTGGTTTTGTTGATTCTTTGAATGAACTGATTCCTTCTCATAACTATCAAATGAAATCGTTTATTCCTTGTGTCGGTTGCGGTGAGCCCCTTTTTGGTTCACCCTGTCGTTGGTGTACGTGTGTACAATGTGGTAATGATATTCATAACGAGAGTAGTTTGTTTTGTGGTTCGAGGAATTCATTTTATTATGATCCTAATCCGAACTCATTTAACGACCCCTCAAACTTTTCCAATTACCCACCACAACCCGACTTATCTTCATATAATCAAAATACCTGCTGTGAATTTTGTGGAGGTCCTCACCTAGAATTTGATTGTCAATCCGGAAACACGTTTGTCTATGAACAGTTTTCCGGTGATGCTCAGAACTTTGGTTATGACCGAATCCATATGATTCACCAGTCCGGACTCAACAGCTTTTCATTGTTGTGAGTACTGTGGATGTCCCCACTTCAGCTCTGATTGTCAAATAGGGAACCCATTTCCTTGCAACAATCATGACTCTCACATGTTTGATAATTTCCAACCTCCACAGCACCATACGGTTCAAACTCCACCTGAGCCGTTGTCTCAAGAAATCTCCCAAGATTTTGAAACCGCAATGAAAACACTTGAGGATATGATTCAAAACTTTAAGAATCAAGTGAGTGGTGAAAAGACCATGGGAGAATTGCTAGCCGAAGAGCGAGAGGCCCGTAAATCTAGGGAAGAATTATTAGTCCTAGAGCATGCAGCTCTAAGACGTTCCTAATTTCTTAAGGCAGCTCTATATGATGATGACGAGGAGAGTTTTTATCCTTTTAAAGATAATATTTCTCAACACCCTCAGTCAGTTGATATCCCAGCAGTTGAGATGCCATCTCAAACAACTGCTATCACACCCGAAGCTCCCACTCACTCTCTGAACATGGGGGACGAGCATCTTGACACTGTTCCTGAAAAGGAATCGGACGAATTCATAAAGTCTAGTGTTGAGAACCTTGTCCCAATCCCGAGAGAGTCACAGGGAACTTCTGAGCATATGTGTGATTCTCTTTCCCCTCTTGAGTGTTCAAAAGATCATTTTGAAACTTTCTCCGATTTTAGCGACGATTGTGCTCCCTTTGGAAACATCGAGTATGTTGAGGCATCACTCCCACAGTCTGATGCTGATCATCTTCTTGAGGAGTTCACCGATGAACTCACTCACATCAATGATCGTTCACTCACTTCTTATCCCAACAATCCAATAGAGAATGTTGATCACTTTGTTCCCGACACATTCAAAGCTACTTTCACCAATCCTCTATTTGAATTCGACTCTGAATTCACTTTAATTTCTGAGAATCCACTCTTTGATACTCAGACTGAGGATAGTGATGAGTCCACAATGGAACAAGAGTTCACAATTTCACTTCATGTGAATGATTCTCTTCATGAAGAGTTCTCCGGTGAACTCTCTCATGACATATCTCCTCCGGAACATGATCATTTATATTTTGATCTTGAGGATGATATTGGCTCGGAGGAAGGTGTACTCTATCATACGAGTTTGCCTATTAATGATACTACCTTCACCCTTCCTCCCGATATGTCTACATTTGAGGATGAAGAATGGATCTTGATTGTTATCAAAACCTTTCTTCCTTTCCTCAAATATCTTGTGATTTCTCTTCATCTTCACTCCTTTGGGAATGAAGACACTATCTTTGACCCCGGCATTTTCATTTATCATTTTTGAGCCGGTTCTATGTATATCTCATCGGTGTGGAACTTTCACGTGCTTCAAATGTTTGTCCAAACATCTTGAATGAAAGTCCGATGGAGATTGTCTCTTCCACTTACTTCCTCATGAACAAATTAATAGGGGGTCGAGTCAAGCTAGCGACTCGGGAATCAAAAACAGTAGCTAAACATGGGTTTTAACCCGTGTGTACCACCCTAGTGTGGGGGAGTTGCCCCACATGTTGTATATATATAAGTTTTATCAAAACAAAAAAAAAAAAAAAAATATTCTTTCTAAATAATGGCCGTAGTATTTCCCTTTTACGTTCTTTGTTTCGGCATAACCGCCGGTACTTTGAATATTGAGGGCAATATTCATTTCTAAGTGTGGGGGGGAATTCTCACGAATTTTATCATATAATTATACCGCCTAATTCCCCTGTTTTTGGCCAAAATTTTTTTGGAGTAAGTGTTTTTGCATTTACTCAATTGGTTATCAGTCCGCCATGTCTAATAAACAAAAGGATTGGCTAATCCAGGAGCAAACGGCTCTTGGTAAAGATATCTCAAATCCGTTGACGGCTTGCAATTTGCCCAAAATTGTATGGTGTTCAGCTCACCATATCTTTAATTAGTGAAGAGTTGGCTAGCCCGCAAGTTTATGGCTTGTGGTAAAGGCAGTGGAAAAACAATAATTGGTAATCGGCTCACCAAAGATAATATTGATAATTTATCTAAGAGTTGGCTAGTCCAGAGCAAACGGCTTCGGGTAAAGACAAATCAAATCCGTTGGAAGCTGGTGGTTTGCTCAAAATCACATGGTTATCGGTGTACCATAGTTCTTACTTGAACTGAAACATTTGGCTACTCCAGAAGTAATGGCTTTTGGTAAAGAGATTCAAATCCATTAAGTTTTTCTCAAAAGATTGCTAGGGACTAGCAATAGTTTAGTGTGGGGGATTGATGAGTGTGTAAATACTCATCATTTTTGGTCAAATCTGAACTACAAAACGTTTAAAAATGCTCAGAAATGCATCAAAATACTGAAAATATTCCAAAATTGCATTTTATATGTTTCAGATGCAAAATGTTTAAAATCAGATGAAAAATGAGCTAAATTTGCATAATTGGCAGTTTCAGTCCCCCAAGTTTCAAAAAATTGTCAGAAATAGTCCCTGAGCCTTAATTTCAAAAGAAAAGTCACCAAAGGTCCTTTTGAAGTCATATATTGTCATATTTAATCCTTTGGTGAAAAGTTTTGAGAAATTACAAAATTAGTCCTTTGAGTTTCAAATTTGGCAATAATGGTCCTTTAATTACTTGAGATTTGCAAGTTTTGCCCTTATAATTTTGGAGATTGTCAAGTCTAACCCTTGAAGTACTTTTCAGAAATTACTTGAACAGTCCCGAATTTCGAATGTTCACTTTTGGTCCCTAAGATACACTTTGGATCAAGTATTAACCTTAAGCCCAAGATAACTCAAGCCCAATACCCAAAACCCTATACCCGGTCCAATCTACCCAAATCCTTACCCAGTCCACCCTTTATATCTAACCCGACCCAACCCGGTTTAATAAACCAAAACTACCCACGGTTTAAAAATAATACCGCCCTCACGGGTTACCCCTTCCATCTCCATCATCACACACCCTGCAACACTCCACCCCCCATCATCACAACCACTCCTACCCTCCAAACACAAGCCTCCAAAACACAAGTAATATCTTTCCCCTGTCCCAAATCACAAATACCCATGTGCACAAGTTTTGGCGCCAAATTGTGATCAAACGGATGAGATCATTTCTACCCTATCAATGGCCTCGAAAAGAGAAAAGAAACCTAGTGGGAACTATAAAAGAGAAAAGAAGACTGAAGAAGCAGTGTCACTGTTTTTAGACCAAATCCTTAATTTCATGCTTAATCGTTTTAAGTTTTAATGTAATCTTTTAGCTGGGTTTCAAGTTCTTATGTAATAAACAAGTTATTTAAGTATCAATTCATCAGTTTCAGTAATTAAATTCCAGTTTTATGCTTGTTCTAATTTTCCCGCCAAAAACCTTTATTGTCAATTTACAGTTTTAGTTTGATGAAAGTGTTTTAAATTGTTTGTTTAAGCTTGTATTTGGTTAATAAAGAGAATTGGTGAAGTTTCATGGGTTGTAATTCAAAATTTCAAAATGGTCAACAAAAGTCAACTGAGAGGAAATTTTGGTTAAGCAGTGTTGGATTTGGATTTATGTAATGCTGAGCATGGATATGGGGTGAATTAGATTAGGATAGTGTAGGGTGGGTTCTGTATAAGCTGCTGCATAAGTGGGACCTCTTGTGAGTTTTGCTTATTTCATTTTCATTTTAGTCTAATTTTGCATAGTGTGTTTGTATATGTATCTGTGGTTACCACTAGTTTAGTCTTGTTTGTTTAATGTTAATTAGAGTAGTTAAACTCAGTTTGATCTATTTTACAAGTTTGTTCATCAGTTGGCTTCTTTTAATTTGCATATCAGATAATAAAGGGGTGTTTGGATCTGTTGATTTAACTGTGTTTTAGATTAGTTCAGTGGATAAGTCTTGTAGTCCTAAGCTTGTTATGCTCTATTGAAATCAATTCTGTCATCAAAGTGCACCTGCATAACACAATAGTCAACATCATACTTAAACTGTCTAATTTTCTTAACTGTTGGATTTTTGGAAAAGCAAACTCTTGTTTTGTGTTTATAAATCATAGATACAACTTGCAGTAGTCTCATTTAACCTTATTACATCAATTTAAGTCCTTAAAATTAGTTGTTAAGTTCATAAAAGTCAACTTTCAATTCTGTCAAAAAAAGGTCAAAGACATGAAAAACCTGTTTTGAGTCCAAATGGAGTGAATTTTCATTGGTTCATTCTTGAGCCATATTAAGTGAAACTTGGTATTTCATAAACTTCAACTGGTCTATTTTGTTATCACCATTTTAGTAGATTTTTGTAATTTTTTTTATAAGCTAAAAATGGCTTGTCAATGTGAGCTTAAGTGCCCTGTACACCCTCAGTATTAACTGAGTGTGCACAGGTTTTGTGCATGGTTGTCACAGAGCTCAAATCAGCTCATCATGGTCTAGTTTTTGGGTTATAAGTAGCCACCCAGGTCTAGTCCAAGTCCCCACTTCTGTTTTTCCATTTTAGCTTATTGAGTAGCTTATGCTTAAGCTCTAAGTGAGCACCTAAAAACTGTTTTTAACACTTGAGCTCATATAGTCAAATCTGTGTAATCAGCTCTATAGTAGTTTAGGACAGTTGTGATAAGTTGCAATTGGGTAGTTTTAGCATTTTGTAGTTTCTGTTTCAGTTTGGTCCCCATTTGTGTGCATTTGCTTATTCAAAAGTGCTTATTTATAAGCTACTTACACTGCAGTCTCATTTTCTTGCACACAACCCCTGTTTTTTATATTTTTCCCAGATTCCTAATAATATTTTAGACTTTTCTTGAATTTTTCATATTTTTCCAAGCCAGTTTGCTATTTTTCCCTATTTAAATTAGTTTTTAAGTCTTTTTAATTAGCATTTAATACAATTAATTAAGAAAAGTTTCAAAAAAATAATTTTTCATTTTTCTTAAGTTTAGATAAATATAAAAAGTCAAAAAAATATTTTTCCAGATTTTTCTTAGTTAAATTTGTATTTTTAAGTAATTTAAGTAGTTTTAAATAATTTTTAATTCCTAGAAAATACAAAAATATTCAGAAAAATACAAAAATAGTTTTGAAAATTATCTTTTGATATTTTAGATTTTTCTAAGTCTTAATTTTATTTTTCTAGCTTTATTTCATATTTTCTTGTATTACAAGCTATTATTTAATAGTTAAAAATAGTTTTAATTAATAATAATTAGATAATTAGTTATAAAAATAATTTTCTTTTTCTATAAATTTTCTTTTATCATTAGGTTTGTAAAAATATCATTTTCATATTTTTAGGATTTATATTGTTCCAGTTTCACATTTTCATTTGTACGTTACGTAGTTTTAAATTCAAGTTTTATAAAAATAAAATCAAAAACATCATTTTGCAAATAGTGATAGCGTTTATTTAATATTTTTTATCTTTTTGATTTTCTTTAATTTGCATTTAAGCCCCTGTAGTTTATGTACTTTTTCTGTAGTTATAATCATTCACAATCTCTTTTCCGTTCAAATCTCTCGATCACTACACGTTTGATTATTCTCGCATGGCTCGTTGGGACTTAACGACCCGGGGAAACCCTATACTCTCCTGATCTTCATTGCATTTGCTTCTGAGCTATTTTAAGTTTGTTACGGTCGGCCATTCACAAGTGGTCGGCTTGAGTGATTAAACTTGACCGTTCGGGAGCGAATCAGTGATCACTCAACTGCTCAGTCATGGCGAGTATTCTATCATAGGCTTGGAAAAGATACTAATCTCCACCACTAGAGTCTATAGTTGCAGCTATTCTAAAAGGCAAAGGGTTGACACAACATAAAGGCTTATGGGGTTTGTTAGGTCACCATGTTGTAACACAAGCATCAATATGTTAGAAATAGATGAAGGAAGGATCGGTTGCACACTGCACACACACGTTAAAATGATATTGAAAGGATAAGCATAAGTGTAATATGAAAGTGAACAACCAACCCCCAAATGGGAGTTTACAACATTATTTATAGGGGAAGGGAGCTAGGGCAACACATCTAGTCCCTTCCTTCCTTATGGGCTTGGGCCAAGGCTTATGGGCTTTCTACATAAGCCTTGCCTTAAGTACAAACATAAAAGCCTAATTAAGCAACCTATTACATGTTAATTACAAACACTTGAAATATGTTTTAGGAGTGATTCCAACAATCTCCCTCTAAGTGTTGGTAATTAATGACTTAAGTAATTTGAAGCGTTGTTGGTGCTGATGTAATAGTTGCTTTGATGTCTTCTGACATTCTTCTTTCTTGTGAGAAGTGCCTTGATTGAACAATCTCTCCGGTAGGGATCTTGTTTCTTTTGAAGAATTCCGCTTTGACGTCTTTGATTTCTTTGTTCTTTAATTCTTTGTTCTTTGTGGTGGTTGTCATAGTATGTTGTTGTCAGCAACATGTCAGCTTCGTTGCTCCAGCGTCTCCACGTCTTTCTCCAACATGCTCACACACTGTTTAGACAATGAATTCCAAATGTGAAGAAATTTTCGAGTCGTTATAACTTTGTAGATTCTTTGATTAGATGAAGAATCATTATGACTTTGTGTTGCCTTTGATTTAGAGAGAACTTCTTTAGTGATGTTGTTAGTATGAGCATGTGGAGAATCATCACGATCTCTTCCTCCCGCGAGCATCCATCAGCAGCAGCATCTCTGGTACAGTCACGAACACCAATTGATCATTGTAATCTTTTCATAAAGAATTGATTACTAGAATTGTTCTACTGATGAATGTCTTGATTCCATTTACCTTGGTCGGGCGAATCAGCCGTCCGAATCCCGTAAGGGACAGTTGGAATTACATTGAACAAGTTCAAGTAATGACCCACATATTCAGGACTCGATTCTTGAAAAGAATGTCAACAAGCATCTGTGAAGACACATTTCTAGTTCTAGCAAAGGATGTTCCTGAAACCGGATTCCCTCAAGAAGGCTAACACGATATACCGAAGTACATCTACGGTTCAGGTGAGTCGCTGAGGTACACCAAAGCATCACCACACGACTATAGACCGTTTGAGACAACACTAAGCGTAACCCACAAGGAGTTACCGAAGTGACCTGCTGTCAGGGCTGTTTGATGTTGACCCTGGCAGGAGTTTCCATTTAATCACTGAGGATCACAGTTTTGAACCCCTCATAAATGTTCTCGACAGATTGCTAATATCTGTGAAGGACTCTAGAATGTATCACTTGCGTCCTTTATTGTTGAACGACAAGTGATGAAATGTCAAGTGTTCCTAAGAGATCTTTTGATGAATCAAGTGTTCCTGAGCGGAGACTAGGGAGAGGGTCTCCTTCTTCAATACCAGCAATCTCTAGGAGAAAGTTGATAGTTTACGTAGGGTTCCTTGTGAGAATGAAACAAGCTTCTGTTGAGAGAAACTTGAGTGGCTAAGAAGGTTTAGTGCATGCATCACTGGGTCCATGACGACTTTGATCTTCAATACCGGTGTCATCAAGTGACAACCAGTAGCATATGAATTGAACCCGGTGTCTGCACTAAGTTGAATAATCTGGAGGGCTATTTGTTTTCACCATTTTCTTTACTTTTCTTTTTAATTCTTCAACTCCTTCTTTCTCCGATTCTCATATTCTCCTTCTTTATTTTTTTTTATTATTTTTATTTTTTTTATAATCATACCTAAGGACTTCTAAATTCTAACTATTGGTGGTATCCTTGGGTAGATCCCTCCGGCTCTGGCAGATCATAGGATGGTTATTCCTAACCTTAGTCACCTTATAACTCCATGACTAACCTATGTTGCCATAAAACCATTTTCATGAGAAATCTCTCAATGTGGTTATGAGTAAAAACATTTTGTACCACTGAAAGAGTTTTATATTTAGCAGAAATACTCCCCCTCCACACGTGCTTAAGTATTTTGACAGAAATTTGCACGGTGAGAGAAGAGCGCACACTTTTGAATTGATCAACTTAAGATAGACAATTCCATGCGAGACACGATTACATCAATGACTATGTCTACCAAGAGTTTCTCGAATGGTACATTCTACTAGGACAAGTCCTTTGCGAGACACGTTTACATCACTAGCGAACTAGCTTGAAATTATTACCCGTCTCGGACAAGTCTTTTCGAGTTACTAACATTTAAGAGCTCGTCAATTCATTGGTTAAGTCTTTAGCATAAAGATTCAATAGCAATTCACAACATATTTCTTATCACATAATTTTTCTCCCCCTAAAAAATGGCATATAAATGTTATTTTTGACGAAATTTTGATATCGAATATGTCCATTTCGAGTTTTGTCGGAAGATTTCCACGAAGAACAATTTGTGAACAAAGTTTTAATCAAATACTCCCCCTCAACAAGTGATATTAACTTTTGAGGTTTTGAAAATCATAAGGTAAAGTACTTGTTCTTTTGAGCAAAACTTTGAAAAATGAAAGTTTTGATAAGTTTTACTCAAAAGTAAGAAGCTTTCGCTCCTTTTATAAGGATTGTGGCACTGAAGCGTACCACAGGGTCCTTTCATTACAAGAACGGGTTGTACACTGTTATGTGTGCACAAGACATAGTCAATTATAGATCAACACATCCAAATATAATGAAAGAAACAAATCAAGGAGTACCAGGAAGTCCGTCAATAACACCAGGAGTTCTTTCTGGACGTTGGTAGCCTGTTAGAGATATGCTCGGACGTCCGCCCATGAGGCTCTCCAATGTCCTTATCTGATCCAGACGAAACTACCTTTCATCAATCCTTGTGATGATCTTCTTTGCATCCCTCTTTTCCCTAGCATTCCACCTCTTCTTTGACCCTATGCCTTCATGAATCTCCTTTAACCGATATGCTAACCCGTCCCTAACCTTCTTTAAGGTGTGATCACAAAACTTGTGCAGCTCCTTGCACGCCATGAAACAATTACGGTGAAGTTCACTGCGGTAAACTACCCCAAAAGTTGGTTTCGTAAGAATGGTGTACTGAGCAAGAGGGTTGATATCGAGAAGGTCTAGCTGTGGTTTGGTGAGATTAACACGTTTTTGGTAAGATTCCACTACAAGTTGAAGCTCTTCAACACGTTCCTGGATAACGATGCTTCTGATGAATATTAGCAATGACTTGATGTACTGGAGCTGGATGTTCGTGGAGAAGTGTCACATTCGTCCTTGTACCTTGGCAAGATACATATCTTTAATGTCATTGAGTGACACCCTCAGAAAATCCGCCGAGAAAAGTCATATTTCTGTTCATCTTGGCATTTGACTACGATTTTCTTCAGGAATGAGTAGTCCCATTTGGTAGACAGGCTAACATGCATTATGGCAACGATCCTTTGGTCACTGTACACCTCCTTTTTGATTTGAGTACAGCCGTAGTATATTCTTCTTCGTTCAGGCCAATGATGAATTCCATATAGTGCATCGAGGTCATACTTCACCACATTATCAACGAACATATGTGTGGCTTCTTCCTCGATGGCCACATTGTTGGAGAAGATTGATGCCGGGAAAAGGAAGGTGAGTGAAGTAGCGTATTTTTTGCTTACATCGCTACCGTGCTGAAGAAATTCCAGGTCATTGTTGAGGAAATATCAGTAGGGAATCTTCGGTTGATCAGGTCGGCCAATAGTGGGTAGTGGTTTTGTCCAGTCGGTGTAGTATGGAGCCTTGTCAGGTCTGGTGAAGTCGATATTGGATTCAAGGTTGAGCCAATCAATGTTGTTGGACATGGCTCGTGCTATGTTGTCAAGATGATATTCAACTTCTATGGCACTGGCAGAGCTGTCCTTAAGAAGTTGAAAAGCTTCGTTCTTGATTTGTTGCAACTCTACTTTCATCATCTTCTTCACCTTGAACTTTTCCTGG
>OU343216.1:166061569-166090509 GCA_910596185.1 Chrysanthemum makinoi | reverse complement strand
TTGAAAAACGAGAAGTTTTCGGACCGATAGTCCATACACTTGAAGGTATAAAACCTGTTGGGTATAAATGGGTCTTTGTGCGAAAAAGAAATGAAAAAAATGAAATTACTCGTTACAAAGCACGCTTGGTGGCACAAGGATTTTCATAAAGACCAGGTATAGATTATGAGGAGACATATTCTCCAGTGGTGGATGCAACTACTTTTCGGTATATAATTAGTCTGGTAATACAAGAAGGACTTAATCTACGTCTAATGGATGTTGTGACAGCCTGTTTATACGGCTCACTTGATATAGAAATCTTCATGAAGCTTCCAGATGGGTTTAAGGTGCCTGAATCATGTAAAGCAAGTTCTCGAGAACAATATGCAATCAAACTGAATAAATCTTTGTATGGGTTGAAGCAGACTGGGCGAATGTGGTACAATCGCCTTAGTGAGTATTTATTAAAAGAAGGATATAGAAATGATCCTATGTGCCCATGCATTTTTATAAAAAGGTCTGGATCTGAATATGTCATAATTGCTGTGTATGTTGATGGTCTGAATATCATTGGAACTCCAGGTGAGCTACCAAAGGTAGTTGAATATCTCAAGAAAGAATTTGATATGAAAGATCTAGGAAAAACAAAATTTTGTCTTGGATTACAAATTGAACATCTAAAGAATGGAATCCTTGTCCACCAAAAGGCATACACAGAGAAGTTGCTAAAAAGATTTTATATGGAAAAATCCCATCCATTGAGCACCCCAATGGTTGTACGGACCTTAGATATAGAAAAGGACCATTTTTGACCTCCAGATGATGACGAGGAAATTCTTGGTCCCGAAGTACCCTATTTAAGTGCCATTGGAGCATTGTCATTTCTTGCGACTCATACACGACCTGATATATCATTTTCACTAAACTTATTGGCAAGATATAACTCGTGTCAACAAGGAGACATTGGAATGAGGTGAAACAAATATTTCGCTACCTTCAAGGTACAAAAGATATGGGTTTATATTACACTAATTCATCCGAAAGAGATCTAGTTGGTTTTGCAGATGCAGGATATATGTCTGATCCCCATACCGGTCGGTCCCAAACTAGATATGTTTTCACAAGTTCTAGTACTGCCATTTCATGGCGTTCCGTGAAGCAAACAATGAGTACCACTTCATCTAATCATGCAGAGATCTTGGCCATCCATGAAGCCAGTCGGGAATGCGTATGGTTAAGAAATGTGGTACAACATATTCGTGAATCATGTAGTATCTCTTCAGGCCAGGGAGCTCCAACAATCATGTATGAAGATAATGCATCATGCATTGCTCAACTTAAAGACGGATACATTAAAGGTGACAGAACCAAGCATATTCTACCGAAGTTCTTTTTCACTCATGAACTACAGAAGAGCGGTGATATTATTGTTCAAAAGGTCCGTTTAAGTGAGAAATTAGCAGATTTGTTTACCAAAGCACTTCCTACTGCAACATTTAAGAACTTGGTTCATGGCATTGGAATGCGAAGACTCAATGAACTTCAGTGATCTAATCATCAGAAGGAGAACATACGGGCTGCACTCTTTTTCCCTTAGCTATGGTTTTTTCCCACCAGGTTTTTCCTAGCAAGGTTTTTAACGAGGCAGCAGATCTAATCGTATGACAACTAATGATGGATAGCCAAGAGGGAGTATTATGAATATTTATGTGTGGCTATCCATATACCATAACCTTCATAACCCATGTCTTTTTTTATCCCCTCTTAATGCTTGTACTAAATACCTTGATTGTAAGAATCCTATAAATTGAGGTTCATTTGTAGTTTGTTATCATCAATAAAAATGCATCCCATAATCTCTCAAATCTTCTAGTCTATACTCCTTGTTGATTAGTTGTTATTTCGTAACAATAATTGAATAATGAAACCAAAATAATATTGTGAGTCAGAAAATTTTACATATCGTGTCAAGGATAATGCTATCAATCCCCTAGTTGAGTACCAGGGCAAAACCCCGAAGGGTTTGCCCCACAAAAACCCCACGATCTACTGTGTTTCTTTTCCTCTAGCGGCTGACCCCACGAAACCACAGTAATACAATTTTCCAATTTGATATCTTGTTTTCTGTAGCATGTAATCTATTTATATTATAATAGATTTGACCTATTTCCCTTTTGGTCCTCCAACTTAAGTGAATATGCAAATTGGTCCTTGGTTTCTTTATACTTCAAATACAAATATAAATGTGTAGTAAATATGACCACTTTAGCCCTCTCTTCGTACTTCTTCATTTATTCTTTAGTCCTTGAAGTGAATAAAATAATTATTAACTTGCCGCTTTTAATCCCTGGACCTCAAAACTTTGCGCCCAAGTAATTAATTACGGCGTAACTAATTATCCGAGTTACGCCGTAATCCTTTGTACGCTCATGATTATCCACTCAGACATTATCTCTACGGCGTAAATAATTTGCCATGTTATGCCGTAACCTTTACAAAAATAATTACAACGTAACCATAAGAATTGGTTACGCCGTATCCTTCAAAGCATCATATTTACGCCGTAACATTATTAACGAGTTACGACGTAATTTTCACACAAAATACTCAGGCCATTGTAATGTGTGTTACGACATAGTTAAAAATACCACTTACGCCGTAACTTGTCTTCAGAATATGTTTCTTGGCCTTTTCTCACATCTTTTCCACTCCAACGCCTCATTTATCCTGAAAAGCAATTATGAGCGAATATGAACGAATTAAGTACCATATTAATACAAATGAGGCCATAAACATGGGAATTTGATATATAAAAGATCAGGCTAATTTGGTGTTATCAAATATCCCCCCACTTCAACTCTACTTGTCCTCAAGTAGACCCTTTAAATAATTCTTAAAAAGATATCTCCCAAGATTAATTAGTAAATATGAGTTTAAAAATCACATAAGCTAGAAAATTCCAAACCGAGCACCTCACGAAAAGGGAATTGAAATCACACTCTCTCTCTCTCATAATTCACGTGTTTATTTTTGGGTGATCACTCAACTGCTCAGTCATGGCGAGTATTCTATCATAGGCTTGGAAAAGATACTAATCTCCACCACTAGAGTCTATAGTTGCAGCTATTCTAAAAGGCAAAGGGTTGACACAACATAAAGGCTTATGGGGTTTGTTAGGTCACCATGTTGTAACACAAGCATCAATATGTTAGAAATAGATGAAGGAAGGATCGGTTGCACACTGCACACACACGTTAAAATGATATTGAAAGGATAAGCATAAGTGTAATATGAAAGTGAACAACCAACCCCCAAATGGGAGTTTACAACATTATTTATAGGGGAAGGGAGCTAGGGCAACACATCTAGTCCCTTCCTTCCTTATGGGCTTGGGCCAAGGCTTATGGGCTTTCTACATAAGCCTTGCCTTAAGTACAAACATAAAAGCCTAATTAAGCAACCTATTACATGTTAATTACAAACACTTGAAATATGTTTATGAGTGATTCCAACAATCTCCCCCTAAGTGTTGGTAATTAATGACTTAAGTAATTTGAAGCGTTGTTGGTGCTGATGTAATAGTTGCTTTGATGTCTTCTGACATTCTTCTTTCTTGTGAGAAGAAGTGCCTTGATTCGAACAATCTCTCCAGTGTAGGGATCTTGTTTCTTTTGAAGAATTCCGCTTTGACGTCTTTGATTTCTTTGTTCTTTAATTCTTTGTTCTTTGTGGTGGTTGTCATAGTATGTTGTTCTCAGCAACAGGTCAGCTTCATTGCTCCAGCGTCTCCACGTCTTTCTCCAACATGCTCACACGCTGTTTAGACAATGAATTCCAAATGTGAAGAAATTCTCGAGTCGTTATAACTTTGTAGATTCTTTGATTAGATGAAGAATCATTATGACTTTGTGTTGCCTTTGATTTAGAGAGAACTTCTTTAGTGATGTTGTTAGTATGAGCATGTGGAGAATCATCACGATCTCTTCCTCCCGCGAGCATCCATCAGCAGCAAAGATCTCTGGTACAGTCACGAACACCAATTGATCATTGTAATCTTTTCATAAAGAATTGATTACTAGAATTGTTCTACTGATGAATGTCTTGATTCCATTTACCTTGGTCGGGCGAATCAGCCGTCCGAATCCCGTATGGGACAGTTGGAATTACATTGAACAAGTTCAAGTAATGACCCACATATTCAGGACTCGATTCTTGAAAAGAATGTCAACAGCATACTGTGAAGACACATTTCTAGTTCTAGCAAAGGATGTTCCTGAAACCGGATGCCCTCAAGAAGGCTAACACGATATACCGAAGTACATCTACGGTTCAGGTGAGTCGCTGAGGTACACCAAAGCATCACCCCACGACTATAGACCGTTTGAGACAACACTAAGCGTAACCCACAAGGAGTTACCGAAGTGACCTGCTGTCAGGGCTGTTTGATGTTGACCCTGGCAGGAGTTTCCATTTAATCACTGAGGATCACAGTTTTGAACCCCTCATAAATGTTCTCGACAGATTGCTAATATCTGTGAAGAACTCTAGAATGTATCACTTGCGTCCTTTATTGTTGAACGACAAGCGATGAAATGTCAAGTGTTCCTAAGAGATCTTTTGATGAATCAAGTGTTCCTGAGCGGAGACTAGGGAGAGGGTCTCCTTCTTCAATACCAGCAATCTCTAAGAGAAAGTTGATAGTTTACATAAATTTGATTCGCTCCAAACCGTCAAGTTTTATCACGCAAGCCAGCCACTTGTGAATGGTCGACCGTAACAAACTTAAAACAGCTCAGAAGCAAATGCAATGAAGATCTAGAGGAGTATAGTGTTTCCCCAGGTCGTTATGTCCCAACGAGCTGTGCAAGAATAGTCAAACGTGTAGTGATCGAGAGGATTTGAACGGAAAAGGATTGTGATTGATTTATACTAAAGAAAGAGTACATAAACTACAGGGGCTTAAATGCAAATTAAAGAAAATTAAAAAAGATAAACTATATTAAATAAACGCTATCACTATATTTAAATCTAATGTTTTTGATTTTTCTTTTATAAAACTTAAATTAAAAACTACGTGACGTACAAAAGAAAATGTGAAACTGAAGCAATATTAATCCTAAAAATATGAAAATGACATTTTTACAAACCTAATGATATGAGAAAATTTTAGAAAAAGAAAATTATTTTTATAACTATTTAATTAATTATTATTAATTAAAAACTAATTTTAACTATTTAATAATAATCTAAAATACAAGAAAATATGAAATAAAGCTAGAAAAATGAAATTATGACTTGGAAAAAATCTAAAATAACAAAAGAGAATTTGAAAAACTAATTTTAACTATTTAATAATAACCTAAAATACAAGAAAATATGAAATAAAGCTAGAAAAATGAAATTATGACTTGGAAATATCTAAAATAACAAAAGAGAATTTTCAAAACTATTTTTATATTTTTATGATTATTTTTCTATTTTTTATGAATTAAAAACTATTTAAAACTACTTAAATTGCTAAAAAATACAAATTTAACTAAGAAAAATCTGGAAAAATATTTTTTTGACTTTTTATATTTATCTTAACCTAATAAAAATGAAAAATTAATTTTTTGAAACTTTTCTGAATTAAATGTATTAAATGCTAATTAAAAATGCCTAAAAACTGTTTTTAATTAAGAAAAATAGCAAACTGACCTAGAAAAATGTGAAAAATTCAGAAAAACTCTAAAATAATATTCTTATTCTAGGAAAAATATAAAAACAGTGGCTTATGTGTAGGAATATGGAACTGCAATGCAAGTGCTTGTAAATAAGCACTTTGAAATAAGCCAAAGGACACAATAAGCTACCAAACTAAAACAGAAGCTATAATATGTTATAAATACTCAAATGCAACTAATAACAACTATCTTAAACTACTGCATTGCAAGCTACAAAGATTTGAGTGTTTTGAGCTTATGTGCTAAAACAGGTTTTGGGTCTGTTTTGCAGCTTAAGCACAAGCTACACAATAAGCTGACAATGAAAACAAAAAGTTGAAACTCAAACTAGACCTGGCCAAGAACCTGTAAACCAAATATGAGCTTTGGACAAGCTCAACTGAGCTTGTTGCAAGACCTACAAATTACCTGTGCACACTCAGTTAATACTGAGTGTGTACAGGGCATTTTGGACCATTTTGATAAGCAGTTTTGGAGATTATAAAAAAAAATTACAAAAATCTACAAAATTGGTAATAAGTAAATAGACCAGTTGAACTTTTAAAAACCAAAAGTCTCACTTGATTTGACCCAAAAATGACTTAATTAAAAATCAACTCAGGTTGGTTCAAAACTGATTTTTGCACATTTGACTTTTGACAGAAATGAGAGATTTGACTTTATTGAACTATGATCTTAATTTGTGGACTGATTATGTTGTTATATGGTATAATGACAATGATGCAAGCTACTCTAGTGATAATTGAACATGAATCAAGCTTTTGCTATTCTTAAAATCCAACAGTTAAGAGATGAGGACAGGTTTAATATGATTTTGACTTTGGCTTATGTAATGAGTAATATGATGACCCAAATGATTCAAATGAACTATATTAAGACTGCATAGACAGGTGTCAAGCACAGACAAGAGCTTAAGCTCTTGTAAACCACTGATCCAAACACCACTTTAGAGACATATATTGCTTTTTAAACTAAGCTCATGACTGATTTAGCTAATATTCCTACTTAAACTGAGATTACTTATACTAGTTACTACTGATTAAACAGGTTTAAACCATTAATGACCATAGACTTAAACACAAGCACAATATGAAAACTGCATAAAAAATGAAAATGAGATAAAAAACTCACAAGTGTCCCAGCTTGTTTTGTAGCTTAAACCAAACCCAACACCACTATTCTAATCCATTTCCAACCTATTCCAAGCACTGCATCACCCAAATACCATTTCCATGCCCATTTGGCTTTCTCAGTTGACTTTTGTTGACTTTTTAGCACCTTTGATTGAAACTGTTTCTAAAGCTTACCAAAAGCTATATTGAGCTTAGATAAGCTTGTTTGAGCTTAAATGAAGCTTATTGAAGCTTGAACATAAGAGAATGAAATTGAATTTTGCAACAGTGAACCTTAAAACTTGAAATGTTGTTCTGCCTTGAATTGTTACTTGAATATGGATTATATTGATAAATTAACTTAAGTTGAGTACATGGAAACAGAAAATTAAAGCTTTTAGATTAAACTAAAACATTGAAATGGAAAACGACATACATTGAAACTAAAAACTAGCTACCCCTTTCTCTCTAGCTTCCCATTCTTCTTTTATACACCCATAAGCTTTCCACCTGTCCTCTGAGTGATTCCCACTCATAATTGGTGCCGTTGGATGACTGGAGCACATTTTGGCCATTGGATGAGTTTTAGCAGGAAAGGGTATATTTGCAATTGGGGTCTGATTTTGCAACTAGGGGGGGTGGAGTGTAGGTATTATGATGAGGGGGAAGGTTTGAAGGGATAAGGTGATGGGAGAGGTGTTGGGAAAAGGTATTGCAGGCAAGTGGTAGGGAAGGAGATAAGGTGGAGGTGGCGGAAAGGGTGGTTTGGTTTGACTGGGGTTGACTGAGAGTTCAAAACAGAGAAGGGGTCAAAGGGTTAAGGCAGGGGTCAAAAGGTGTAATGGCAGGGGTCCAATAATAAGAAGGGTCTATTTGGTTTGTATTTAAATAACAAGGACCATTTTGTAAATTCTAAATCTTGAGGGACCATTCCTGCCATTTTCTCAAAGATGTTTCAAGGGCCAAAACTGCCAAATGTGAATAGTACAAGGACCATAGATGACATTTTCAAATTTCCAAGGACTATTTTTGACAATTTTCAAAGTTTAGGGACCTAAGTTGTAATTTTGCAATTTTAAATCTCAAGGACCAATTTTGACAAATTAAGAATCCCTAGGGACTTGAAATGATATTTTTATTTATTTAGATTTACCAGGGACTGTTTTTGACAACTTTTGAAACTTGGGGGACTAAAACTGCCAATTATGCAAACTTGATACGTTTTTCACCAGATTTTGATATTTTTGCATTTAAAACACATAAAACACTTATTTGTGATATATTTATCATTTTGATGCATTTCTGAGTGTTTTCAGATGTTTTTGCAGTTTAAATGGTACAAAAATGATGAGTATTTAGACACTCATCAGGTTCCTTGTGAGAATGAAACAAGCTTCTGTTGAGAGAAACTTGAGTGGCTAAGAAGGTTTAGTGCATGCATCACTAGGTCCATGACGACTTTGATCTTCAATACCGGTGTCATCAAGTGACAACCAGTAGCATATGAGTTGAACCCGGTGTCTGCACTAAGTTGAATAATCTGGAGGGCTATTTGTTTTCACCATTTTCTTTACTTTTCTTTTTAATTCTTCAACTCCTTCTTTCTCTGATTCTCATATTCTCATTCTTTATTTTTTTTTATTATTTTTATTTTTTTTATAATCATACCTAAGGACTTCTAAATTCTAACTATTGGTGGTATCCTTGGGTAGATCCCTCCGGCTCTGGCGGATCATAGGACGGTTATTCCTAACCTTAGTCACCTTATAACTCCATGACTAACCTATGTTGCCATAAAACCATTTTCATGAGAAATCTCTCAATGTGGTTATGAGTAAAAACATTTTGTACCACTGAAAGAGTTTTATATTTAGCAGAAATACTCCCCCTCCACACGTGCTTAAGTATTTTGACAGAAATTTACATGGTGAGAGAAGAGCGCACACTTTTGAATTGATCAACTCAAGATAGACAATTCCCTGCGAGACACGATTACATCAATGACTATGTCTACCAAGAGTTTCTCGAATGGTACATTCTACTAGGACAAGTCCTTTGCGAGACACGTTTACATCACTAGCAAACTAGCTTGAAATTATTACCCGTCTCGGACAAGTCTTTTCGAGTTACTAACATTTAAGAGCTCGTCAATTCATTGGTTAAGTCTTTAGCACAAAGATTCAATAGCAATTCACAACATATTTCTTATCACATAATTTTTCTCCCCCTAAAAAATGGCATATAAATGTTATTTTTGACGAAATTTTGATATCGAATATGTCAATTTCAAGTTTTGTCGGAAGATTTCCACGAAGAACAATTTGTGAACAAAGTTTTAATCAAATACTCCCCCTCAACAAGTGATATTAAGTTTTGAGGTTTTGAAAATCATAAGGTAAAGTACTTGTTCTTTTGAGCAAAACTTTGAAAAATGAAAGTTTTGATAAGTTTTACTCAAAAGTAAGAAGCTTTCGCTCCTTTTATAAGGATTGTGGCACTGAAGCGTACCACAGGGTCCTTTCATTACAAGAACGGGTTGTACACTGTTATGTGTGCACAAGCCATAGTCAATTATAGATCAACACATCCAAATATAATGAAAGAAACAAATCAGGGAGTACCAGGAAGTCCGTCAATAACACCAGGAGTTCTTTCTGGACGTTGGTAGCCTGTTAGAGATATGCTCGGACGTCCGCCCACGAGGCTCTCCAATGTCCTTATCTGATCCAGACGAAACTACCTTTCATCAATCCTTGTAATGATCTTCTTTGCATCCCTCTTTTCCCTAGCATTCCACCTCTTCTTTGACCCTATGCCTTCATGAATCTCCTTTAACCGATATGCTAACCCGTCCCTAACCTTCTTTAAGGTGTGATCACAAAACTTGTGCAGCTCCTTGCACGCCATGAAACAATTACGGTGAAGTTCACTGCGGTAAACTACCCCAAAAGTTGGTTTCGTAAGAATGGTGTACTGAGCAAGAGGGTTGATATCGAGAAGGTCTAGCTGTGGTTTGGTGAGATTAACACGTTTTTGGTAAGATTCCACTACAAGTTGAAGCTCTTCAACACGTTCCTGGATAACGATGCTTCTGATGAATATTAGCAATGACTTGATGACTGGAGCTGGATGTTCGTGGAGAAGTGTCACATTCGTCCTTGTACCTTGGAAAGATACATATCTTTAATGTCATTGAGTGACACCCTCAGAAAATCCGCTTCAGAAAAGTCATATTTCTGTTTATCTTGGCGTTTGACTACGATTTTCTTCAGGAATGAGTAGTCCCATTTGGTAGACAGGCTAACATGCATTATGGCAACGATCCTTTGGTCACTGTACACCTCCATTTTTGATTTGAGTACCTGGCAGCTTCTGTAGTATATTCTTCTTCGTTCAGGCCAATGATGAATTCCATATAGTGCATCGAGGTCATACTTCACCACATTATCAACGAACATATGTGTGGCTTCTTCCTCGATGGCCACATTGTTGGAGAAGATTGATGCCGGGAAAGGGAAGGTGAGTGAAGTAGCGTATTTTTTGCTTACATCGCTACCGTGCTGAAGAAATTCCAGGTCATTGTTGAGGAAATATCAGTAGGGAATCTTCGGTTGATCAGGTCGGCCAATAGTGGGTAGTGGCTTTGTCCAGTCGGTATAGTATGGAGCCTTGACAGGTCTGGTGAAGTCGATATTGGATTCAAGGTTGAGCCAATCAATGTTGTTGGACATGGCTCGTGCTATGTTGTCAAGATGATATTCAACTTCTATGGCACTGGCAGAGCTGTCCTTAAGAAGTTGAAAAGCTTCGTTCTTGATTTGTTTCAACTCTGCTTTCGTCATCTTCTTCACCTTGAACTTTTCCTGGTTAATCTTGACCTGCTCCATAGTTCTACCATCTACCGGTTCTTGGCCTTCCGGTAACTGAGGGGTTGCGTCAACAAGCTTTGAAAACCAGTCATATTCTTCGGTTTCATCTTCATTTAGCCATGATACAATTGATGTTGACTTTTTATTCTTTGGCTTGGAGGATGATGCTGGTTGCTTAGTTGAAGAAGGAGGTTGTTGTTGGGGCTCAGGAATCTCCTCATCGTCACCACCAGTGTATTCAAAATGATCACCAGTTTTCTCCGTTGGTGGTGGAGACTCAGAGTCCTGAGGTTTGTCTTTAGCAGGAGGACGTTGTGGAGATCTTCTTGTGGTCGTGGTCCTTTGGGTTGGTGGAGGCATAGGTGATGATTCGTCATTTTGCTTCTTGTGTTTCGGCTCAGAATCCTTATCCGCATCATCATTGTCTCTTGGACGCTTAGCCCTTTAAACTGACGCTTTGCATGAAGTTTTGAGTTGATATTCTAGCAATGCCTCAAATAGTTTAGCTTCGTCAGAAGTAAATGTTGCGGATCGTTTAGACATTTGTAAAACAAGCTTGGAAATCAATTCTGCATCGGAGACAACCGTAGGCTGGATTGGATTGATTTGCATTGCTACAGGAGTAGATTGCATTGTTTGCTTGACCAATTGCATGAGATTAGGATAAAGTTGCCTGGTGAACATCTCTCTTGTCACTCGATGGACGGTGTCAAGAAGAAACTTGTGAGTATATTCTCTGATCGTCTTGTCCATTTTCCCTTGGATATCTCTATTTAGAAAATGTTGAATCTGTTCCCTTTCATCTGAAAACTCGTTCATCACATCCTGAAGAAAGTTTAATCTGTCGGCCAGTTGATTTAATTTCTTGTTGACCACGTTTTTCTTCCTTACTTGCCTGACAGCGTTAACAATCTTAGTTTTAGCCTGTGATGCCCAAGTATTGCTCGGTTTCTTGACTGATTTGGATGCGGGTCTGGTGGTGGTGTCTTTGGATGGTGGTGGAGATAAATGAGACGCTGAGTCAGACGAAGATGAGTCATGAGAAGGCTCTAGGTCATTTGGAGGCTCAGAAGTTTGTTCCGGGTTATGTTCAGGATTATCTAGATAAGCATCAGCTTCTTTTTCAGCTTTAGCCTGCTCTTCAGCCTTTATCCTAGCCTCTTCTTTAGCTCGAGCTTCCTCTTCAGGCTCCTCAATATCTTCATCAGTAATCCTTTCATCCTTCTCCTTTTTCTCTTCTTTCTCAAAGTCAAAGATGATATTATCCTCTTGCTGTTGTTGTTCAAATTCGTGAGTGGTGGTACCAGTTCTCTTATCGGGTTGATTAACCGCATCGAGAACTGGTGTGGTTAGTGCACCACCACTTGAACCTCCAGGGCCACGAGTTTGTTGAAGGTTAAATTCCTTAGCCGCATGTTGTAACCTGAGATTCTTCAGTGTTTTTCTGTAGTCTTGATCCTCATCCTTTGGTTCTTCATCTGAACTCTCTTCTTCTTCCTGCTCTTCCACTGGAGTTTTACCCATGTCAGTTTTAGGACTAGGAGGTTTTTCTACAGTTGTCGTATCATCTGTAGCAGTTTCCGAGTAGTGAACCTCTTCATTCGTGTCAGTATCCTCGGAGTCCTCGTCCTCTAATTTTGGTGTCGGTTGAGGATTAGGAATAGCAACCTTTGATGGAACTTTCCTTTTGAGAGTATGAGTTCTCTTTGGATACTTTCGGGTACTCCCAGTGCTTGCTGCACTTCCAGCACTGCCCGATCTCCTGGTCTTCTTGACAGGTATAGCGGAAGACTTTTCATCAATGAAGCCAACTTTGCCTGATGCTACTGCTTCTTGATATCGTAAGTATGATTGAATTTGCTTGATATCATCAGTGAGAAGGCAGTCAGGCAAAACTGCACCTTATTTCTTTGTTGTTGAGTCTTTGAATCTGACAACATTTAGAGTATGCTCAAACAACGCGGAGTGATGGTTGGGGTCATCAAGTCTCAAGGGAATGTCCAGATTATTCCCCAGTATCCTTTGAATCAACAGCTTAGTGTATCTGATGTAGGGGATCTTGGTGATAGGCTTCTTGAGGTAAGAAATCATATCTTCCCAGATCAGTGTTGCGAAGTCAACATGCATCTTGTTGACCATGCCCCATAATATCTGTAGTTCCATGAGCTTAGGATGCTCATAACCGCTATCACGTCCAGAAACAGATTTGGCAATCATAATGTACAAAGTTCTCCAGGGCTGAGGGATGTTCTTTAAATTAATAGAAGAATGTTTAGTGATGATCCCAACAGCTTCATCATAGCCAATGTTGACCATAAATTGGAGAGTAGCCTCTTCCGAAGGAGTAGCAACATAATCAGCAGGCTGGATGGCAGGGAGAAGGAGAATTACCCTTAAATCCGCAACAGTGACGGTGACTTGTTTGTTGTAGAGTGTCACCGTAACAGCATCTTGACCATCAGCCTTCTTCATAGTGTGCCAGAACTGATGGATATAGATTTCCGGTACTGTTGCAGAATTTGTGAGCGTGTTCTTGTATGGATAAGTCTTCAGAATATCCACAGCAATATGACATGATGATTCAGAGCACATTAAGTTATCAAAGTCCACTTTGAGATTGTTCTTTCCGATCTTCATCTTGTAACCGATAGGGAAAATGTCTTCCATTGTGAGTACATTTGGTGCGTTAACGTTTTCCATCGTGACGTCCATATTTTGATCTGAAAGATATTGCGCCAAAAGAACCAACATATCGAAAGACATTACGTTAGTCAAAATTCAATTTTATTGTCCAATTATTGAATATGATATGTTAATGAATGTTACGAGTCCAACGTCACTTTTTTGTCCAATAGTCCAAAGTAGTCGTGATAGGTTTCGTGAGTTAATTAATTTTGAATTTTAAAGCCCAAATTTTCACTCATTCACACAACATATAGACCATTATAGCTTATTAGAGACATTTTGGTTTTGTGATGTTATGAGTTATTTTTTTACAAGTTTGTACGCGTAAAAATTCATAAATATGGTTAAAAATAAGGCTTAAGCGTAAAGTTACAAGCTTATGTGTAAACTGTGACAACTGGCAAATTTAGGGAGTCTATTTTAGGTAACCGCATTACGTTAAACTAAACCGAGATTTTGCCTTTATCACTATTTTATAAACCGTGACTTGATTTTATATCGTCGATTGGTTTTTACGGTTTATTTCATTATTAAATGAGTTATCGTATGCGTTTTAACTCTATTTGGTAGGCACTATTCGATTCGGCACTAGAAAAGCCTAAAACAAGAGTTATTGTAACTTTTAGACCGTAACTCGAAAATTGACAAGTAAATAGTCAAAACTCGTGGAAAAACATAAGTAACGATGTTGGAAAGTTAAATAAATATCGTGGGACACTCGGGGGACGATATGTGAGCTCGGGAATGGGTAAACGAGATAGATACGAAAAATTACAACCCGAACCCTCCCCTTTTAATTGTAGCCGGCGCCCCCCCCCCCCTCCCAATTTAATTATTTTGAGGTCCCTAAGTGCCAAGTATATAAAGGGTCATCCACCCTCACTTCCACCTTTCATTCTCTCACTAAAAACACACACAATACACCTTTCTCTCTCTAACCTCTCTCTAAAACAAAACCCTAGCCACTACCCTTGTGGCCGCTGCCACTGTTCCGGCCACCACCACCGTATGCCGGCGAGTCACCATAAACCACCACCACCATCTTGAAGCTCTCTTTCTCCTCTTTCCAACCATGTATAACAAGCTCCATTTGGACTTCAATAACACCTTCAAATCTTTGAATCAAGATTCGTACTTTTAGGTTTTCAAAGGGCTTTTGCAATTGGTGATTAGATAAGGTAAAGGGAACATGTTTGGAGCTTGATTGGGCAATAAAAACCCACGAATTGAAAATTAGGGTTTCGACCTAATTTTAATTTTTGGGGCTTTTGGGTGGAACATGAAATTGAAGCTAATTAGTGTTGAAATAAACAAGTAATTAGTGTTTGGTTATTGTGTGGTGTATTAATTTGATGGGTTTGTGCATTTAGGGTTTAGTTGCATATTTTTGATTACGAATAGTTGATGGGTTTTGGGTTTGGTTAGTGTTTGGAGCTTGAATGATTGGATTGGGATGTTGTGGAAGTGTTTTGGTTGTGTTTGGTGATGAAACATGGGGCGTATGAACCACCATGGTCACATACGTGACCCATGGGTTGGTGTACGTGACCCACTTGGGTCATGGGTCCGAGTAGGGTCGATTTGGTAGCTTGTTGATTGGTATTGTTGAGGTTTGGATGAGACGCGTGGAGCCGAAAAGCTTCTAGAGCTTGTTTGGTTCACGTGGTCTTGACCGCGACCATGTCATAACCATTAGGGTCATAACATTGGTTTCGAGTTCATTTGGTTGATTGATTGGTTGGCGATATTGTTTTGAGTTGGTTTGGGAATGAATTGCGCTAGTATGACTTTTAATTTGGACTTTATATATATAATTGTCAACTTTGAGCTACGTCGGTGTCACTTTGACTTTTTAGTCAATATTTGACTTCGACAAAGCCGTAACATGGACTTTGATATAATTTGGACTATTGATTGATTAAAAACCGAGAAGTTATGACTCGTTCTTGTGGACTCGAAACAAATAACGATACGAGATTAATAATGGAATTTGATGAAATATATATATAAATGAAAATGTTAATAAACTATGAAATAGAAATAATAAATGGGCTTTTGTACCAAAAATGTCGATAACAAGCCTTATCTTGTTATTTACTATTTTTAAACGGAAACGAACAACTAAATTAGAAATGTTTTGGTAATAAATAAGTAATTAATGTTTCAAGTACACGTTTATCAATAAATGTCAATTGTGGACATTTAATATTGGTTTAAGTATTTAATTGCTTACGTTGTGTGCATGGGTTACGGATAACCTAGCATTAATATTGTTGATCCACGTGGGTAGCGGACTTATTAGGTTGACGAATCTAATAAGAGCCCGCTAGGTACGTTGGGTAACCTTATTAATGGGTGACTTATCCTTATGAATCTTTAAGGATACGATTGATTTATGGGATAATAAGCGACACGAATAAATGAATGAGTTTATCGAGTTGACGAATTCGATAAGGTCTACTATTTATTCTGAAACTTATTGAACTATGGAGCTTATCGTTTAGAGGTCTCATTGTGTCGCATTGAGTTATATATTGGTTGTTTGAGTGCATTCGTGGCATCATATTGAGTCGATACACCCACATGAGGAATACCAAACACTAGGATTAAATGGTGAAACGAGACATTTTGGAAATAACGAAACAAAATACATTGGGGTAGATAACGTTGATTTTGAGGAATATATATATTAAGTTTAGTCTACATTAATAGGTTGTGCCGAGTCGATAGTTGCTGTGCTGTGATACCTTTATCTTCTGCTAGTGTTTATTTGTGCGTTGATTGCTTGAGGTGAGTTTCATAGCCCCACTTTTATCTATGTTTAAACTACGTTTTGAACTATTTTGGGGTGAGAATCATGCTACTGCTTTTTGGACCGTGAAAACTATTTGGATTTGCTTATGTGCTTGACTGTATAGATAGTTGTGCTATAGTTGTTGCCTTAGTCTAGGTTTAACCGTGCCTAGCTAAGAATAGACTTCTACATCGACCTAGTCTGGGGTTGGCAATTGTTCTAGATTTTGCCACACAGACAGGACTAGAGTCGCAGGGCCCAGTACTCCCGGATGCGGGATTTGATTGGAGATCCGGGTAGGATCATGTGTGAACGGTATTTATCTATCTTAGGTCTTGCATAGCAAATCAACTCTTACAGTTCCACTATGATTTTGTTGAACTTAAACCTATGAACTCACCAAATAAGTGACCTTTTAGCATGATTTCTCAGGTTATTGAGAGATGTTTGGATTAAGTAAACGGTGGAAGCTTGGCAAAGAGCCGGGGCTCAAGAATCATTTTCTGACTCTGATAAACTATAGGGACCTATATTAATAAATTATGTTTTGGGCCTAATATTTATATTTTGGATTAAATGTTTTGAATACTTAACTTTGGGATTGGTTAAATGACTATCTTTTGGCTATACATGTGTGCGATACCAATCCAAAAAGTAACGCCCCGAAAACTTGATTAAGTCTTCCGCTGTACCGAGATTTGGGGGTGTTACATAAACAGTTGTGACCATACACGTATACATAAGCTTATGCGTAGGAACTCCTCTTACGCGTAAGAAATATTACGCGTACGAAAATAGCTCTTGGCATAAAGCTTACGCGTAAGCGTATGTGGGAGCTTATGCGTAAGGTTTACTCATAAGAGTGAACCTTATGCGTGTTGGGTTTTAGGTTCCTCAGATCATGAATTATTCTAAGTGTTGGAACCACGGACAGAGCTAATGAAACCACTGACAGAAGAATGAATCCACTGCTGAAGTTAAACCGCGACTAGTAGTAATGTGAAACCACTGCTATTGTATTGTAAAGACTGCTAGTGTTGTTTAGTCGGTTTAATATTTTGTATTAGATAAATATGGAAAAGATATTTATCTTGTAGGTTACGTATTGTATTATGTAAAGGACTCCTTAGCCTATAAAAGGAGGTCCTAGGTTAGATTAGATATACGTGTGTTTTGCTATATCTAAGGTCGATACACTTCAAGGTTGTAAAACCCTAATACTCGTTAGAGTATTCGTATTAATAATAATATTGAGGTGTTGAATGTTTATTGTTCTTCTTCTTAAGATTAAGTATTAAATTCCGCGTAATATTTAATAAGTCTTTGTTAAGTCAGTTTCTATAAAGGATCGTTCGCTCAACTGGGATCAACAAGTGGTATCAGAGCTTGTGATCTAGAAACTAAAACCAAGAAGAAGTCTGTGAAGTTCTATGCAAGTAAGTTAAGATGTTTGACGAAACTCACATGGTTACTGCATCAAAGGTGCCCATGCTCAAGCAGGGTGAGTACCAAGTTTGGAGAATGCGAATGAGGCAATAAATCCGCATGATTGATTATAACATCTGGGATGTTGTAGAGCAGGGTGATAAGCTACCATCTTTGGGTCCTGATGGAAAACCTCTTGCTATCAAGAGTGAAACTGACAAGGCTCAAAGAAAATTGGAGATCAAGGCTCATAGTATTCTTAGTATGGGAATACCTAATGAGTATGCTTTGGACTTTGAACAATATGAGACAGCAAAGGAGTTGATGGATGCTATTGAAACAAGGTTTGCTGGTAATGAAGCTACCAGAAAATCTAGGAAGAATATGCTCAAGCATCAGCTTGAAAACTTCACTGCATTAAGTGGAGAAAGTCTTGATGGCACCTACAACAGACTTCAAAAGCTGATCAGTCATCTAAAGTCGGTGGACTACAAAGTTGCTCAAGAAGATATCAATTTGAAGTTCATCAGAAGTTTATCACCTGAATGGGCTGTGCATACAGTTGTGTGGAGAAACAAGGATGACTTTAAAAAGATGACTCTAGACAATCTCTACAACAACTTGAAGGTTTATGAGTCTGAGAACAACATTGCTGGTGCATCTTCAACTAATCAAAACATTGCTTTTGTTTCTACAAATCACAAGAGCTCACAGGATGTATCCACTGCTGCCTATGGAATAACCACGGCCATTGCTAACAATACCGCTGTTAGTGATATTGTTAATGATGGTGCAATTTGTGCTTTTCTGGCTGATTTAACTACCAGTGTTACTGTTTTGAATCAAGATTTGGATCAAATTGATCCTGATGATCTTGAAGAGATAAATCTTCAATGGCAGATGGAAATGTTGACTCTCCAAGCAAGGAAGTTTTTGAGAAGAACTGGTAGGCAAGTTAAGTATGATGGTCAAAGAAGAGCTGGGTTTGAAAAGAGCAAGATGGAGTGTTTCAACTGCAAGAAAAAGGACACTTTGCTAGAGAATGTAGAGCTCCCAAGAGGATTGGTGAAGGTTACAAGAAGATCACTGAAGAACTAGTTCCTACTTCTGCTTTGGTTGCTCAAGATGGACTTGGTGATTATGATTGGAGTGATCAAATTGAAGAAGGCCCCAATACTGCTTTTCTTGCCAGTGAAGCTTCTAAAGAGCATAACTTTGCTCTTATGGCTTATGCATCTTCATCTACGATTTAGATTACGAGGTATCTAGTGATTCTAAAAATTCTACTTGTTCTTATAAGTCATGTCAAGATAACTTAGAATCTCAAAAAGCTATTATAACAGAGTTTAAGAAAAGTAGTAGAAAGACTTTCACTAGATAATAGGATACAGTAAAGTGGTTGAGAGTGTTGAACTTAAACTTAAGTTTTGTATCAAATGTGAGTTTGAGTATGTAGATAAAATAAATATACTAGTGTGGTGAAATTGATCTTTGAGACAGAGAAATAAAAATGCTTAAAGAGAAATTGGAAGAGGTGAAAGTGTAAACACAAGAAGCCCTAGTAGAGAAAAGAAAACATGTTGTTAGGTTGCTAAAACACAATATGCTTCGATCTAGTTAATAAGCCAATTGGTCAAAATTATTCAAGGAGGGTGGTGCGGTCATGGATACAAATAATATGCACCACCCTCTCATGAAACATGCTCCACCTATAAAAGAACTGTCATCAAGAGTGAATTCAGTTTTAACAAACCTGAGAAGAGATTAGTAAGACGGAAACAACTAAGATAGGTTACGATAAGTCATCCTGATGCTCCCACTATTAAAGATTGGGAATCGACTGATGAAGATAGATCAATCAACTCACCACAAAGATAGAAAATGTAAAGAAAGTTGATTCCGAACACAACCTTGTGCCTAGATTTGGAGAACCAATTTCTAGGAAAGTTGTAGACTACAAGGAGATACCTAGGGAATAGATGAAAAGATATATACCTAGGGGAAATCAAAGAAACTTCAATGGACTAATTTCAAACAGATTAGGAGATGAGTTTCAATGTGTTAACAAGGCTTGTTTTGCATGTGGTAGTTTTGAGCACACTACAGAAACTATAAAAACCAACCACAAGTTTGGAATCATTGGAGGAGGGTAAATCATCAAAACTTTTCAAAGAAAATAATCCCTCATCCTAACATAAATATGATTCCTAAGGCGTGTTAATGAGGAATGGTAAAACAAAATCAATAATCCTTCTTTGCACCCAAATAGGTTCCAACTAATCGCTAAGCAAAATGTAAACACTTGCGCAAAATCAATCCATCAAGCAAGCGTAATATCACCATGAGAAAAAAAGATGTTTTAAAATTCCAAAGGTGATAATCGACAAAGTGGTTGGAAACCATTTTATCTTTGTTAAGGCCCCGGCAAGCGGCAATGGAAGCCAAGACCAAGGTTTTACATCATCACCGTGCATCAATGGACCTAAAGAAATTTGATTATGTTACTGTATGCACCAGCCCGATTGGCTTGGATCCGCACAAGGGAACTAACTTGTTTAAATTCATGTGTAGAGCAATCTACAAGATGAGCTAAAAGACAAAGGAATTTTTTATAGTGGTTGCTCTGGGCACATGACTTGGGATGGGAGCAACCTTGAGGATTTTGAAGCTTTTGATGGAGGATATGTGGCATTTGGAAATGATCCAAATGGAGGAAAGATACTTCAGAGGCACAATCGAATGGAAATTAGACTTTGAAAAAGTCTATTGAATGGATTAAAGTACAATTTATTGTTTTCTCAAATGTGTGATAAGAAAAGCTGGTACTTTTTGGGAAAGCGAGTGTGTGGTGTTGTCACGATTTTAATATGCTAATGAGAAATGTGATTAAGGATACCTAGGAAAGAAAATATATTGTTTTGATCTTAAAGATGTAATTCCAATAGGGCCTTAACTCTTTGTTTGTTGTTAAAGCATTAGTTGATGAGTCAAAATTGTAGCATAGAAGGCTAGGTCACCTTAATTACAAAATAATCAATAAACTGGTAAAAGGCAACTTAGTGAGAGGGTTACCTTCTAAGGTTTTGAGTGTAAGGAACTTTGTGTGGCTTGTCAAAAAGGAAAACAACATAGAGCTTCGTGTAAGTCCAAAACTGTTAACACCATCACACAACCACTGTTTATGCTTTATATGGACTTATTTGGACCTACCTTTGTCAAAAGTTTGAACCATAAGCGATCTTGCCTAGTTAGTCACCGATGATTATAGTAGATTTTCCTAGGTATACTTTTGTTTGAAGAGTGAAACTAGTGAGATCCTCAAGAGTTTCATTACTAAGATAGAAAATTTAGTAAACCATAAGATCAAAGTAATCGGATGTGATAATGGGCTGAGTTTAAGAGAACATGTGATGAATCAGTTCATGTAGCCAAGGTATAGAAAGAGATTTAGTGTTGCTAGAACATACAAACAAAATGGTGTATGAAAGGAAAAAGGACACTAATTGAGGTTGCAAGGACAATGTTGTTGCGAATCTAAACTACCAACTACCTTTAGCGCAATGGACACCTTGCATGTTATGTGCAAAATAGAAGTAAGGGTAGTGAAGCCTCATAACAAGACCCCTATGAGTCATACATGATAGGAAGCCAATGATTGCATTCCTAAAACCTTTTGTGTCCCTATTACTATCTTGAATACCATAGACTACCTAGGTAAGTTTCAAGAAAAATCTGATGATGGATACTTTTTAGGCTATTCTTCTAATAATAAAGCCTTTAGATTATACAATAGGAGGACTAGGATTGTTGAAGAAAACTTACATGTTAAGTTTAGTGAAGAGACTCCTAGTGTTGAGACAAAGGACCAAACTGAATAACATTGATATGCTAACCAAATCTATGAATTATGAGCCTATCATTACTGGAACTTCCACTAATGTTAATGGGTACACAAAAGGATTCTCAAACAATTTATAAGGAAGTCGATTCTCCAAAGGAGTTCTATTTGGTTGAAAAGTGGAAAGTTGGTTATGTCTCATCCATCATTGATAAGCAGGTCCCATGATGATGATGCCTTGAATTCTGGAAGCAAAGTTGATCATCATCAAGATAAGGATGAGTTGTTGAAAGATAACTCGGTGTCGGTAAAAGAAATTGAAAGGAAGAAAAGGCAGTGCGAAACCGCTAAGCCAATTAAAACTGGCTAGGTATAATGAAAGTAATCGCTGCAGTAACAACTTCTACCACCATGGACAATTGAACCCCGACCGCAATCGTCGATGATAGTACTTACTTTGGACCAAGCGCCAAGCCATTATTTGGTGAAGAGGAGTATCCACATGATCCTGACATGCACGCTTTGGAAGAGATTGATACTCCCTCACCGACGATGAAGACATGGATGATTTTTTCAATCTTGATTTTACTAATTTGGAAGCGTCATTCATGAAAGTCCAATTACTACCACAAGAATTCATAAGATTCATCCCAAGGATCAAATACTTGGAAATTGAATATGCAGTTCAAACAAGAAGCAAGGTTGAACACTAAAACCTTTCCGAACAAGGTTTCAAGATCACTTCACAAAAGAAATAGTCATAAAGATGCGCAAAATTTCGCTTTGCTTGTTTTACGTCTCAAAGGAGCCAAGAGAGTGAAGAAGTTTGTCCGAGAAGGATAGGTTGAATCAATGCAAGAGGAGCTTCTGGTTTAAGCTTCAAGAGGTTTTTGAAATTGGTTTACCTTCTAATGGAAAAGAGGGCAATTGGGACTAAATGGGTGTCGAAATGAGGAGAAGAGAGGGATTATGGTAAGGAACAAATCAATAGTTGCTCAAGGATACACACAAACCAAGGCTTGGATTATGATGAAGTATTTTCTCCAGTTGCAAGAATAGAGGCTATTAGATTATTTTTAGCATATGCTTCATTCAAGAATTTTGTGGGTATCGACGGATGTTAAGAGTGCCTTTACGTATGGCACAATTGATGAGGAGGTTTATAACATGTCTCCGGTTTTGAAGATCTCACATCTCACAAGGTTTCGAGGTAAAAAGGCTATGTATGGGTTGCATCAAGCTCCTAGGGCATGGTATGAGTGCATGTCTACTTATTTGATGGACAAAGGGCTTCAAAGAGGGTTGATTGATAATAATTTTGTTCATTAGGAAGCTGATATTTTACTAGTTCTGTGGTCTATGTAGATGACATCATCTTTGGCTCAACAAATAAGGAGCTATGCAAGGATTTTGAGAAACTTATACATGATAGTTTGGATGAAGTTCTATGGGAGAACTCGCTTTCTTTTGAGACTCTGAGGTTCAACAAAGGACCTGATGGTATTTTCATTAGTCAAGACAAGTATGTAGCGAAATATTTTGAAGAAGTTTGGGTTTGTGGATGTGAAGAGTGCTAGTACACCTATGGATACCTCGTAAACCACGCTACTGGATGAAAGTCCCAAAGTTGATTTGAAGTTTTATAGATCCATGATTGGATCTTTGATGTATCTCACTACATCAGGCCATATAATGTTCTCTTGTGTGTGCAAGATTCTAAGTCACACCTAATACATCACACATGAATGTTGTTAAGAGAATCTTTAGATACCTTAAAGGTCATCCTAAATTGGGCCTTTGGTATTTCAAGGATTCACCTTTTGATTTGGTGGCCTATACAGAGATAGTGATTATACTGGAAGTAGTTTGGATAGGAAGTCTACAACCGGAGGATGTCGGTTTTGGGAAGCGAGCTAATTTTATGGCAGTAAAAGCAAACAATAGTGGCAAATTCTACAACCGGGTTTTCCAATATGTGGTCATGAAGCTGTCATGGTCAAGTTCTTTGGATTCTGAATCAATCTTCGGATTTGGGTACAATTTTATGCATACTAATATTTATTATTGTTAATAAAGATAAATTTGCATCATTAAAAATCGCATTTTACATTCTAGAACTAAAAATATTGAGATAAGGCATCATTTTATTAGAGATTGTAATGAGAAAAGGTTGATTCAAATGGTAAAAAATCCATCTTGATTTCAATGTTTGATCCTCTCACTAAAGCTTTTGATGTGGAGGTTTAGAGCTTTGTAGTTAGTATTGGAATGCTTAATCTCTAAATCTCAACTTGTTTTGTAAAAGTTTGTATAAGTATTGTACTGTTATTAGTTGATCTTAGTATTTCTATTTTCGTCTAACCATCATTAGTTATGTGTCAAACCATCGCTTGTTTCTTTGTGTCTCTACCTAACTATTTCTTTGAGATATGGAAGTTAATCACTGTTTTGATGCAAGAGACTTAAAAGGAAAGCATGGTTCTCTTATTCATATTTTATAAACCGATTCAAAGAAAGTGGTTACAACCATGGTTACAAACTAAAAGGAGAATACATCACAATATGCTTACAACAACCAACATGGACAACAAGCTTCACAACTAACCCCCACCCACCTAAGGCTTCTTGGGAAAAGCCCACTCAAGAATCACTTTAGGTGCCCCATGCCTATCAATCACCCTCCACACCTTTGGGCATGCAAGCCCAAACACTATTCCTCCACAGGCAGGATGATGAGGGACCTCACAGGCATGGTGTGTCAACAATGCTCTTCTTTGGTGGTGCTTGGAGCTCTCCAGAGTACAACAACAAGGGAGGGAAAACCAAGACTCTTGAAGAAGTGTCATCATCCGTTCTCTATGGTGAAATGTAGCTTGACATGGCAGTGAGCTATCTTCCTCATGATGGCATCTGTGGGAGTGGTTGAAGTGTTGATGGACCCGAAACTGAAGGAGTTGTGCTCATGGACCCATGGTTTCTCTTTCTTGATGAAACCTCTCGCGAAATACTCTCTTGGTTTTAATGGATTGTTAAGAACATAATGCTACTTCATTATCCCACATGCTATCTACCGATGATTGTATGATGAGATGTTGATCGGGTTGAAATTCTCATGGTGATTTTTGGTAAAGTAGATTTTCAGGAGATTTTGAAGGAGATAAGTGTTGGTGTGTTGGATGTATGTGGTCTAAAGTTATTAAATAGAGGTTAAGATGGAATCGAAGTTAATGGGAAGGTGTAAAGTGGGTCGAGGAGTAAACGAAGTCTTTTGAATTTGGGAATTGATTTAATTAGCAATCATTGGCTACCCATCGCTAAGTATATGGAACCACTTCTTGTTTTATCTAACCATGCTAACCTTAAACCATATTTTCAAGGTGTTTGGTTTTATGTTTGTGGATATGTAGGTATAAGGATTGTTGTACATTGGAGCTTTGGAGATTTTGCCGATTTGTGTTAAAAAATCTTTGTAATCCTTCATATTTGTTGTGATATCACTTTTATTGGCAAAAGATTTGGTTGCTTTACATCTTGGCCAAACAATTGGAGTTGAACTTGATCCATCGTTAGAGTCTTTCACACCACCTGCTAGTGGTTTTCAATCCACACCTAGCATCTTTCTCGTTTTGGATACCAGGGCTGTTTGGTAACTTTGGTGCAAATGCATTTATATCCCCAAATCACCGACAGACATTAATTGATCTTCAAATCACTTCCAATTAGTGCTTTACATAAACCCCAAACCACGACCGTTTAATTCACAAATCCACATCATTAACATCACCCATCACCACGTCAATCTCGGACTCCAAAACCCATAACCCTGTTGCTAATCGGTAAAACAATCGATCCGAAGGTTTTCTATGGAAATGATTGATTTCCTTGTTCACAATCCTATTCACTTTGCCTTGATCTAGTAGCACCCACCATCCTTAAGGCTTATGTACATCAATTCGGGAAATGCTAAGCTTGAGGGAGATAGATGGGGTCCGTTTTAGTAGTATTATTGTGGATGAGAATGAGATTTTAGTTGATGAGGGAGATTATTCAAGGGTTTTGAAGTTGGATGATCTTGATGGTGTAGTTAACCTTCGATCTTTGAGATCTTTGAAGGTTTGTAGAGGCTAGGATATACTAGAAGGATGATAAGGTAAATTTTTTAAAGAATGTTTTCTCAACAATGGAAGTTTTTGATTGATACCTTGTTGATGTGTATGAGTAATAAGACCACTAGATTTGATGACTCTCCTCTAAAATTGCTACCGCTATCATATGTCTATCTGAGGGAGGAAGTTTAATTGGTCTAGGATGATTTATAAGGGTTTGTGAATATTAGAAGAAGGGTAAATATTATTTATATCCAAGGTTTGTGCCTTTATTGTGGAAAGTCAAATAGAAGAACCTTGTTGAGCATTCTAGGAGTATGAGGTGCATTATATGCTTCTAGGTTTTTGCACATATGAGACATCAACTCGATTTTCAAATAATAAGATGTTCCTTTTCCCCAATGATTAATTGGCCTGCTATTCCCCGAGTTTGATGAAAGTCTTGAATCCTAATCCATATAACTGAACCCACTCGCTAGTATACTTCAACCCACTATTATTATGCTGATCTCAACCCACGCTAGTGCAATCAACTCACCGCTTAGTCAACCTCAAACCACTGTTGGACCCATTTTGTGGACTAGGAGGAGGAAGGGCACCAAGCTACCTGGTGGTGTTAGTGGTGTTGTTCATGAGGCTGTCACAAGTTGTGGAGGTGACATGATTGGAATGGCTTCCAACCGATTCATGCTTAGTAGGTCGTGAGGCTGGAAACATCATTAAGACCTAACCTTTGGCAACTCTTATGTGGAGAGTTCCATGGAACTCAACACAGTGGAGAATCCCTAGCCAATTGGCTGCCTCGGTGCATAGATGATCAAGGTGCGGTGCTATGTTTACTTTATCAAGGATTCACCTCTCAAAGCAGCTTAACACAACTCAAGTGATGAGGATAGTTTGGATCATGACAATGAATTGACGGATCCTAAGCAAAACATCATGACTTTTCCAATGAACCATCTTCTGGACCAGGTTAACACAGTCAAGTGGGGGAGGATATTCTTGAACACTTAAAATGAATTACTAAATGTACCAAAATGGAGGACACAATCTCAAGTCTTCAAGAGTTGGTTGTGTTTAGGGTAGGAGATTGGAGGTCAAGCACAAGGATGTTTGTCTTGAGAAGGTGAGGAGACACAGGGTTCTTTGTTTTAAGAAAAGTGAGAAAGTTGAAAAGAAGGTGGACTCTCTCTCTAGTCAGAATATGGAGGATGTACCTAAACAGGGAGGAGGATGGCATGAATCGTGGGAGGGTGTAGATGTGCATATGGATGAGGATGTGGATAGTGGAGACTGCTGCACAATTTTTGGTATCTCTCATAAAGATGGGAATGGCTGTTCTTGAAAGTTCAGGATGGTAGAAGATGAGGTGATGCGTGGGACACAACCATTGGTAGGTGTGTCGCAACCACTGCTAATGTTCTTGAAACCATCTGGCATAGCCAGACAGGTAATAATAACCACTCCCACTTTAAACCCCTACCGCTATCATAACCACTTCTACAATTGTCACAACTAACCTCAGTATCACCACCTAAATCAAAAGAAGTTGAGAAGGAAGTTGCAAGTACTTTGATTAATCTAAGCAAAACCTCATCTAATCCTACACCCATCATTGCACCACCGCTCTATTATTCTTAAATCTACTCCAACCAAACCCTTAGGTAAAAGTTTAATTATTGGTGAGCCTTTGAAGAAGAAGGTGGCTCAACCAAACATTGGAAAGAGTAAAGGTATTGCAGACCAAGTTGAAGTTTAAAAGTAGAAGAAGAACATTGCTTATGATGAAGAGTATACAAGAAGATCATGAATAAGAAAAGCAACTTTAGAGAAAGAGAAGCAAAAGAAGAGGAGGCTACTCTTAAAATGGTTAAATTTGAATGGAATGAAACAAAAAACTATCTTCAAGCTTCTAATAACATACAGAATGAGTATACTACTCAAGAATGGGCATTGTTATCTATTTATGAAAGAGTTTAGAATTTTGGGTAAATGGGCAAGGAGGATCGAAGGGAGAAGAAACAAGTTCAAATGAAGAAACCTCCTACAAAAGGTGAGATGAGAAATGTGATGATGAAGATTATCAAGAATCTAAGTATACATATTCCTCAAAATCTCAAGAAATGTTCATTTGAGAGAATTCATGAGCTTTATCTGATGTGTATGAGGATTAAGAATGATGATTTTATTCCAATGAATTCCGAAAAGAGTAGAAGAGGATTAAGTAGTCAAAAGAAAATCGAGATTCAGAGACATCTTGTTCTAAAAAGAATGAAAGAAGAGAATGCAGATGGTAATCAAATTATTTCTTATACATTTGAGTTTAATGGAAGGTGAGATGTTGGAAAATTCAAAGAGTCAGAATGAAGTTTTGAGTTTGAGAAATTTTCTGACATGCTTCAATATCTAGATAGAGATGATTTGATGAATCTACGGAAGATTTACAAGAATAAATTTGGTGATGTACATCCAGATGACTATCATGAGAGCATGGTTATATCACTGAAGATCTTGTTTGAACCTACGGCGATGAACACGAATGGAAAGGACTCACAATGGAGTTACAAGATGGTTTTTATATCAATCTTGTGGGTCATGTGTAACTTGCTTCTCGAGAAGTTATTCATATGCTTGTAGAAGGTGATTATCCTCAACTGAATAATTATCCGAGGGGTTATTGCTGATGGTAAAGCCTCGGTGGTAAAGATGAAGCCCTATGATGATCAAGCATTGTTTCTTGTTGCTAAAGCATGAGCAAATTCTTAAACCGTAAGTGTTTTGATACATCCTCCAATTAGTGTTTTGAGTTTAAAAGAAACTTGATAATTCTATTTGAATGTATCAAGTTTAGGGAGGATATTGGGTTTTAGGTTCCCTGATCATGAATTATTCTAAGTAAAACCACGGACATAAGCTTATGAAACCAATGGAAGAATAGAACTTAATGAAGTTAAACCGCCTAGTAGTAATGTGAAACCCTTCGCTATTATATTGTAAAAACGCTAGTGTTGTTTAGTTGGTTTAATATTTTGTATTAGATAAATATGGAAAAGATATTTATCTTGTAGGTTACGTATTGTATTATGTAAAGTACTCCTTAGCCTATAAAGGAGGTCTAGGTTAGATTATTATACGTGTGTTTTGCTATATCTAAGCGTCATACACTTCAATGTTGAAACCCTAATACTCAGTTAGAGTGTTCAGATTAATAATAATATTGAGGTGTTGAATGTTTATTGTTCTTCTTCTTAAGATTAAGTATTAAATTCCGCGTAATATTTAATAAGTCTTTGTTAAGTCAGTTTCTATAAAGGATCGTTTTCTCAACTGGGATCAACACATACCATGAAGCTGATAGTAAACCAGTTCGTGATAGCATGGTAACCCATAAACTAACCGCAACTGA
>OU343216.1:165958781-166061469 GCA_910596185.1 Chrysanthemum makinoi | reverse complement strand
CATTATCAGGGTAAATTGACACTTAATATTCAGGACTATTTGATGTTATCAATTAGTCAATTATAATTTCGAGGAATTAGTGCCTCCATAAAATCTTTGTTAGAAGCTTAATACTTTCATCAAGTTGACTTTATCTAATTTTGACTGTACATCTAACCCTTGACCCAACCTTTATATACATTATAGTAGTGAAAGTATAGCTATCATAGTCAGGGTGTTGGTCTCTAATTCTTTTAAAATGAGATGATATCACTATGTGTGACTTCTTTCAAATTCTAACACCTTAATCTGCATAACGGTTATTAAGTGTAACCTTCTAATGCTTTTTTTTTGGTAAGTTTCAAACGATGCGATTTTTTTCTGTGTTTGCTTGAGATATATTGTTTTGATGCCGATTATGTTTCTGATATGGTGTTGTGTTCGATTGTTATGGTGTTGGATGCTTTGTGGCTAGACCAAGCATTCCGAATCTAGTGCTATGTTAAACATGAAAGTGTGATTTCAGTTATGCCAAAACAACTCTTACTTTGATGAGGAACTTGATAGATGAAAAACATAACTAACTATGAGTGTTCAAATGGTGTCAAGATGTCTAACGCTATTGGTAGCTAAATATTTATGCCCTACTATGATGATAATGCAATTTGCGAAAAAGTACGCTCTTTAGATTCACAAGTGTGCCTTGTCGGATTATCATCAAAGTTCTGTTTTGACTCAACCAGTTGGACTGTATCTGATAAGGTGGATGTTATTTTTATATACCAGCATCTCTCCAGGCCTCTGTCGATGTAGGATTTGCCTAAGGTGTTACAATAACCTTCTTTGCCTAGGGTGTTACAATCACCCCTTTAGGGACTCATCGTCCACGATGACGTTTACCCCACCATCCTGAATGGCTGTGGAGTGGCTCTGATACTACTTGTAACATCCCGCCTACTATTACACAATATTGTCTGCTTTGCCCTTGTAGCTCACGGCTTTGCTTTTGTGGCCCTTGTGTGAGACTTCCCGGTAGGTCACCCATACCGTGCTACTCAAATACGAGCATGCTTAAGCTGCGTAGTTCCTTGAGAACTCTACATGGAGACCACAAAAGCAGCGTTGCCGTGAGCCTGGCGGCAAAGCGGACAATATTGTATAACAATGAAGCGGGATATGTTACAAGTGGAATATTATAAACTACTCGGCTCATAATCGCCTTGATGGGGAATAATAAACTCATCAAGAGATGATGAGTCCCTAAGAGGGGTGATTGTAACATCCTAGGCAAGAAACAATTAACAACACCCAAACAAATCCCACAATAACAGGCCTTGGAGATCTGGGTATATAAGAATAAATTCATTATCAGCACGTTTTTGTGTTCCACTGCAAGTAGAGTTCTCAAGGAACTACGCAGTTAAGCATGCTTGTGTGAGAGTAGCACTGGTATGGGTGACCTACTAGGAAGTCTCACACGAGGGCCACAAAAGCAAAGTCGTGAGCCACAAGGGCAAAGCGGCCAATATGGTGTAACAGTAGGCGGGATAAAACAAGTGGTATCAGAGTCACTCCATAGTCGTTCAGGATGGTGAGGCAAACCTCATCGAGGACGATGAGTCCCTAAGGGGGTGATTGTAACACCCCTAGTACATACTACATTAAAAAACAACTCTATAGCAGATATTAGAGTCATAGTAAAGTTGTTCCGTTGCAATAAAAACATTCAAATTATCACATCTAACAAAATAACTAATACTAGTTATTAAAGGTTACCGATCACTTGAATCATATGTAATCCACGGATTTTAATAAATGATCATATTTGGTAAGTACATATGCGTTATACAATAAAAGTAGTGTTATAATGTAGTTAACACTTTAATACAAAACAAACACACAATACAACTTTAGGCCACCACATTGCTACAAAATATACTTTATTCCATTGGTACATACTAAATAAAAAAAATTGAGACGAACAACTTAAACATTGGGTTAAAAGCCCATTTCGTGATCCAACAAAAGAAGATAAGATAAAAAGAAAAACCCTTCATTTTCACCACAGCTTAAACCCTCCCTGCCCAAACCGGTTTAAACCCTAAACTCACCGTGAAAATGTAACGGTGTTAAAATCCTTCGAGCATGAATCGGAGATGGTGGCGGCCATAAAAAAATCCATCAAAGAAGAAAGATCGAATCAAAGTTCTAAAAGAGAAGTGGTATTTAGTGATGAGGATGAAGAAAAAATTGCTCACGATACAGCAGTTAGGATTTTACGACAAATGAAAGAATTCTGCATTGTCTATAAAAAAGACAAAGGTGTTGTTGAATTATCTGAAAAACAATGGAAGTCATTGTTAAAAAGATTAGTGATATTGTTCATGGTAAGAGTCAAGGCCGTATAACTTTATTAAATGTGTTTGTTGAATTTATTTCCATTTTATATGTTGTATAATTCAGGAAATATTTGTTTTGATTTGCTTGTGTTTGAAAAGGGCTATTTAAATTATGAAACTATTTTATAGTCCGGATCTTTTGGTTTGAAAAATTTGAAAATCATTTGTCCTGGTTTGTTTTCAATTCACCATATTAAATGCCTTTGGGGTATTTTTGGTATTTGAAGATTATATGGAACATTGTGATCTATCTATTATTGTACATTTGGGTTACCTTTATAATTGGTTCATCTGTTTGGGTATTAATGCTTCTTGTCTTGAATGTGAAAACTAAACTACGATTATTCTCAAACTTCACTAATGCAGATAGTTAATACCATGTGACATTCAACTTGCATGCATAAACATATGACATATACATTTATATAAAGGTTAATAAGTGTCTTAAAAAATGAGTGGATAGTTTACATTAAAAAGATTAACTACTGTTGGTGAACAAAGCAAACAAGCTTTAGTCGGATTAACATAATTATTGATGATCAAACATAAGATTCTTAAGTTTTTGAAATATATTACAACTCACCTAATAAATACTTATTTGGTCACAAATTAATACTTCATGTTTTCTCTATAGGATGTCTTAATTTAATTGTCACTACTCCCTCCGTCTCAACACATTATTAGTAATTTTTAATACACTAAGTAATGATCAACCAACATATGAGATTTAAAAGTTTATAATAATGAATAAGAATCGAGTATTAGTCAATTATAATTTCGAAGAATTAGTGCCTCCATAAAATCTTTGTTAGAAGCTTAATACTTTCATCAAGTTGACTTTATCTAATTTTGAGTGTACATCTAACCCTTGACCCAACCTTTATATACATTATAGTAGTGAAAGTATAGCTATCATAGTCAGGGTGTTGGTCTCTAATTCTTTTAAAATGAGATGATATCACTATGTGTAACTTCATTCAAATTCTAACACCATAATCTGCATAAAGGGTTATTAAGTGTAACTTTCTAATACTTTTTTTTGGTAAATTTCAAACGATGCGATTTTTTTCTGTGTTTGCTTGAGATATATTGTTTTAATGCCGATTATGTTTCTGATATGGTGTTTGTGTTCGATTGTTATTGTGTTGGATGCTTTGTGGCTAGACCAAGCATTCCAAATCTAGTGCTATGTTAAACATGAAAGTGTGACTTCACTGATGCCAAAACAACTCTTACTTTGATGAGGAACTTGATAGATGCAAAACATAACTAACAATGAGTGTTCAAATGGTGCCAGGATGTCTAACGCTGTTGGTAGCTAAATATCTATGCCCTACTATGATGATAATGCAATTCGCAAAAAAATACGCTCTTTAGATTCACAAGTGTGCCTTGTCGGATTATCATCAAAGTTATGTTTTGACTCAACCAGTTGGACTGTACAAAATCGAAGATGAGCAGTCTGATTACAAAAATAAATAAAAAGGCTACATTGTTATTGGATTTAGTACCTTCCATCATGTAAATTTTTTTTGATCTAATAACTAAATATTACTTTTGATCAGTAGCAGGGATAAGACAAGCAAAATGTTATCAAATTTTGAAGTATGAATATTGAACACAAGACTCAGAAGTTTAGACATAACATATTCTGAATATTGGTTGATTTGCCCGACTTCTTTTGTTATACCAATTTATCAACATTTGATTTTGTACAATCGAGACTTTGATAATCTCTACTAACTGAAAGTGAATCTGTGTGGGCAGGGACTAGTAACAACAAAGAGGATGATAACAAGAAGGAGATGAATACTAAGAAGAAGAATGAAGACAAGGATAATAACAAGAAAGATGGTGAAGAGGACAAGAAACAAGACCATGAGAAGAATAAGACAACTAAGAAGAAGAATGCAGACAAGGATAATAAGAAGAAAGATGGTGAACAGGACAAGAAACAAAACCAGGAGAAGAAGAAGACAACTAAGAAGAAGAATGAAGACAATGATAATAAGAAGGAGAGGAAGAAAATCACCTTGCACGAATATCACCACTATCACCACCATCATTATGTCTAACATCCCGTCTACTGTTACACAATATTGTCCGCTTTGCCCTTGTGACTCCGACGGCTTTGCTGTAAGCCCTCTTGTGAGACTTCCGGTAGGTCACCCATACCAGATTACTCTCACAGCGAGCACGCTTAACTAGCGTAGTTCTTGAGAACTCTACTGCCAGTTGGACCATCGCGTTGCATTGTCGATAATGATGTTATTCTTATCTAGCAACATCTCAGTCCGGCCTCTGTCGATGTGGGATTTTCCTAAGGTGTTATAATCACCTTCTTTGCCTAGAGATGTTACAATCACCCCCTGGGGACTATCGCTCCTCGATGGTTTGCCCACATCATCCCGAAGCGGCTCTGGAGTTGTGATACCACTTGTAACATTAGGCCTCTTTGTTACACAAATATTGTCGGATTTTACCACTTGTGGCTCACGGCTTTGCTTTTGTGGCCCTCGTGTGAGACTTCCCGGTAGGTCACCCATACCGTGCTACTCTCACGAGCACGCTTAGCAGAAGTTCCTTGAGAACTCTACTCGCGATAGGACCACAAAATGCGTTGCGTGAGCCACAAGGTGCGAAGCAATATTGTGTAACGATGGCGGATGTTACAAGTGGTATGAAAGCCACTCTAGAGCCGCCATGGTGGGGCAAACCTCATCGAGGATCCATGAGTCCCTAAAAGGGGGTGATAACATCCGGCAAAGAGGGTGATTATAACACCTAGGCAAATCCCACAATGACAAACTTTGAGAGATGCCGGTATATAAGAATAGCATTTGCCTATCAGGACACAACGAGTTGCTATGAGACTACTGTATGGGTGACCTACCGAGAAGTCTCACACGAGGGACACAAAAGCAGCGGAAGTGAGCCACAAGGGCAAAGCGGACAATATTTTGTAACAGTAGGCGGTATGTTACAAGTGGTATCAGAGCCACTACACTGTCGTTCAGGATGGTGGGGCAAACCTCATCGAAGAAGATGAGTCCCTAAGGTGGGGGGTGATTGTAACACCCTAGGCAAAGAGGGTGATTGTAACATCCTAGGCAAATCCCACATCCACAGAGGCCTGGAGAGATGTTGGGTATATAAGAATAACATTCGCCTTATCAGATACAACGCGTTTTGTGGTCTACTACGAGTAGAATTCTCAAGGAACTACGCAGTTAAGCGTGCTCGTGTGAGAGTAACACTGGTATGAGTGACCTACTAGGAAGTCTCACACGAGGGCCACAAAAACAAAGTCGTGAGCCACAAGGGCAAAGTGGACAATATTTTGTAACAGTAAGCGGGATAAAACAATTGGTATCAGAGCCACTCCAGAGCTGTTCAGGATGGTGGGGCAAACCTCATCGTGGACGATGAGTCCCTAAGGGGGTGATTGTAACACCCCTAGTACATACTACATTAAAAAACAAATCTATAGCAGATATTAGAGTCATAGTAAAGTTGTTTAGTTGCAATAAAAACATTCAAATTATCACATCTAACAAAATAACTAATACTCCCTCCGTCCCATTTTTATTGTCCACTTTGACTTTGACCGGTCTTTCTTGTTCAACTTTGACCATTAATATATTTATTTGTGTTATATAATACTTGATGAAAGTTATACCAAATGAAAATACATTTAAAACCCAATACATTCATATATTTTTCATCAAGTATTATATAACACAAACAAAAATAATTATGGTCAAAGTTGAAGAATAAAGACTAAAAAAGTTAATATGGGACAATAAAAATGGTACGGAGGAAGTACTAGTTATTAAAGGTTACCGACACTTTAATCATATGTAATCCATGGATTTTAATAAATGATCATATTTGGTAAGAACATATGCGTTATACAATAAAAGTAGCGTTATAATGTAGTTAACACTTTAATACAAAACAAACACACAATACAACTTTAGGCCACCACATTGCTACAAAATATACTTTATTCCATTGGTACATACTAAATAAAAAAAAAACAAAAAAAAAGAATTGAGACAAACAACTCAAACAATGGGTTAAAAGCCCATTTCGTGATCCAACAAAAGAAGATAAGATAAAAAGAAAACCCTTCATTTTCACCACAGCTTAAACCCTCCGTGCCCAAACCGGTTTAAACCCAAAACTCACCCTAAAATGTGGTGTTAAAATCCTTTCAGAGCATGAATCGGAGATGGTGGCGGCCATAAAAATTTTAATCAATGAAAAAAGATCGAATCAAAGTTCTAAAAGAGAAGTGGTATTTAGTGATAAGGATGAAGAAAAAATTGCTCACGACACAGCTGTTAGGATTTTACGACAAATGAAATGTTGGATCGATATACTTTAATCAAACTATCTTAACTAGCTTGTTAAGGTTTAATAACCTCGGATAAATCCTAAGTTATTAACAAAGAAACACTGAGCAATCTTTATCAAGTACGCGGAATTTACTTAACAAAGCTTAGAAGAATAACCTTTTATTATAAACTCTAAATCTTATTATGCAGATACTCTAATACAACTCTAAGATAATCGAACTTCTCTCTAAAACACTAATTAACTTGTGAATTCGTAAACTCTAAAACTTATAGACTCATACATCTAATGCCAATCTAGGAGTCATTTTATAGGCTCAAGGATATCCTAGTCGGTTTACAATTGATAGCCTTGTACGACAAGTAATCTAAACATAGAATACAATACTTTCCATAAACGAATAACAGTTCTTTTGTTCTTGCAGTACTTTGACTTTTAGGTGCAATACTTTGACTTTGTCTTTAGCAGTACTTTGACTCTTTGACTTTTACCAAGACTTTGCCTTACTTTCATATCTTCAAGTACTTTCATGTCTTCAAAGACTTTCATATCCCAACAATCCTCCCCTAACTTGAATTCTACTTGCTTGACTTCAAGTTCCTTTGTGAATGTATCTTTAACTGCTTCATCTTTAAGATCAGATTGTTTCTTAGTCTTTTCAATATATCTCTGTAGTGTCTCTGCTTGTCAAAGTATCTCTTAGAATTGTTCTTTCTGACAAAGATTCAGCAAGCTCCATCTTTTAAGCAACACAACAACATATGACAATTTGTACATTAATTCAGTTTAAGTTGCATACTATTCTCATCACTTCCAGGTGTGTTAACTTCTGTGAGAGGTGAATCATTGAAAATTTAATGGATTTAGATCTCTTTACCAAAGCCATTATCTTTGGAGTAGCCAAATGTTTTGGTGTTTAAGACCATGGTACATTGATAACCATATGATTTTTTAGCAAATCATCGCTATCAATGATTTGATTTGTCTTTACCAAAAGTCGTACCTTACGGACTAGTTAGTTCTTCTATCTAATGATGAACTAATTACCAATAATGGTTTTTCCACTGCCTTTACCACAAGCCATTTTCTTGTGGGCTAGCCAACTCTTCACAGTAAATGATATGGTGAGTTGATTACCATACAACTTATTAGCAAGTTGTCAACTAAAAACGGATTTGATATATCTTTACCATAGCCGTTTGCTCATGGATTAGCCAATCCTTTTGTAACCATGGTGGATTGATTACCTAATGATGTTTCCATCTCAAAATCCATTTAATTTATTTAACCTTTGTTTCAAAATATTTTATACTTTAGCAAAAGGTTTCTTTCAAAAAAAATCACTTAACAAGCGGTTTAAAAAGCAAGCAGTACTTTGATGAAAGTACTGTTTGATCGCCAGCGATACTTTGAATAAAGTAATCGATTTATCAAAAATAAATTATTCAATAAAATTCATACCAGTTTACTCATCTTCTTCAGTAATGGTAGTCCAGTTGATAAATAAATTGATAACCATGCAAGCAGTTTCATTATCCTCTTCTACTTCCAATCCATGCTCTAACATTCTTCTCATGAGCTCAGCTGTGAGAGGATATCTTCTGTTTACAAACATGTGTATCATTTTACCATTCTCCAGCTCTAAAACATGAACTCTAGACTCTTCAAAGAATCTCCAAAGAAACAATTTCCCAGCTTTTCTTGATTTTTCCATATATCGTCGGTGCTTTCCTCTTCGTTTCCCACATAGTTATAAGATCTCCAAGCAAAACTAGACCAATTCCTTCCGATGGAATATCTCCAAAATAAGCTTTTACCACATTATATAGATAGAATAAATCCACTCTATCTATAATATGTAACAAATCCCATAACCTATTGAAAACTTTGAAGCTTTCATCTTCTTTATGAAAAATCATATAATCTCCTTCTTTGGATTTTACAACATCAAAAGCACTAATGAGATCCTTCATCTTCATGTCATCTTCTTTTGAATAATCAAAATCTACCACTCTGAGATAATTTCTTAATGCATCTTTAGACTCAGATCTCAATTCAACTATTTCTTTCTTTGAAAACTGTCTATCTGTAACTTCAGCTTTTCTTTTTTCTTTTAAGCTCTTCTTCCTTTCACTTCAAATTCCAAAAAGCTTCTTCTCTAAAATCCTTGATATCTGCAACACTCTTCTTATAAGCTTCTGTCTCAGCGTCATAGAGTCTTTTCATGTCAACATAGTTTAACTACGCAATCCTTTATACCCTCGACCTTTCAAATATGCCATCATAGCATTTTTGTCCTTAGCTAAATTAGGTCTTCTAGGCATATATCTAACAGGAGTAGGTGATTGTAATGGTTCATCGCCAAAGTTGACATCTAATTGCTCTTGCAACTTTTAGCGCTTCTCTACTTTGAGCTTCTTCAGCTTCTTGGTCTTCTATCTTTAGCATTTAACTCTTCTTGAAGTTTTCTAGCAGCAACTTCATTCCTAGCAACTTCAATTTCTCTAATCTCTGCCAAAGTAAGTTTTTTCTTCTTTTCTTCTACTAAAACACCTTTCCCTTTATCCTTAGGATCAATTGCAGGTTGAGAAGTTCTTTGTTGTTCATCTTCTTGCACTTCTCTAATAGTAACACCACCTCTAGGTTGTGATAATTCTTGAAAAATTGTAGCAATGAACTCATCATCACTTTCAGAATGAATTGGTTTGAGAATAGCTTCCTCCTCTTCTTGTACAACAGTTGTAGAAGGACCAAATTTCTTCTTCAAAATTCAAAACTCTTGGAGTTATCACTTCTTATGTAAAAGTACTTGCGTTGAAAAGCATTTGTTGTTCAAGACCTTTGTTGTTCAAGACCTTAACTTGTTCAAGACTTTGTTGTTCATCAGATTACCTTGAATGATCTTTTCTTGTTCATCAAGTACTTTCGGTTGTTTCTTCTTCTCAACATCTTCTTTCAAATTATCTTTTTCTAAATTCCTCCCCAAGTTGACAGAAGATTGTTGATGAACCGTGTGGCGTTTGTTTTTCCTAGACTGCTTTTGCCTTTTTCTTGGATTTAACCCGCATTCAAATTGTTGAACTAATGGCCACACAAAAGTCTTTAGCCTTCAAACTTCAGATTTTAATTTCTTTATCTGTTTGGCTTGAACCTCTGTAGTCTTTTTCAACTTGACCAACTCCCTTGTCAAAACATAGTTATCCAATGTGATTGTCATCGAGGTATGGTATGTGAATCCTCTCCTTGAATAGGTGAATGATCCCGTGTTGAGAAACAGAACAGACCCTTGTGGAGATGGAGAAGGTGAAACTGCAACATCTTCTTGAAGTTCAAGACTAGGAGAAGCAGTACCTTGTAGAGATGCAAGTACCTTCATTTGATGTAGCCTTTGTGGAGAAGCAAGTATTAAGCGAAGTACTGCAGATGCGACTGCAGATGCGACCTTCAGATCATCAAGATATCGACTCTAAACCGAACAATATCCATCATGGAAGTTGTTAAAGGAGTATCTTGACCCTTGAATAAAACACTCCTTTTGCCATAAAAGTAAAAATCTTGGATTGTTGAACAATACAGGCAATAAAGTGTAGGTTTTGGCACATCAGAAAGTTGCTTGTTTAAGAAAAGCTGTATAAACCTTGGGTACATTAGCCAAGTAGATCCATGTGAAATATGTGAGAGCATTCCATCCAATAGTAGCCTTGAGAAGTTAAAAACTCTATCTCAGCTAACCCAACCATAGCGGATGCTATATTTGACCCAAATCGCTGCCCCAAGAGGTACTCTTAGCACTTATGCAATGGAGCAACACATGAACCCAAAACTTCCAATGCGGACAAAATAATTGTTTTCTAAACGTTTGTTCATTCAAAGATCCTTCATAGCCAATATGTCGAAAAGTATCCCATATCAACTGCTTATCAAACCTCAAAGCCCCATCTGCATCATTGAACAATAAATCTTCTCGGATGGAGTCTTCGATAATCTTAATAGTTCTTCACAAGCTGTTGATCTAATATAATATTCGTCATTCTCCATGTTATCTCTAGCATTAGCCCAAAATTCTTGAATCCAAGGCTCAATAATATCCGGATCTACTAAAAGAGCATAACCGATAGGCGTAACCAAGTAAGATAATCAATTATATCATGAAAGAGTATATTCGCGTCAGTCTTATCCAAATTAGCAACCATGTTATGCTTAGAAACAATAGGACGATTCGCCATTGTTGATTATGTAAGCAAAAAGAATTGAACGCTAAGAATATGAATATGATGAGAGAAAGATGGAAAAGATTCTAATGTATCAATATGAGAGGGAAAATTGGAAAGTAGGTATTTATAGGTGAGATTTGAAAAATCACAACTTAAAATAACATTGTTACCGTTAGCATTAAATTACCCCTCAAGATAACCGTTGGAACAATACTTTAATAAGACAAACAATACTTCCACGTAAGCGACTTTCCCAAGCAAGACTTTCCAGCAAGTACTTTCACGAAAAATAGTACTTTTCCAATTTCTTCAGTATCAACTAAGTATACATAACTATCCTCCCTCAGCATAACACGGGACTATACAAATACTAAATAGTCCTCCCCTTAAATGTAGCTCAGTAGTTAATCATGCCAATGCTCACCACCAAGTGAGTGAATCTAGAAAAATCAAAACCTTTGGTGAGTAAGTCACTACATTATCATCGTGTGAACCTTAATCACATTAATAAGCCGGTGCTCATAACAATCTCGATAAAGTGATGCCTAATCTGAATGTGCTTGGTCTTGGAATGATAAACTGGATTCTTCATAATACAAATAGTACTCTCATTATCAATGTTAATAGGAGTATTCTTGAAGTTGAATCCATAGTCCAAGAGCTGATTTTGCATCCACAAAACTTGTCCATAACAGCTTGCAGCAGCCTACATATTCAACCAGAGAGGATGTTGCTGCAATTGTTTGTTTCTTGCATTGCCCGGAGACTAATCTTCTTCCAAGATATTGGCATCCTCCAGTGGTTGATCTTCTATCATAATTATCACCTGCATAATCACTGCCTAAAAAGCCTCTAAGTGAAAAGGTGACTCTTTAGGATACCACAACCCCAACTTTGTTTGTTGCTTCAAATAACGTAAGATTCTCTTATCTTTGCATTCATGTGAGATATCTTTGGTGAGACTTGATATCTAGCACATAGACAAAGTGCAAACATAATATCAGGCCTTGATGCGTGAGATACATAAGAGAGCCAATCATTGATCTATAAAGCTTGACTTCAACATGGTGTCCATCTTCATCTTTGCCCAATGAATTGATAGATTTAATGGGTGTAGTAAAAGCCTTCATATCATCAAAATTGAATTTCTTAAGTATGTCTGTAACATACTTGTCTTGACTGAAAAATACCTTCCTTTGACTCGCTTAACTCTGAAGTCCTAAAAAGAAAGTCAACTCTCCCATTGAACTCATTTGAAATTCTTTCTGCATCATCTGCTCAAACTCCTTAACCATGGACTGTTTGGTAGCCCCAAAAATGATATCATCAACATAAACTTGAACTAACATGATATCTTTCTTGTCTCTCTTAATAAACAAAGTCTTGTCAATAGCTCTCCTTCTATATCCATGTTGCAATAAGAATGTGGAGAGTCTCTCATACCAAGCTCTAGGTGCCTGATGAAGGCCATAAAGAGCCTTAACCACCTTGTAGACTTTGTTTAGGTGTTTAGGATCTTCAAAACCAGGAGGTTGTTTGACATAAACTTCCTCTATAATCTTGCCATATAAAAAGGCACTTTTGACATCCATCTGGTAAACTTGAAAGCCCATATAAGAAGCAAAAGCAAGAAATATTCTAATAGCTTCTATTCTTGCTACATGAGCAAACACTTCATCATAATCTACTCCTTCTTCTTGTCTATATCCTTGTCCTACTAACCTTGCCTTATTCTTTATAACATTTCCTCTTTCATCTCTTTTGACCCTAAAAACCCATCTGGTTCCAATAACTCTCTTCCCATCCGGAAGATCACATAAAACCCAAACCTCTTGAAGTTTAAATTGAAGAAGTTCTTCCTCCATAGCTTCAACCCAGCTTTCTTTAGTCAAAGCTTGAGCAATATTCTTGGGTTCTTCTTGAGAGATAAAACAAGTAAATAGACAGGTTTGATGGTCCTTATGATTCAGACTGTTTTGTTTATACACAAAGCTAAGTAAAGCATTGTGAGGTGTAGAAAAAGTCTTAGCTATGTGTCTAGTCAGCACTCCTGTAAGTAGAAGGACCAATGATTTGATCAGAAGGATGATCCTTATGAGTTCTTAAGTTTGGAGACTGTGGAACTCCATAAGTATCCTCCAAATTAGTAACATAAGCACCTTCATTGGAATTTGGGAAAATACCTTCATCTTCAAATTCATCATCGGTATCTTCTAATCCAGGCATGGTATGATCATCCGGATCCTCTAAAGTATCATGTCAACCGGTGCAGCAAGACTTTGTTCGAAGTATCGCCCAAAGTACTTGTGAGAGTACTCTGCATCTTGTTCTTCCTCTTTGCCTCTTCATAAGCTCTCCTTTGTTCATCGGTGTAAGAATGTGCTAAAACATCTTGAAGAAGCATCTGATTAAGTTCCTCTTGAATAGATTGATCCTCATCAGATAAAGAAGATTCTGGAGCAATAGTACTTCTTTGTGGGCAAAGTACTTTGTTTTGGAATTTCGCAGTTTTGTTTTGGACTAACAGGATCTTCATTAGGAACAACATCAGGTCTAATATGAACTCCATGAACAACATATTATAAATCTTCTCCACTTAAGGTTGATTTTCTTCTCTTACAGGTACATAGTTCATAGATGGAGTTAAAACCTCAAGATCAAACATCCAATCAAGACCTTTACCTTTCTCATTGTCTTGATCTTCTAAAAACTCAACATGAAGACAATCTTGAACCTTCTTAGTAACCTTGTTGTATACTCTAAAGCCCTTATTGTTAGTGCAATAACCCAATAAGTATCCTTCTTCTAACTTGCCATCAAACTTCCCTGCAGTTATCAATAGTGTTTAAAATAGTAAGAGGGCATCCAAAAAGGTTTCATAAAACGAATGTTGGGTTTATTGCCCATCAGCAATTCATAAGGTGTCTTCATCTGTGGTATAGTGACTGAGACTCATAAGTACATAACAAGCGACATTTCATGCTCCAGAACTGAATAGGTAGGTGAGAATCTGCTAACATTGTTCTTGCTTCTTCAATCAAAGTCCTATTCTTCCTTTCGCAACACCATTCTTTGTGGTGTTCTTGCAATACTAAACTCCCTTTTTATACCTTTGTTTGGACAAAATTCATCCATAAGTTTGTTCTTGAATTCAATCCCATTGTCACATCTAATACCTCTAACCTTGAGTCTCAATTGGTTTTCAAGAGCAATGATCGAGGTCCTGGATAGCATCAAAAGTATCATCTTTAAAACCCAATAAAAATACCCAACTGAATCTACTACAATCATCTGTTACAACTAAGCGGTACTTTTTCTTGTTTAAACTTGCCACGTAAACAGTCCAAACAAATCCATATGTACATGACTCCAAAGGTTCTCTAATAGTTCTCTCCTCAAGCTTCTTGCGGGAAGCTTTGTGTTGTTTACCCTTCTTGCATGCCAAGCATGATTGATCATTCCTGTAAGTCTTTGAAGGTAAACCTCTAACTAGATTGCCTTTGACCGGTTTATTGATATTCTTGAAGTTAACATGGCCCAATCTTCTATGCCATTGATGTGCCTCTTCAGATGTTGCTTTAGCCACCAAACATGTGGCTCTTCCATAGGAATGTAGACTCTTCATGTCTAAACTATACACATCATTTGTCCTTGGTACTCTAAGAACTACAAATTCATCATCAACAGCTTAAAGTCGAGGAAAGGATAAGACATTCTGTCAGGTCAGTGAATAACACAGATGCTTTTATCACAGATTTGTGATACCGACAATAGATTGAACTTTAACTCCTTCACATATCTAACATTCTCAAAATCTATAAGCCCTGATTTGATAGTCCCTTTTCCGGGATCTTTCCTCCATTGGGATCATTCCCAAATGCAACTCTGCCTCCACTAATCTTCCTAAAATCAGACAGATCTCTTTGTCTCCTGTCATACTTCCAGAGCAACCACTATCCACAATAAGATGATCTTTAAGCTCCTCTTCCGGGTTGCCCTGCACATAAAGAAAAGAGTTAGAAGCTTTTAGGAACCCAAGCCATTCTTGACTTGTGTTCCCCTTGTGGAGTTACAAACTCAAATTCTTTGAGTATGTAATTTCCACTATCTTTCAAATGATGATCCAGAATTATCTTTTGATCTTTATCATGTGGTTTTTCAAAACTTTCTGGTTTTTCAACACAAATCTCTTTTTCTTGTAGCACAAAGACATCAGATTCACTTTTGGTTGAAAATACCGTCCCTCAGTAAAGACTTTCCCTCTTAACCCATTCTGTTTTAACACTTGGTTCCTGTGATCTAAATCTCCTATGTGAATTGTAATACCTTCTAGGTTGATAGTGAGATCTCCTAGAATTTCTATAACAAGTATTGTGATCAGCACCTTTGTTTTGTTTGGAGCACTTTGAGAAAGTACTGGGCAGAAAGTTAACAATACTTTGGAAAGTACTGTAAGATACTGAAGGTTTTGAAAAAGGTTTTCGCTGTTGTGGATATCTATGATCCGGTGAGAAATTTCTATGATTGACCCTATTTGAATTATTCCAAACTGGTTTGTGCTCTAGGTTTCGATTGGCACCCGTTTCTTTGGAAATTTTCTAAGGTATTCCGAGTGTTGTTCACAATCCTTAATTAGATGAGTAGGACTAAAACACACAAAACACAGTTTACGCCCCATCACAAAGTGACATCTTCTATGTCTATGCCCAAAATTATTTTGCCTTCTTGGTGAGTGATTAAACCTATTTTGACCAAAATTATCCCAAAAAGGTTTAGCAAGACTGCTTTTGAAAAGGTTTTGAAGAAGGTACTTGCTTGTGGAGCAAAGAGCTTTGATTTAAAGGTACCGCTTGATTTTGAACATCGCTTTCAAATGTGTTCTTTGGTTTTTCTGAGACTTAGATTGAGCAACTAGCTTTTTTCTAAACTCAAGACTGTCTACTCCAAAACGAGAAACATCAGGCCTAAGGGGTTGATGAATGCCAGTGGGATGGGGAACAGCATGATAATCATTAGCTTTTTATATTCAGGGAGGTGAGTCACTTAATGAACCATCATTACTAGATGTATATACATAATTAATGAGTTCTTCATCACTAGTGGTTATATCCTCATACTCACCTTCATCCTGATTACTAGATTGGTTTTCTTCTATCTTACTAAAATCCATTCCAAAACCTAATCCAGTTTTAAGGTTGGCTCTTTGTCTTTGCTTTTGAACATAAGAAACATGTGACGTAATTCAGCCTTCACCCCAAGCAAGAAACTTAGCTAACAAATCATCTCTTTCCTTAGTTAATTTCTCAATTTCAGCAATTTTACAGCTTAATTTCCATTCACTAAGTTTTAACCGTAATCCTGTTGTGCATATTTTTCAGCCCAAGCTACTTCATTAGTTTCATGTGCTAAGATTTTGGCTTCCATAGATTCTATGGTTATTTGATAACCGCTACCTCAGAACCTAGCCTTAACACAATTATCTCTCAATCACATAACTGCTAAGTAATTTATGATAAAAATCATAGCAATTTGAGCATACCTGAGAGATAGGAGATTGATTTGGTGAAGTAGCCACCAATGCAAGTTGAACAGGATCATCTTCACTTTCCTTGCTCCAATCAAATCCTCCAAAGCCATCATCGATTCCAAAATAGCATGTTCGGATTCTTCACAAAGTGCTCCAATCCAATGCTTCATCTAATCTTCAATTTCTTCTTCCACTGCTACCATGCAATAAGTTACTGGTTCATCATCAAACTCTTCACTCCAGTCAACCTCTGATAACTTCTCTTGAGCAACCAAAGCCTTTGTTTCAGTAATCGGAATTTCCTTAAGCTCAAGTTTTGGCTTTTCAGATGTCCTGTTTGCTTGATACTTAGCAACCCTGCACTCTCTTGCAAAGTGACCAGCTCTTTTGACAATTGAAGCATTCAATTTTAGATTTGTCAAAAGTTATGCCCTATTTTGGTTTGAAATCAATGCTTTTGCCTGTCTTCTTCATGTACTTTTTGATCCTTGCAGTGATCATAGCAACTTGCCACCCGATATCAATTTCTTCAAGTGCATCTTCTTCAATCTGTGCTAGATCTTCTTCATAAGTGACAGTAAACTAGCTTGTTGTGCAAAGAAGGAGCACATAACTTCATCTGAGGCCATAGTAGTAGTTGGTGGGGCCTGTTGAACATATGAGGGGGGCGTATAGACAGCAGATTCTTTGAGAAACATTACTTTGAGGAGAAGTGACTTTTAATGGAAGTACGGCCTTCTTTCAGATGATAGAAAAGCAATACTGTGAGACTTAGAACTTGTTTGACCATTCATCTCATGCTCATACACCTTAAGTTGATGATAGAGATCATCAAAGTCCATGACATCCAAACCTTGTTGTCCTCTGATCATTGTAGCAATCACATGCCATGAAGATGGCAAACTTCTGAGAAACTTCAAATTAGCATCTTCAACCTATACTTCCGCCTGGATAGCTCCACATGTTGAGAAGATTTCAAACCTATCATATGCAGCATCAAGACTCTCTCTTTCACCAACCGTGAAAGTTTCAAACTGTTGCTTTAGCAAATTTCTGTGCATCTTTTTAGAGGCTTCATTCCCTCCAAATCTGGTCTTGAGAGCAGCTAAGAGCTGCTTAGCATCTTTAGCATCATGAAATTTGAGAAGATGACCATCCGGAATGGCAGATAAGAGAATGTTGAGTGCCTTCTCTTGATTCCTTAAGGTTGCCAGCGGTAATATGGTTTAGGTGCTTAGGTTGTGTGTATATCAATGGGGTTCGTACAACTTCATTCCCATTCACAATTACATTCCATAGAGCATGATCTGTAATGGCAATGTATTGCCTCATCTTCATGCACCGTAGATCATACTCTCCCTTCTTGATTATTGGAATTCTGAGTGAGGTGATTGAGGGTGGTGGAACGGCTTCAGTCGACATCTTGAATATTGTTGAAGTATGGTTTCTTCCTAGTCAGAGTTTCCACACAAGCTCCGATACCACTTGTTGGATCGATATACTTTAATCAAACTATCTTAACTAGCTTGTTAAGGTTTAATAACCTCGGATAAATCCTAAGTTATTAACAAAGAAACACTGAGCAATCTTTATCAAGTACGCTGAATTTACTTAACAAAGCTAAGAAGAATAACCTTTTATTATAAACTCTAAATCGCTTATTATGCATACTCTAATACAACTCTAAGATAATCGAACTTTTTCTCTAAAACACTAATTAACTTGTGAATTCAGAACTCTAAAACTCATAGACTCATACATCTAATGCCATCTAGGAGTCCTTTTATAGGCTCAAGGATATCCTAGTCGGTTTACAATTGATAGCCTTGTACGACAAGTAATCTAAACATAGAATACAATACTTTCCATAAACTAATAACAGTTCTTTTGTTCTTGCAAGATTTGACTTTTAGGTGCAGACTTTGACTTTGTCTTTAGCAAGACTTTGACTCTTTGACTTTACAAGACTTTGCTACAGTACTTTCATATCTTCAGTACTTTCATGTCTTCAGCACTTTCATATCCCAACATGAAAGAATTCTGCAGTTCGGGAAAAGAAGAAGAAAAAGGTGTTGTTGAATTATCTGAAAAACAATGGAAGTCATTGTTAAAAAGATTAGTGATATTGTTCATGGTAAGAGTCAAGGCCGTATAACTTTATTATATGTGTTTGTTGAATTTATTTCCATTTTATATGTTGTATAATTCAGGAAATATTTTTTTTTATTTGCTTGTGTTTGAAAAGGGCTATTTAAATTATGAAACTATTTTATAGTCTGGATCTTTTGGTTTGAAAATTTTGAAAATCATTTGTCCTAGTTTGTTTTCAATTCACCATATTAAATGCCTTTGTGGTATTTTTGGTATTTGAAGATTATATGGAACATTGTGATCTATTTATTATTGTACATTTGGGTTACTTTTATAATTGGTTCATCTGTTTGGGTATTAATGCTTCTTGTCTTTAATGTGAAAACTAACCTACGATTATTCTCAAACTGCATTAATGCAGATTGATAATATCATGTGACATTCATTGGATACATAAACATATGACATATACATTTATATAAAGGTTAATAAGTGTCTTAAAAATCAGTGGATAGTTTACATTAAAAAGATTAACTAATGTTGGTGAGCAAAGCAAACAAGCTTTAGTCGGATTAACATAATTATTGATGATCAAACATAAGATTCTTAAGTTTTCGACATATATTACAAGTCACCTAATAAATACTCTTTTGGTCACAAATTAATACTTCATGTTTTCTCTATAGGATGTCTTAATTTAATTGTCACTACTCCCTCCGTCTCAACACATTATTAGTAATTTTTAATACACTAAGTAATGATCAACCAACATATGAGATTTAAAAGTTTATAATAATGAATATGAATCGAGTATTAGTCAATTATAATTTCGAGGAATTAATGCCTCCATAAAATCTTTGTTAGAAGCTTAAAACTTTCATCAAGTTGACTTTATCTAATTTTGACTGTACATCTAACACTTGGCCCAACCTTTATATACATTATAGTAGCGAAAGTATAGCTATCATAGTCAGGGTGTTGGTCTCTAATTCTTTTAAAATGAGATGACATCACTATGTGTAACTTCTTTCATATTCTAACACCTTAATCTGCATAAGGGTTATTAAGTGTAACTCTTTAATGCTTTTTTTGGTAAGTTTCAAACGATGCGATTTTTTTCTGTGTTTGCTTGAGATATATTGTTTTGATGCCGATTATGTTTCTGATATGTTGTTTGTGTTCGATTGTTATGGTGTTGGATGATTTTTTGCTAGACCGAGCATTCCAAATCTAGTGCTATGTTAAGCATGAAAGTGTGACTTCACTGATGCCAAAACAACTCTTACTTTGATGAGGAACTTGATAGATGCAAAACATAACTAACAATGAGTGTTCAAATGGTGTCAGGATGTCTAACGCTGTTGGTAGCTAAATATTTATGCCCTACTATGATGATAATGCAATTTGCAAAAAAGTACGCTCTTTAGATTCACAAGTGTGCCTTGTTGGATTATCATCAAAGTTCTGTTTTGACTCAACCAGTTGGACTGTACAAAATCGAAGATGAGCAGTCTGATTACAAAAATAAATAAAAAGGCTACATTGTTATTGGATTAGTACCTTCCATCATGTAAATTTTTTTTGATCTAATAACTAAATATAACTTTTGATCAATAGCTGGGATAAGATAAGCAAAATGTTATCAAAATTTGTTGAAGTATGAATATTAAACACAAGACTCAGAAGTTTAGACATAACATAATCTGAATATTGGTTGATTTGACCGACTTCTTTTGTTATATCAAGTTATCAACATTTGATTTTGTACAATCGAGACTTTGATAATCTCTACAAACTGAAAGTGAATCTGTGTGGGCAGGGACTGGTAACAACAAAGAGGATGATAACAAGAAGGAGATGAATACTAAGAAGAAGAATGAAGATAAGGATAATAACAAGAAAGATGGTGACGAGGACAAGAAACAAGACCATGAGAAGAATAAGACAACTAAGAAAAAGAATGCAGACAAGGACAATAAGAAGAAACATGGTGAACATGACAAGAAAAAAGACCAGGAGAAGAAGAAGACAACTAAGAAGAAGAATGAAGACAATGATAATAAGAAGGAGAGGAAGAAAATCACCTTACATGAATATCACCACTATCACCACCATCATTATGTCTAACATCCCGTCTACTGTTACACAATATTGTCCGCTTTGCTCTTGTGGATCACGGCTTTGCTTTTGTGGCCCTCGTGTGAGACTTCTCGGTAGGTCACCCATACCAGTGCTACTCTGACACGAGCACGCTTAACTGCGTAGTTCGCGAGAACTCTACTCTCAGTGGACCACAAAACGCGTTGTGTATGATAAGGCGGATGTCATTCTTATATACCAGCATCTCTCCAGGCCTCTGTCGATGTGGGATTTGCCTAAGGTGTTACAATCACCTTTTTTGCCTAGGGTGTTACAATCACCCCCCTTAGGGACTCATCGTCCTCGATGAGGTTTGCCCCATCATCCTGAACGGCTATGGAGTGGTTCTGATACAACTTGTAACATCCCGCCTACTGTTACACAATATTGTACGCTTTGCCCTTGTGGCACACGACTTTGCTTTTGTGGCCATCGTGTGAGACTTCCCGATAGGTCACCCATACCAGTGCTACTCTCACATGAGCACGCTTAACTGCGTAGTTCCTTGAGAACTCTACTCGCAGTAGACCACAAAACGCGTTGCCGCGAGCCACAAGGGCAAAGCGGACAATATTGTGTAACAGTAGGCGGGATGTTACAAGTGGTATCAGAGCCACTCCAGAGCCGTTCAGGATGGTGGGGCAAACCTCATCGAGGACGATGAGTCCCTAAGGGGGGGGGGTGATTGTAACATCCTAGGCAAGGAGGGTGATTGTAACACCCTGGGAAAATCCCACAATGACAGAGGCCTGGAGAGATGCTGGGTATATAAGAATAACATTCGCCTTATCAGACACAACGCGTTTTGTGGTCCACTGTGAGTAGAGTTCTCAAGGAACTATGCAGTTAAGCGTGCTTGTGTGAGAGTAGCACTGGTATGGGTGACCTATCTGGAAGTCTCACACGAGGGCCACAAAAGCAAAGCCGTGATCCACAAGGGCAAAGCGGATAATATTTTGTAACAGTAGGCGGTATGTTACAAGTGGTATCAGAGCCACTCCACAGCCATTAAGGATGGTGGGGCAAACCTCATCGAGGACGATAAGTCCCTAAGGGGGGGTGATTGTAACACCCTTGACAAAGAGGGTGATTGTAACATCCTAGGCAAATCCCACATCAACAGAGGCCTGGAGAGATGCTGGGTATATAAGAATAACATTCGCCTTATCAGACACAACGCGTTTTGTGGTCTACTGCGAGTAGAGTTCTCAAGGAACTACGCAGTTAAGCGTACTCGTGTGAGAGTAACACTGGTACGGGTGACCTACTTGGAAGTCTCACACGAGGGCCACAATAGCAAAGTCGTGAGCCACAAGGGCAAAGTGGACAATATTGTGTAACAGTAGGCGGGATGTTATAAGTGGTATCAGAGCCACTCCAGAGCCGTTCAGGATGGTGGGGCAAACCTCATCGAGGACGATGAGTCCCTAAGGGGGGTGATTGTAACACCCCTAGTACATACTACATAAAAAAAAACAAATCTATAGCAGATATTAGAGTCATAGTAAAGTTGTTCCGTTGCAATAAAAGAATTCAAATTATCACATCTAACAAAATAACTAATACTAGTTATTAAAGGTTACCGATCACTTTAATCATATGTAATCCATGAAATTTATAAATGATCATATTTGGTAAGTACATATGCGTTATACAATAAAAGTAGCATTATAATGTAGTTAGCACTTTAATACAAAACAAACACACAATACAACTTTAAGCCACCACATTGCTAAAAAATATACTTTATTCCATTGGTACACACTAAATAAAAAAAAAAAAAGAGAATTGAGACAAACAACCCAAACATTGGGTTAAAAGCCCATTTCGTGATCCAACAAAAGAAGATAAGATAAAAGAGAAATCCTTCATTTTCACCACAGCTTAAACCCTCCCTGCCCAAACCGGTTTAAACCCTAAACTCACCCGAAAATGTTTGGTGTTAAAATCCTTTCAGAGCATGAATCGGAGATGGTGGCGGCCATAAAAATATCCATCAAAGAAGAAAGATTGAATCAAAGTTCTAAAAGAGAAGTGGTATTTAGTGATAAGGATGAAGAAAAAATTGCTCACGACACAGCAGTTAGGATTTTACGACAAATGAAAGAATTCTGCAGTTCGGGAAATGAAGAAGACAAAGGTGTTGTTGAATTATCTGAAAAACAATGGAAGTCATTGTTAAAAAGATTAGTGATATTGTTCATGGTAAGAGTCAAGGCCGTATAACTTTATTATATGTGTTTGTTGAATTTATTTCAATTTTATATGTTGTATAATTCAGGAAATATTTGTTTTGATTTGCTTGTGTTTGAAAAGGGCTATTTAAATTATGAAACTATTTTATAGTCCAGATCTTTTGGTTTGAAAAATTTGAAAATCATTTGTCCAGGTTTGTTTTCAATTCACCATATTGAATGCCTTTGGGGTATTTTTGGTATTTGAAGATTATATGGAACATTGTGATCTATCTATTATTGTGCATTTGGGTTACTTTTATAATTAATTCATCTGTTTGGGTATTAATGCTTCTTGTCTTGAATGTGAAAACTAACCTACGATTATTCTCAAACTGCATTAATGCAGATAGTTAATACCATGTGACATTCAACTTGCATACATAAACATATGACATATACATTTATATAAAGGTTAATAAGTGTCTTAAAAATGAGTGGATAGTTTACATTAAAAAGATTAACTACTGTTGGTGAACAAAGCAAACAAGCTTTAGTCGGATTAACATAATTATTGATGATCAAACAAAAGATTCTTAAGTTTTCGACATATATTACAAGTCAGGTAATAAATACTCTTCTGGTCACAAATTAATACTTCATGTTTTCTCTATAGGATGTATTAATTTAATTGTCACTACTCCCTCCGTCTCAACACATTATTAGTAATTTTTAATACACTAAGTAATGATCGACCAACATATGAGATTTAAAAGTTTATAATAATGAATAAGAATCGAGTATTAGTCAATTATAATTTCGAGGAATTAGTGCCTCCCTAAAATCTTTGTTAGAAGCTTAATACTTTCATCAAGTTGACTTTATCTAATTTTGACTGTACATCTAACCCTTGACCCAACCTTTATATACATTATAGTAGTGAAAGTATAGCTATCATAGTCAAGGTGTTGGTCTCTAATTCTTTTAAAATGAGATGATATCCCTATGTGTAACTTCTTTCAAATTCTAACACCTTAATCTGCATAAGGGTTATTAAGTGTAACTTTCTAATGCTTTTTTTGGGTAAAAGCCATAAAATAACAACGTACTTTCTCAAATTTACCGAGTTGAAACACATATTTTTTTATTAACATATACACCCATGTACTTTCAAATTTTGTTCCGACTTTACCCATATTGTAATAAAATAATATTATATTAATATAAATCGGTCATATGGGTGAAGTCGGAACAAAATTCGAAAGTACGTGGGTATATATGTTAATAAAAAAGTATGTGTTTCAACTCGGTAAATTTGAGAAAGTACGTTGTTATTTTATGGCTTTTACCCGCTTTTTTTTGGTAAGTTTCAAACGATGCGATTTTTTTCTGTGTTTGCTTGAGATATATTGTTTTGATGCCGATTATGTTTCTGATATGTTGTTTGTGTTCGATTGTTATGATGTTCGATGCTTTGTGGCTAGACCAAGCATTCCAAATCTAGTGCTATGTTAAGTATGAAAGTGTGACTTCACTGATGCCAAAACAACACTTACTTTGATGAGGAACTTGATAGATGCAAAACATAACTAACAATGAGTGTTCAAATGGTGTCAGGATGTCTAACGCTGTTGGTAGCTAAATATCTATGCCCTACTATGATGATAATGCAATTCGCAAAAAAATACGCTCTTTAGATTCACAAGTGTGCCTTGTCGGATTATCATCAAAGTTATGTTTTGACTCAACCAGTTGGACTGTACAAAATCGAAGATGAGCAGTCTGATTACAAAAATAAATAAAATGGCTACATTGTTATTGGATTTAGTACCTTCCATCATGTAAATTTTTTTTGATCTAATAACTAAATATTACTTTTGATCAGTAGCAGGGATAAGACAAGCAAAATGTTATCAAAATTTACTGAAGTATGAATATTGAACACAAGACTCAGAAGTTTAGACATAACATATTCTGAATATTGGTTGATTTGCCCGACTTCTTTTGTTATACCAATTTATCAACATTTGATTTTGTACAATCGAGACTTTGATAATCTCTACTAACTGAAAGTGAATCTGTGTGGGCAGGGACTAGTAACAACAAAGAGGATGATAACAAGAAGGAGATGAATACTAAGAAGAAAAATGAAGACAAGGATAATAACAAGAAAGATGGTGAAGAGGACAAGAAACAAGACCATGAGAAGAATAAGACAACTAAGAAGAAGAATGCAGACAAGGATAATAAGAAGAAAGATGGTGAACAGAACAAGAAACAAGACCAGGAGAAGAAGAAGAATGAAGACAATGATAATAAGAAGGAGAGGAAGAAAATCACCTTGCACGAATATCACCAATATCACCACTATCATTATGTCTAACATCCGTCTTGTTACACAATATTGTCCGCTTTTCCCTTGTGGCTCGGCTTTCTTTTGTGGCCCTCGTGTGAGACTTCCCGGTAGGTCACCCATACCAGTGCTACTCTCACACGAGCACGCTTAACTGGATAGTTCCTTGAGAACTCTACTGGCAGTAGACCACAAAACGCGTTGTCATGAGCCACATGGGCAAAGCGGACAATATGGTGTAACAGAAGGCGGGATGTTACAAGTGGTATCAGAGTCACTCCAGAGCCGTTCACGATGGTGGGGCAAACCTTATGGAGAAGGATGAGTCCCTAAGGGGGGTGATTGTAACCCCCTAGGCAATGAGGGTCATTGTAACACCCTAGGCAAATCTCACAATGACAGAGGCTTGGAGAGATGCTGGGTATATAAGAATAACATTCGCCTTATCAGACACAACGCGTTTTGAGGTCCACTGCCAGTAGAGTTCTCAAAGAACTACGCAGTTAAGCTTGCTTGTGTGAGAGTAGCACTGGTATGGGTGACCTACCTGGAAGTCTCACACGAGGGCCACAAAAGCAAAGCCGTGAGCCACAAGGGAAAAGCGGCCAATATTGTGTAACAGTAGGCGGGATGTTACAAGTGGTATCAGAGCCACTCCACAGCCGTTCAGGATGGTAGGGCAAACCTCATCGAGGACGATGAGTCCCTAAGGGGGGTGATTGTAACACCCTAGGCAAAGAGGGTGATTGTAACATCCTAGGCAAATTACATATCAACAGTGGCCTGCAGAGATGCTGGGTATATAAGAATAACATTCGCCGTATCAGACACAACGCGTTTTGTGGTCTACCGCGAGTAGAGTTCTCAAGGGACTACGCAGTTAAGCGTGCTCGTGTGAGAATAACTCTGGTATGGGTGATCTACTAGGAAGTCTCACATGAGGGCCACAAAAGCAAAGTCGTGAGCCACAAAAGCGGACAATATTGTGTAACATTAGGCGGGATGTTACAAGTGGTATCAGAGCCACTCCAGAGCCGTTCAGGATGGTGGGACAAACCTCATTGAGGACGATGAGTCCCTAAGGGGGGTGATTGTAACACCCCTAGTACATACTACATAAAAAAACAAATCTATAGCAGATATTAGAGTCATAGTAAAGTTGTTCCGTTGCAATAAAAACATTCAAATTATCACATCTAACAAAATAACTAATACTAGTTATTAAAAGTTACCGATCACTTTAATCATATGTAATCCATGAATTTTAATAAATGATCATATTTGGTAAGGACATTTTAATACAAAACAAACACACAATACAACTTTAGGCCACCACATTGCTACAAAATATACTTTATTCCATTGGTAAATACTAAATAAACAAAAAAAATAAAAATTGAGACAAACAACCAAAACATTGGGTTAAAAGCCTATTTCGTGATCCAACAAAAGAAGATAAGATAAAAAGAAAAACCCTTCATTTTCACCACAGCTTAAACCATCCTTGCCCAAACCGGTTTAAACCCTAAACTCACCCTGAAAATGTCTGGTGTTAAAATCCTTCGAGCATGAATCGGAGATGGTGGCGGCCATAAAAATATCCATCAAAGAAGAAAGATCGAATCAAAGTTCTAAAAAATAAGTGGTATTTAGTGATAAGGATAAAGAAAAAATTGCTCACGACACAACAGTTAGGATTTTACGACAAATGAAAGAATTTGCAGCTCGGGAAAAGAAGAAGACAAAGGTGTTGTTGAATTATCTGAAAAACAATGGAAGTCATTGTTAAAAAGATTAGTGATATTGTTCATGGTAAGAGTCAAGGCCGTATAATTTTATTATATGTGTTTTTTGAATTTATTTCCATTTTATAGGTTGTATAATTCAGGAAATATTTGCTTTGATTTCCTTGTGTTTGAAAAGGGCTATTTAAATTATGAAAATCATTTGTCTTGGTTTGTTTTTAATTCACCATATTAAATGCCTTTGGGGTATTTTGGTATTTGGAGATTATATGGAACTTTGTGATCTATCTATTATTGTATATTTGGGTTACTTTTATAATTGGTTTATCTGTTTGGGTATTAATGCTTCTTGTCTTGAATGAGAAAACTAACCTACGATTATTCTCAAACTGCATTAATACAGATAGTTAATACCATGTGACATTCAACTTGCATACATAAACATATGACATATACATTTATATAAAGGTTAATAAGTATCTTAAAAAATGAGTGGATAGTTTACATTAAAAAGATTAACTACTGTTAGTGAACAAAGCAAACAAGCTTTAGTCAGATTAACATAATTGTTAATGATCAAACATAAGATTCTTAAGTTTTCGACATATATTACAAGTCACCTAATAAATACTCTTTTCGTCACAAATTAATACTTCATGTTTTCTCTATAGGATGTCGTAATTCAATTGTCACTACTCCCTCGGTCTCAACACATTATTAGTAATTGTTAATACACTAAGTAATGATCAACCAACATATGAGATTTAAAAGTTTATAATAATGAATAAGAATCGAGTATTAGTCAATTATAATTTCGAGGAATTAGTGCCTCCATAAAATCTTTGTTAGAAGCTTAATACTTTCATCAAGTTGACTTTATCTAATTTTGACTGTACATCTAACCCTTGACGAAACCTTTATATACATTATAGTAGTGAAAGTATAGCTATCATAGTCAGGGTGTTGGTCTCTAATTCTTTTAAAATGAGACGATATCACTATGAGTAACTTCTTTCAAATTCTAACACCTTAATCTGCATAAGGGTTATTAAGTGTTACTTTCTAATGCTTTTTTTTGGTAAGTTTCAAACGATGCGATTTTTTTCTGTGTTTGCTTGAGATATATTATTTTGATGCCGATTATGTTTCTGATATGGTGTTTTTGTTCGATTGTTATGGTGTTGGATGCTTTGTGGCTAGACCAAGCATTGCAAATATAGTGCTATGTTAAACATGAAAGTGTGATTTCACTAATGCCAAAACAACTCTTACTTTGATGAGGAACTTGATAGATGCAAAACATAATTAACAATGAGTGATCAAATGGTGTCAGGATGTCTAACGCTGTTGGTAGCTAAATATTTATGCCCTACTATGATGATAATGCAATTTGCAAAAAGTACGGCGCTTTAGATTCACAAGTGTGCCTTGTCGGATTATCATTAAAGTTCTGTTTTGACTCAACCAGTTGGACTGTACAAAATCGAAGATGAGCAGTCTGATTACAAAAATAAATAAAAAGGCTACATTGTTATTGGATTTAGTACCTTCCATCATGTAAAATTTTTTTGATCTAATAACTAAATATAACTTTTGATCAGTAGCAGGGATAAAATAAGCAAAATGTTATCAAAATTTACTGAAGTATGAATATTGAACACAAGACTCAGAAGTTTAGACATAACATATTTTGAATATTGGTTGATTTGACCGATTTCTTTTGTTATATCAAGTTCTCAACATTTGATTTTATTCAATCGAGACTTTGATAATCTCTACTAACTGAGACAAGGATAATAACAAGAAAGATGGTGAAGAGGACAAGAAACAAGACCATGAGAAGAATAAGACAACTAAGAAGAAGAATGCAGACAAGGATAATAAGAAGAAAGATGGTGAACAGGACAAGAAACAAGACCAGGAGGATAAGAAGATAACTAAGTAGAAGAATGAAGACAATGATAATAAGAAGGAGAGGAAGAAAATCACCTTGCACGAATATCACCACTATCACCACTATCATTATGTCTAACATCCCGTCTACTGTTACACAATATTGTCCGCTTTGCCCTTGTGGCTCACGGCTTAGCTTTTGTGGCCCTCGTGTGAGACTTCCCGATAGGTCACCCATACCAGTGCTACTCTCACATGAGCATGCTTAACTACATAGCCTTGAGAACTCTAGTGGATCACAAACGCATTGTCGATAAGGCGGATGTTATTCTTATATACCAGCATCTCTCCAGGCCTATGTCGATGTGGGATTTGCCTAAGGTGTTACAATCACCTTCTTTGCCTAGAGTGTTATAATCACCCCCCTTAGGGACTCATTGTCTTCGATGAGGTTTGCCATCTGAACGGCTCGGAGTGGTTACATTACCACTTGTAACATCTCTGTTACACAATATTGTACGCTTTTCCCTTGTGGCTCACGGCTTTGCTTTTATGGCCCTCGTGTCAGACTTCCCAGTAGGTCACCCATACCAGTGCTACTCTCACACGAGCACGCTTAACTGCATAGTTCCTTGAGAACTCTACTCGTAGTAGACCACAAAACGCATTTTCGTGTATCACAAAGGCAAAGCGGACAATATTGTGTAAAAGTAGGCGGGATGTTACAAGTGGTATCTAAGCCACTCCAGAGCCGTTCAGGATGGTGGGGCAAACCTCATCGAGGACGATAAGTCCCTAAGGGGGGTGATTGTAACACCCTAGGCAAATCCCACAATGACAGAGGCCTGGAGAGATGCTGGGTATATAAGAATAACATTCGCCTTATCAGACACAACGCGTTTTGTGGTCCACTGCGAGTAGAGTTCTCAAGGAACTACGCAGTTAAGTGTGCTTGTGTGAGAATAGCAATGGTGTGGGTGACCTACCGGGAAGTCTCACACGAGGGCCACAAAAGCAAAGCCGTGAGCCACAAGGGAAAAGCGGACAATATTGTGTAACAGTAGGCGGGATACTACAAGTGGTATCGTGAGCCACTCCACGTACCGTTCAGGATGGTGGTGCAAACCTCATCGAGGAAGATGAGTCCCTAAGGGGGGGGGGGTGATTGTAACACCCTAGGAAAAGAAGGTGATTGTAACATCCTAGACAAATCCCACATCAACAGAGGCCTGGAGAGATGCTGGGTATATAAGAATAACATTCGCCTTATCAGACACAACGCGTTTTGTGGTCTACTGCGAGTAGAGTTCTCAAGGAACTACGCAGTTAAGCGTACTCGTGTGAGAGTAACACTGGTATGGGTGACCTACTAGGAAGTCTCACACGAGGGCCACAATAGCAAAGTCGTGAGCCACAAGGGCAAAGCGGACAATATTGTGTAACAGTAGGCGGGATGTTACAAGTGGTATCGAGCCACTCCGAGCCGTTCAGGATGGTGGGGCAAACCTCATCGAGGACGATGAATCCCTAAGGGGGGTGATTGTAACACCCCTAGTACATACTACATAAAAAAAACAAATCTATAGCAGATATTAGAGTCATAGTAAAGTTGTTCCGTTGCAATAAAAACATTCAAATTATCACATCTAACAAAATAACTAATACTAGTTATTAAAGGTTACCGATCACTTTAATCATATGTAATCCATGAATTTTAATAAATGATCATATTTGGTAAGTACATATGCGTTATACAATAAAAGTAGCATTATAATGTAGTTAGCACTTTAATACAAAACAAACACACAATACAACTTTAAGCCACCACATTGCTAAAAAATATACTTTATTCCATTGGTACACACTAAATAAAAAAAAAAAGAGAATTGAGACAAACAACCCAAACATTGGGTTAAAAGCCCATTTCGTGATCCAACAAAAGAAGATAAGATAAAAGAGAAATCCTTCATTTTCACCACAGCTTAAACCCTCCCAGCCCAAACCGGTTTAAACCCTAAACTCACCCGAAATGTTTGGTGTTAAAATCCTTTCAGAGCATGAATCGGAGATGGTGGCGGCCATAAAAATATCCATCAAAGAAGAAAGATTGAATCAAAGTTCTAAAAGAGAAGTGGTATTTAGTGATAAGGATGAAGAAAAAATTGCTCACGACACAGCAGTTAGGATTTTACGACAAATGAAAGAATTCTGCAGTTCGGGAAATGAAGAAGACAAAGGTGTTGTTGAATTATCTGAAAAACAATGGAAGTCATTGTTAAAAAGATTAGTGATATTGTTCATGGTAAGAGTCAAGGCCGTATAACTTTATTATATGTGTTTGTTGAATTTATTTCAATTTTATATGTTGTATAATTCAGGAAATATTTGTTTTGATTTGCTTGTGTTTGAAAAGGGCTATTTAAATTATGAAACTATTTTATAGTCCGGATCTTTTGGTTTGAAAAATTTGAAAATCATTTGTCCAGGTTTGTTTTCAATTCACCATATTGAATGCCTTTGGGGTATTTTTGGTATTTGAAGATTATATGGAACATTGTGATCTATCTATTATTGTGCATTTGGGTTACTTTTATAATTAATTCATCTGTTTGGGTATTAATGCTTCTTGTCTTGAATGTGAAAACTAACCTACGATTATTCTCAAACTGCATTAATGCAGATAGTTAATACCATGTGACATTCAACTTGCATACATAAACATATGACATATACATTTATATAAAGGTTAATAAGTGTCTTAAAAATGAGTGGATAGTTTACATTAAAAAGATTAACTACTGTTGGTGAACAAAGCAAACAAGCTTTAGTCGGATTAACATAATTATTGATGATCAAACATAAGATTCTTAAGTTTTCGACATATATTACAAGTCGTAATAAATACTCTTACTGGTCACAAATTAATACTTCATGTTTTCTCTATAGGATGTATTAATTTAATTGTCACTACTCCCTCCGTCTCAACACATTATTAGTAATTTTTAATACACTAAGTAATGATCGACCAACATATGAGATTTAAAAGTTTATAATAATGAATAAGAATCGAGTATTAGTCAATTATAATTTCGAGGAATTAGTGCCTCCTTAAAATCTTTGTTAGAAGCTTAATACTTTCATCAAGTTGACTTTATCTAATTTTGACTGTACATCTAACCCTTGACCCAACCTTTATATACATTATAGTAGTGAAAGTATAGCTATCATAGTCAAGGTGTTGGTCTCTAATTCTTTTAAAATGAGATGATATCACTATGTGTAACTTCTTTCAAATTCTAACACCTTAATCTGCATAAGGGTTATTAAGTGTAACTTTCTAATGCTTTTTTTGGGTAAAAGCCATAAAATATACTTTTCAAATTTACGAGTTGAAACACATACTTTTTTATTAACATATACACCCATGTACTTTCAAATTTTGTTCCGACTTTACCCATATTGTAATAAAATAATATTATATTAATATAAATCGGTCATATGGGTGAAGTCGGAACAAAATTCGAAAGTACGTGGGTATATATGTTAATAAAAAAGTATGTGTTTCAACTCGGTAAATTTGAGAAAGTACGTTGTTATTTTATGGCTTTTACCCGCTTTTTTTTGGTAAGTTTCAAACGATGCGATTTTTTTCTGTGTTTGCTTGAGATATATTGTTTTGATGCCGATTATGTTTCTGATATGTTGTTTGTGTTCGATTGTTATGATGTTGGATGCTTTGTGGCTAGACCAAGCATTCCAAATCTAGTGCTATGTTAAGTATGAAAGTGTGACTTCACTGATGCCAAAACAACTCTTACTTTGATGAGGAACTTGATAGATGCAAAACATAACTAACAATGAGTGTTCAAATGGTGTCAGGATGTCTAACGCTGTTGGTAGCTAAATATCTATGCCCTACTATGATGATAATGCAATTCGCAAAAAAATACGCTCTTTAGATTCAGAAGTGTGCCTTGTCGGATTATCATCAAAGTTATGTTTTGACTCAACCAGTTGGACTGTACAAAATCGAAGATGAGCAGTCAGATTACAAAAATAAATAAAAAGGCTACATTGTTATTGGATTTAGTACCTTCCATCATGTAATTTTTTTTTTATCTAATAAATATTACTTTTGATCATGAGGGATAAGATAAGCAAAGTGTTATCAAAATTTACTGAAGTATGAATATTGAAGACAAGACTCAGAAGTTTAGACATAACATATTCTGAATATTGGTTGATTTGACCGACTTCTTTTGTTATACCAATTTATCAACATTTGATTTTGTACAATCGAGACTTTGATAATCTCTACTAACTGAAAGTAAATCTGTGTGGGCAGGGACTGGTAACAACAAAGAGGATGATAACAAGAAGGAGATGAATACTATGAAGAAGAATGAAGACAAGGATAATAATAAGAAAGATGGTGAAGAGGACAAGAAACAAGACCATGAGAATAATAAGACAACTAAGAATAAGAATGCAGACAAGGATAATAAGAAAAAAGATGGTGAACAGGACAAGAAACAAGACCAGGAGAAGAAGAAGACAACTAAGAAGAAGAATGAAGACAATGATAATAAGAAGGAGAGGAAGAAAATCACCTTGCACGAATATCACCACTATCACCACCATCATTATGTCTAACATCCCGTCTACTGTTACACAATATTGTCCGCTTTGCCCTTGTGGCTCACGGCTTTGCTTTTGTGGCCCTCGTGTGAGACTTCCCGGTAGGTCACCCATACAAGTGCTACTCTCACACAAGCACGCTTAATTACGTAGTTCCTTGAGAACTCTACTCGCAGTGAACCACAAATCGCGTTGTGTCTGATAAGGCGAATGTTATTCTTATATACCCAGCATCTCTCAAAGCCTTTGTCATTGTGGGATTTGCCTAGGGTGTTACAATCACCCTCGTTGCCTAGGGTGTTACAATCACCCCCCCCCCTTAGGGACTCGTCGTCCTCGATAAGGTTTGCCCCCTTAGGGACTCGTCTACTGTTACACAATATTGTCCACTATGCCCTTGTGGCTCACGGTGTACTACGAGTAGAGTTCTCAAGGGTGACCTACCGGGAAGTCTCACACGAGGGCCACAAAAGCAAAGCCGTGAGCCACAAGGGAAAAGCGGACAATATTGTGTAACAGTAGGCGGTATGTTACAAGTGGTATCAGTGCCACTCCACAGCCGTTCAGGATGGTGGGGCAAACCTCATCGAGGACAATGATTCCCTAAGGGGGGTGATTGTAACATCCTAGGCAAAGAGGGTGATTATAACATCCTAGGAAAATCCCACATCAACAGAGGCCTGGAGAGATGCTGGGTATATAAGAATAACATTCGCCTTATCATACACAATGCGTTTTGTGATCTACCGTGAGTAGAGTTCTTAAAGAACTACGCAGTTAAGCGTGCTCATGTGAGAGTAACACTGGTATGGGTGACCTACTAGGAAGTCTCACACGAGGGCCACAAAAGCAAAGTCGTGAGCCACAAGGGCAAAGCGGACTATATTGTGTAACAGTAGGCGGGATGTTACAAGTTGTATCAGAGCCACTCCAGAGCCGTTTAGGATGGTGGGGCAAACCTCATCGAGGACGATGAGTCCCTAAGGGGGGTGATTGTAACACCTCTTGTACATACTACATAAAAAAAACAAATCTATAGCAGATATTAGAGTCATAGTAAAGTTGTTCCGTTGCAATAAAAACATTCAAATTATTAGATCTAACAAAATAACAAATACTAGTTATTAAAGGTTACCGATCACTTTAATCATATGTAATCCATGAATTTTAATAAATGATCATATTTGGTAAGTACATATGCGTTATACAAAAAAAAGTAGCGTTACAATGTAGTTAACACTTTAATACAAAACAAACACACAATACAACTTTAGGGCACCACATTGCTACAAAATATACTTTAATCCATTGGTACATACTAAATAAAAAAAATAAAAAAAAAATTGAGACAAACAACCAAAACATTGGGTTAAAAGCCCATTTCGTGATCCAACAAAAGAAGATAAGATAAAAAGAAAAACCCTTCATTTTCACCACAGCTTAAACCCTCCATGCCAAAACCGGTTTAAACCCTAAACTCACCCTAAAAATGTATGGTGTTAAAATCCTTTCAGAGCATGAATCGGAGATGGTGGCGGCCATTAAAAAATCAATCAAAGAAGAAAGATCGAATCAAAGTTCTAAAAAATAAGTGGTATTTAGTGATAAGGATGAAGAAAAATTGCTCACGACACAGCAATTAGGATTTTATGACAAATGAAAGAATTCTGCAGCTCGGGATAAGAAGAAGACAAAGGTGTTGTTGAATTATCTGAAAAACAGTGGAAGTCATTGTTAAAAAGATTAGTGATATTGTTCATGGTAAGAGTCAAGGCCGTATAACTTTATTATATGTGTTTGTTGAATTTATTTCCATTTTATATGTTGTATAATTCAGGAAATATTTGCTTTGATTTGCTTGTTTTTGTAAAGGGCTATTTAAATTATTAAACTATTTTATAGTCCGGATCTTTTGGTTTGAAAATTTTGAAAATCATTTGTCTTGGTTTGTTTTCAATTCACCATATTAAATGCCTTTGGGGTATTTTGGGTATTTGAAGATTATATGGAACATTGTGATCTATCTATTATTGTACATTTGGGTTACTTTTATAATTGGTTCATCTATTTGGGTATTAATGTTCTTGTCTTGAATGTGAAAACTAACCTACGATTATTCTCAAACTGCATTAATGCAGATAGTTAATATCATGTAACATTCAACTTGCATACATAAACATATGACATATACATTTATATAAAGGTTAATAAGTGTCTTAAAAAATGAGTGGATAATTTAAATTAAAATGATTAACTACTGTTGGTGAACAAAGCAAACAAGCTTTAGTCGGATTAACATAATTATTGATGATCAAACATAAGATTCTTATGTTTTCGACATATATTACAAGTCACCTAATAAATACTCTTTTGGTCATAAATTAATACTTCATGTTTTCTCTTTAGGATGTCTTAATTTAATTGTCACTACTCCCTCCGTCTCAACACATTATTAATAATTTTTAATACACTAAGTAATGATCAACCAACATATGAGATTTAAAAGTTTATAATAATGAATACGAATCGAGTATTAGTCAATTATAATTTCGAGGAATTAATGCCTACATAAACTCTTTGTTAGAAGCTTAATACTTTCATCAAGTTGACTTTATCTAATTTTGACAGTACATCTAACCCTTTGACCCAACCTTTATATACATTATAGTAGTGAAAGTATAGCTATCATAGTCAGGGTGTTGGTCTCTAATTCTTTTAAAATGAGATGATATCACTATGTGTAACTTCTTTCAAATTCTAACACCTTAATCTGCATAAGGGTTATTAAGTGTAACTTTCTAATGCTTTTGTTTGATAAGTTTCAAACGATGCGATTTTTTTCTATGTTTGCTTGAGATATATTGTTTTGATGCCGATTATGTTTCTGATATGTTGTTTGTGTTCGATTGTTATGGTGTTGGATGCTTTGTGGCTAGACCAAGCATTCCAAATCTAGTGCTATGTTAAGCATGAAAGTGTGACTTCACTGATGCCAAAACAACACTTACTTTGATGAGGAACTTGATAGATGCAAAACATAACTAACAATGAGTGTTCAAATGGTGTCAGGATGTCTAACGCTGTTGGTAGCTAAATATCTATGCCCTACTATGATGGTAACAACAAAGAGGATGATAACAAGAAGGAGATGAATACTAAGAAGAAAAATGAAGACAAGGATAATAACAAGAAAGATGGTGAAGAGGACAAGAAACAAGACCATGAGAAGAATAAGACAACTAAGAAGAAGAATGCAGACAAGGATAATAAGAAGAAAGATGGTGAACAGAACAAGAAACAAGACCAGGAGAAGAAGAAGAATGAAGACAATGATAATAAGAAGGAGAGGAAGAAAATCACCTTGCACGAATATCACCAATATCACCACTATCATTATGTCTAACATCCCGTCTACTGTTACACAATATTGTCCGCTTTTCCCTTGTGGCTCACGGCTTTTCTTTTGTGGCCCTCGTGTGAGACTTCCCGGTAGGTCACCCATACCAGTGCTACTCTCACACGAGCACGCTTAACTGGATAGTTCCTTGAGAACTCTACTGGCAGTAGACCACAAAACGCGTTGTCATGAGCCACATGGGCAAAGCGGACAATATGGTGTAACAGAAGGCGGGATGTTACAAGTGGTATCAGAGTCACTCCAGAGCCGTTCACGATGGTGGGGCAAACCTTATGGAGAAGGATGAGTCCCTAAGGGGGGTGATTGTAACCCCCTAGGCAATGAGGGTAATTGTAACACCCTAGGCAAATCTCACAATGACAGAGGATTGGAGAGATGCTGGGTATATAAGAATAACATTCGCCTTATCAGACACAACGCGTTTTGAGGTCCACTGCCAGTAGAGTTCTCAAAGAACTACGCAGTTAAGCTTGCTTGTGTGAGAGTAGCACTGGTATGGGTGACCTACCGGGAAGTCTCACACGAGGGCCACAAAAGCAAAGCCGTGAGCCACAAGGGAAAAGCGGCCAATATTGTGTAACAGTAGGCGGGATGTTACAAGTGGTATCAGAGCCACTCCACAGCCGTTCAGGATGGTAGGGCAAACCTCATCGAGGACGATGAGTCCCTAAGGGGGGTGATTGTAACACCCTAGGCAAAGAGGGTGATTGTAACATCCTAGGCAAATTACATATCAACAGTGGCCTGCAGAGATGCTGGGTATATAAGAATAACATTCGCCGTATCAGACACAACGCGTTTTGTGGTCTACCGCGAGTAGAGTTCTCAAGGGACTACGCAGTTAAGCGTGCTCGTGTGAGAATAACTCTGGTATGGGTGATCTACTAGGAAGTCTCACATGAGGGCCACAAAAGCAAAGTCGTGAGCCACAAGGGCAAAGCGGACAATATTGTGTAACATTAGGCGGGATGTTACAAGTGGTATCAGAGCCACTCCAGAGCCGTTCAGGATGGTGGGACAAACCTCATTGAGGACGATGAGTCCCTAAGGGGGGTGATTGTAACACCCCTAGTACATACTACATAAAAAAACAAATCTATAGCAGATATTAGAGTCATAGTAAAGTTGTTCCGTTGCAATAAAAACATTCAAATTATCACATCTAACAAAATAACTAATACTAGTTATTAAAAGTTACCGATCACTTTAATCATATGTAATCCATGAATTTTAATAAATGATCATATTTGGTAAGGACATTTTAATACAAAACAAACACACAATACAACTTTAGGCCACCACATTGCTACAAAATATACTTTATTCCATTGGTAAATACTAAATAAACAAAAAAAAATAAAAATTGAGACAAACAACCAAAACATTGGGTTAAAAGCCTATTTCGTGATCTAACAAAAGAAGATAAGATAAAAAGAAAAACCCTTCATTTTCACCACAGCTTAAACCATCCTTGCCCAAACCGGTTTAAACCCTAAACTCACCCTGAAAATGTCTGGTGTTAAAATCCTTTCAGAGCATGAATCGGAGATGGTGGCGGCCATAAAAATATCCATCAAAGAAGAAAGATCGAATCAAAGTTCTAAAAAATAAGTGGTATTTAGTGATAAGGATAAAGAAAAAATTGCTCACGACACAACAGTTAGGATTTTACGACAAATGAAAGAATTTGCAGCTCGGGAAAAGAAGAAGACAAAGGTGTTGTTGAATTATCTGAAAAACAATGGAAGTCATTGTTAAAAAGATTAGTGATATTGTTCATGGTAAGATTCAAGGCCGTATAATTTTATTATATGTGTTTTTTGAATTTATTTCCATTTTATATGTTGTATAATTCAGGAAATATTTGCTTTGATTTCCTTGTGTTTGAAAAGGGCTATTTAAATTATGAAAATCATTTGTCTTGGTTTGTTTTTAATTCACCATATTAAATGCCTTTGGGGTATTTTGGTATTTGGAGATTATATGGAACTTTGTGATCTATCTATTATTGTATATTTGGGTTACTTTTATAATTGGTTTATCTGTTTGGGTATTAATGCTTCTTGTCTTGAATGAGAAAACTAACCTACGATTATTCTCAAACTGCATTAATACAGATAGTTAATGCCATGTGACATTCAACTTGCATACATAAACATATGACATATACATTTATATAAAGGTTAATAAGTATCTTAAAAAATGAGTGGATAGTTTACATTAAAAAGATTAACTACTGTTAGTGAACAAAGCAAACAAGCTTTAGTCAGATTAACATAATTGTTAATGATCAAACATAAGATTCTTAAGTTTTCGACATATATTACAAGTCACCTAATAAATACTCTTTTCGTCACAAATTAATACTTCATGTTTTCTCTATAGGATGTCGTAATTCAATTGTCACTACTCCCTCGGTCTCAACACATTATTAGTAATTGTTAATACACTAAGTAATGATCAACCAACATATGAGATTTAAAAGTTTATAATAATGAATAAGAATCGAGTATTAGTCAATTATAATTTCGAGGAATTAGTGCCTCCATAAAATCTTTGTTAGAAGCTTAATACTTTCATCAAGTTGACTTTATCTAATTTTGACTGTACATCTAACCCTTGACGAAACCTTTATATACATTATAGTAGTGAAAGTATAGCTATCATAGTCAGGGTGTTGGTCTCTAATTCTTTTAAAATGAGACGATATCACTATGAGTAACTTCTTTCAAATTCTAACACCTTAATCTGCATAAGGGTTATTAAGTGTAACTTTCTAATGCTTTTTTTTGGTAAGTTTCAAATGATGCGATTTTTTTCTGTGTTTGCTTGAGATATATTATTTTGATGCCGATTATGTTTCTGATATGGTGTTTTTGTTCGATTGTTATGGTGTTGGATGCTTTGTGGCTAGACCAAGCATTGCAAATATAGTGCTATGTTAAACATGAAAGTGTGATTTCACTAATGCCAAAACAACTCTTACTTTGATGAGGAACTTGATAGATGCAAAACATAATTAACAATGAGTGATCAAATGGTGTCAGGATGTCTAACGCTGTTGGTAGCTAAATATTTATGCCCTACTATGATGATAATGCAATTTGCAAAAAAGTACGCGCTTTAGATTCACAAGTGTGCCTTGTCGGATTATCATTAAAGTTCTGTTTTGACTCAACCAGTTGGACTGTACAAAATCGAAGATGAGCAGTCTGATTACAAAAATAAATAAAAAGGCTACATTGTTATTGGATTTAGTACCTTCCATCATGTAAAATTTTTTTGATCTAATAACTAAATATAACTTTTGATCAGTAGCAGGGATAAAATAAGCAAAATGTTATCAAAATTTACTGAAGTATGAATATTGAACACAAGACTCAGAAGTTTAGACATAACATATTTTGAATATTGGTTGATTTGACCGATTTCTTTTGTTATATCAAGTTCTCAACATTTGATTTTATTCAATCGAGACTTTGATAATCTCTACTAACTGAGACAAGGATAATAACAAGAAAGATGGTGAAGAGGACAAGAAACAAGACCATGAGAAGAATAAGACAACTAAGAAGAAGAATGCAGACAAGGATAATAAGAAGAAAGATGGTGAACAGGACAAGAAACAAGACCAGGAGGATAAGAAGATAACTAAGTAGAAGAATGAAGACAATGATAATAAGAAGGAGAGGAAGAAAATCACCTTGCACGAATATCACCACTATCACCACTATCATTATGTCTAACATCCCGTCTACTGTTACACAATATTGTCCGCTTTGCCCTTGTGGCTCACGGCTTAGCTTTTGTGGCCCTCGTGTGAGACTTCCCGATAGGTCACCCATACCAGTGCTACTCTCACATGAGCATGCTTAACTACATAGTTCCTTGAGAACTCTACTCGCAGTGGACCACAAAACGCATTGTGTCTGATAAGGCGGATGTTATTCTTATATACCAGCATCTCTCCAGGCCTATGTCGATGTGGGATTTGCCTAAGGTGTTACAATCACCTTCTTTGCCTAGAGTGTTACAATCACCCCCCTTAGGGACTCATCGTCTTCTATGAGGTTTGCCCCACCATCCTGAACGGCTCTGGAGTGGTTCTGATACCACTTGTAACATCCCGCCTACTGTTACACAATATTGTACGCTTTTCCCTTGTGGCTCACGGCTTTGCTTTTATGGCCCTCGTGTCAGACTTCCCAGTAGGTCACCCATACCAGTGCTACTCTCACACGAGCACGCTTAACTGCATAGTTCCTTGAGAACTCTACTCGTAGTAGACCACAAAACGCATTTTCGTGTATCACAAAGGCAAAGCGGACAATATTGTGTAAAAGTAGGCGGGATGTTACAAGTGGTATCTAAGCCACTCGAGCCGTTCAGATGGTGGGCAAACCTCATCGAGGACGATAAGTCCCTAAGGGTGATTGTAACACCTGGCAAATCCCACAATGACAGAGGCCTGGAGAGATGCTGGGTATATTAGAATAACATTCGCCTTATCAGACACAACGCGTTTTGTGGTCCATTGCGAGTAGAGTTCTCAAGGAACTACGCAGTTAAGTGTGCTTGTGTGAGAATAGCAATGGTGTGGGTGACCTACCGGGAAGTCTCACACGAGGGCCACAAAAGCAAAGCCGTGAGCCACAAGGGAAAAGCGGACAATATTGTGTAACAGTAGGCGGGATACTACAAGTGGTATCAGAGCCACTCCACAGCCGTTCAGGATGGTGGTGCAAACCTCATCGAGGAAGATGAGTCCCTAAGGGGGGGGGGGTGATTGTAACACCCTAGGCAAAGAAGGTGATTGTAACATCCTAGACAAATCCCACATCAACAGAGGCCTGGAGAGATGCTGGGTATATAAGAATAACATTCGCCTTATCAGACACAACGCGTTTTGTGGTCTATTGCGAGTAGAGTTCTCAAGGAACTACGCAGTTAAGCGTACTCGTGTGAGAGTAACACTGGTATGGGTGACCTACTAGGAAGTCTCACACGAGGGCCACAATAGCAAAGTCGTGAGCCACAAGGGCAAAGCGGACAATATTGTGTAACAGTAGACGGGATGTTACAAGTGGTATCAGAGCCACTCCAGAGCCGTTCAGGATGGTGGGGCAAACCTCATCGAGGACGATGAATCCCTAAGGGGGGTGATTGTAACACCCCTAGTACATACTACATAAAAAAAACAAATCTATAGCAGATATTAGAGTCATAGTAAAGTTGTTCCGTTGCAATAAAAACATTCAAATTATCACATCTAACAAAATAACTAAAACTAGTTATTAAAGGTTACCGATCACTTTAATCATATGTAATCCATGAATTTTAATAAATGATCATATTTGGTAAGTACATATGCGTTATACAATAAAAGTAGCATTATAATGTAGTTAGCACTTTAATACAAAACAAACACACAATACAACTTTAAGCCACCACATTGCTACTAAATATACTTTATTCCATTGGTACATACTAAATTAAAAAAAAATGGAGACAAACAACCCAAACATTGGGTTAAAAGCCCATTTCGTGATCCAACAAAAGAAGATATGATAAAAAAAAAAACCCTTCATTTTCACCACAGCTTAAACCCTCCATGCCCAAACCGGTTTAAACCCTAAACTCACCCTGAAAATGTCTGGTGATAAAATCCTTTTAGAGCATGAATCGGAGATGGTGGCGTCCATAAAAAATCCATCAAAGAAGAACGATTGAATCAAAGTTCTAAAAAAGAAGTGGTATTTAGTGATAAGGATGAAGAAAAAATTGCTCACGACACAGCAGTTAGGATTTTACTACAAATGAAAGAATTCTGCAGCTCGGGAAAAGAAGAAGACAAAGATGTTGTTGAATTATCTGAAAGACAATGGAAGTCATTGTTAAAAAGATTAGTGATATTGTTCATGGTAAGAGTCAAGGCCGTATAACTTTATTATATGTGTTTGTTGAATTTATTTCCATTTTATATGTTGTATAATTCAGGAAATATTTGCTTTGATTTGCTTGTGTTTGAAAAGGGCTATTTAAATTATGAAACTATTTTATAGTCCGGATCTTTTGGTTTGAAAAATTTGAAAATCATTTGTCTTGGTTTGTTTTCAATTCACCATATTAAATGCCTTTGGGGTATTTTTTGGTATTTGATGATTATATGGAACATTGTGATCTATCTATTATTGTACATTTGGGTTACTTTTATAATTGGTTCATCTGTTTGGGTATTAATGCTTCTTGTCTTGAATGTGAAAACTAACCTACGATTATTCTCAAACTGCATTAATGCAGATAGTTAATACCATGTGACATTCAACTTGCATACATAAACATATGACATATACATTTATACAAAGGTTAATAAGTGTCTTAAAAAATGAGTGGATAGTTTACATTAAAAAGATTAACTACTGTTGGTGAACAAAGCAAACAAGCTTTAGTCGGATTAACATAATTATTGATGATCAAACATAAGATTCTTAAGGTTTCGACATATATTACAAGTCACCTAATAAATACACTTTTAGTCACAAATTAATACTTCATGTTTTCTCTATAGGATGTCTTAATTTAATTGTCACTACTCCCTCCGTCTCAACACATTATTATTAATTTTTAATACACTAATTAATGATCAACCAACATATGAGATTTAAAAGTTTATAATAATGAATAAGAATCGAGTATTAGTCAATTATAATTTCGAAGAATTAGTGCCTCCATAAAATCTTTGTTAGAAGCTTAATACTTTCATCAAGTTGACTTTATCTAATTTTGACTGCACATCTAACCCTTGACCCAACCTTTATATACATTATAGTAGTGAAAGTATAGCTATCATAGTCAGGGTGTTGGTCTCTAATTTTTTTAAAATGAGACGATATCACTATGAGTAACTTCTTTCAAATTCTAACACCTTAATCTGCATAAGGGTTATTAAGTGTAACTTTCTAATGCTTTTTTTTTGGTAAGTTTCAAACGATGCGATATTTTTCTGTGTTTGCTTGAGATATATTGTTTTGATGCCGATTATGTTTCTGATATGATGTTTGTGTTCGATTGTTATGGTGTTGGATGCTTTTTGGCTAGACCAAGCATTCCAAATCTAGTGCTATGTTAAACATGAAAGTGTGACTTCACTGATGCCAAAACAACTCTTACTTTGATGAGGAACTTGATAGATGCAAAACATAACTACCAATGAGTGTTCAAATGGTGTCAAGATGTCTAACGTTGTTGGTAGCTAAATATTTATGCCCTACTATGATGATAATGTAATTTGCAAAAAAGTACGCTCTTTAGATTCACAAGTGTGCCTTGTCGGATTATCATCAAAGTTCTGTTTTGACTCAACCAGTTGGATTGTAAAAAATCGAAGATGAGTAGTCTGATTACATAATGATGCAGGTTTTACTGACCAGGTCTTAATATTTATAGTGTCTCGCTATACCTATGGTCTACCCTAATGCACTAACGGGCAGTGTACCCGGTCGTGTGTAGTGTAGTAAATGGTAAAGCCCAGGTCGTCCCAAGAGCTATGTGTGTCGGATAATTACTAAGTCTAATTGTCCTGAGAATATAAATGGTTTTATGTGGTTTTAATTAATTAAACTATGAATGCATAATATAAAAGCAATTAAATGGTAGAAAGGAAATCAATAAAGGAATAGTGGTGCTAACCTAGTCAATCCTCCTAACTAGTTATGTCTACGTCTACTTACTTCCAATTACTTCAGGTGGGGTCAAATTCGAGAGGAAAGCATTTGGTCAATTCGCCCTAACCTATCAGCAAAGATGCCACCACAGGAGAAATCAGGCGCACCGTCATAAGTCCTGTTGTTCCTGGTCCCCTAAGCCAATTCATTAAGTACCGCTACATGCTAGATTCTAAATAGTGAGTGCCCGGCCGTTAGGAACTTGGACACTACACCCCCAATTCTTAAGTTCATCCAAACGATAGGTGATCAGTTGGTCAAATCGCACAAGTAGAAAGGGTCGTCAGTTGGTCATATCTTACCTTTCCCGTCTCAGTCCGCTCACCTAGGGTCAGTTGGTCATATCTCCTAGGCAATTGGCCTCTACCGCCATTCAAAACTACCGAACCAGGGGTGACTACCAAAGAACTATGCATGCATACACTTAGAAATAATTGTACGGGAGTAAAGGTAAACGTAAACAAAACAATTAAGGAATCATAACTAGGCTAGCACCAAAGGGTTCTTAGCCGCTCATATTAATCATGCACATCAATTCAATATTCAAAGGTATGAAATACATGAATTGAAAGTAAAAGAAATAATAAACGCTAAAGCTTATCGTAATGGTGTGACTTCTCCTTGGAAACTTGACTCCGTATGCTTCCCTAGACCTCCCTTGAGTATTTTCCCACGTTCACAGAGTATTGTGTGTGGAATGGAATTAATAGAAATCTTTGGAATTCGTAGGGTATTTATAGGCAGTCGAGTTACGGCGTAACCAAAATATGAGTTACGCCGTAACCTCCGTAAATGCACTAGATCTGCTAGTTACGGCGTAACCAAGTAAGTGGTTACGCCGTAGTCTTCAATAAACCAAGTTACATCGTAAATGATGCAGTAGTTACGGCGTAAGTAACAGCGGCGTGTAACCTCTTTTGACCTAATGGAGTTACGTCGTAATCTTAGGAAAGAGTTACGCCGTAACCTCTTGATGAGTTGGACTTCAGGGTCACGCAATAGTTACGGCGTAATGTGAGAGACGAGTTACGCCGTAACTTCTTCAAAATAAGCATACTGTGATAAATCTTTAGTAATGTTTCCAATTCCGCGTCTCTTTAGCTCCAACGCTCGGAATTTACCTGAAAGTGTAAAACAATGGAAAACAATCGTAAATCCATATAAATGATATAAATAACGAGCATTAACGGGGGAAATTGACACTTAATAATCAGGACTATTTGATGTTATCACATAAATAAATAAAAAGGCTACATTGTTATTGGATTTAGTACCTTCCATCATGTAAATTTTTTTTGATCTAATAACTAAATATAACTTTTGATCAGTAGCAGGGATAAGATAAGAAAAATGTTATCAAAATTTACTAAAGTATGAATATTGAACACAAGACTTAGGAGTTTAGACATAACATATTCTGAATATTGGTTGATTTGACCGACTTCTTTTGTTATATCAAGTTATCAACATTTGATTTTGTACAATCGAGACTTTGATAATCTCTACTAACTAAAAGTGAATATGTGTGGGCAGGGACTGGTAACAACAAAGAGGATGATAACAAGAAGGAGATGAATACTAAGAAGAAGAATGAAGACAAGGATAATAACTAGAAAGATGGTGAAGAGGACAAGAAACAAGACCAGGAGAAGAATAAGACAACTAAGAAGAAGAATGCAGACAAGGATAATAAGAAGAAAGATGGTGAACAGGACAAGAAACAAGACCAGGAGAAGAAGAAGACAACTAAGAAGAAGAATGAAGACAATGATAATAAGAAGGAGAGGAAGAAAATCACCTTGCACGAATATCACCACTATCACCACCATCATTATGTGTAACATCCAGTCTACTCTCATACAATATTGTCCGCTTTGCCCTTGTGGCTCACGGCTTTGCTTTTGTGGCCCTCGTGTGAGACTTCCCGGTAGGTCACCCATACCAGTGCTACTCTCACATGAGCACGCTTAACTGCGTAGTTCCTTGAGAACTCTACTCGCAGTGGACCACAAAACGCATTGTGTCTGATAAGGCGGATGTTATTCTTATATACCAGCATCTCTCCAGGCCTTTGTCGATGTGGGATTTTCCTAAGGTTGTACAATCACCCTCTTTGCCTAGGGTGTTACAATTACCCCCTCCCCCCCCTTAGTGACTCATCGTCCTCGATGAGGTTTGCCCCACCATCCTGAACGGCTCTAGAGTGGTTCTAATACCACTTGTAACATCCCGCCTACTGTTACACAATATTGTACGCTTTTCCCCTGTGGCTCACGGCTTTGCTTTTGTGGCCCTCGTGTGAGACTTCCCGGTTGGTCACCCATACCAGTGCTACTCTCACATGAGCACGCTTAACTGTCTACTTCCTTGAGAACTCTACTCGTAGTAGACCACAAAATGCGTTGCCGTGAGCCACAAGGGAAAAGCGGACAATATTGTGGAATAGTAGGTGGGATGTTACAAGTAGTATCAGAGCCACTCCAGAGTCGTTCAGGATGGTGGGGCGAACCTCATCGAGGACGATGAGTCCCTAAGGGGGGTGATTGTAACACCCTAGGCAAAGAGGGTGATTATAACACCCTAGGCAAATCCAACATCGGTAGAGGCCTAGAGAGATGCTGGGTATATAAGAATAACATTCTCCTTATCAGACACAACGCGTTTTGTGGTCTACTGCGAGTAGAGTTATCAAGGAACTACGCAGTTAAGCGTGCTCGTGTGAGAATAGCACTGGTGTGGGTGACCTACCGGAAGTCTCACACGAGAGCCACAAAAGCAAAGCCGTGAGCCACAACGGAAAAGCGGACAATATTGTGTAATAGTAGGCGAGATGTTACAAGTGCTATCAGAGCCACTCAGAGCCGTTCAAGATAGTGGGGCAAACCTCATCGAGGAAGATGAGTCCCTAAGGGGGTGATTGTAACACCCTAGGCAAAGAGGGTGATTGTAACATCTTAGGCAAATCCCGCATCGACAGAGGCCTAGAGAGATGCTGGTATATAAGAATAACATCCGCCTTTTCAGACACAATGTGTTTTGTTGTCCACTGCGAGTAGAGTTCTCAAGGAACTACGCAGTTGAGCGTGCTCGTGTGAGAGTAGCACTGTTATGGGTGACCTACCGGGAAGTCTCACACGAGGTCCACAAGGGCAAAGCGGACAATATTATGTAACAGTAGGCGGTATGTTACATTATGCCTCAGCCCGCCAACCAAGCATCTTTGATGAGATTTCGAATGAAAACCATGTTGATTGGTGTACTATCCTTTGATGTCTTCTCACATGTTGATCATACTTTACTTTTTATAATGAGTTACGTAAAAAATATAATTTTGGAGATTTAGCTATGGAGGTTGCGCTGCGTTTTGTTTTGATGTACTTATCATATAATACTTAAACGGATTAACCTTTATCAAACTTGAAGGTTTTTAACACTTCTGTTGCGTGTCTCTGTTGTTCTGCAGATGTGTACCCATGTTGATGTTGAGGTGTAAAACTAATTTTTACCCATTTGACCTGTTTGAGATTTAACATATCATGAACCGGTCCATTCACTAATAAGCGGGTCATAATTTAAGACCTTTAAGACATACAGAATAGCATCAACATCTAGCATGCCACAATTGCTTACATCTGCAGACTCTGTGCTTGTAGCAAGACACCACATAGTTTTTATTACGCCGACACCAATTCCTTATTCCAGAAAATAGCACTGATGTTCAATGCTGTTTAATCTCTTGTGCATATGTATTATATATTCGTATGCACTTAAAATTACTTAGAAAACTATTTTAAATGTCATTTTGGTTGAAAATACATGCTTTGCGATTGTGTTTTCAACTGGTTTGAAGGATTAATTAAGCTCACTAACGGACCTCTTATTCTTTAAATGATACCAATACTAACCTTACTATTGACTTTTTTTTCTTCATATTACGAGCTCTTCGTGCATCAAACTGAGGGACAGGATGAGATTCTCGGATCGGTTCTTTTAGTAGGTCCTCTTTTTTATATCATCAGCTGGCAGTTTTATTAATCATATCATCGTAGAAATTTGATATCATTTTCAGTGATTTATCTACTTCACTATATGATATCTTAATCCCTGAGATATGTAAGGGTAGTTAGCATTAAACACGCAAAATATACAGCCAAATTAAAGAACTAGGCAAAATACAACTCGGGTATTGAATATTTGGGTCCATTGTCTGGTAGCATGTTAAAATTGCGACAGACACCATTAGAGAACTGAACTCGGGCCTTGCAAAAGGTGATTTTGTACATAAGAGCATAAAGGATTATTTGGTTTGTTTTGCTCACAATCCACTTGATAAAAACCATGTTAATTATAGTTGTCTCCTACTTTCGTTCTTGTGGTAATCCTTCTCTTGAGCTCTTTGGTCATTTGTTTTCCGTTAGATAGTGATACTAGCGAAAAATTGCTTGCGAAACATATTCATACATCGAAAAATTCTAAGCTATGAAGAATAATTGACTTTGGTTTAATCTTTTTCAGCGATTCTTAGAATTTTAACTTTGATAACACTATTGAACCCATTTTTATCATTGTTGTTAACATTGATTAATTGAAACTCAGTTAAGACTGTTTACTTCTATTCATCACAAAGCGTACCCCATAACACTGAATGTTAGTGCCCTGGCCATGCGATCGAATCTATGAAGAATACAAATTTGCAAAACCGAATGACGTACTAGTAATAATAATATACTCTTTTTACAGAACTGTTTACTAAGTACACTCTAATACTTATTTAATTGGTTGAAAATTGATGTAGAACACACACACTTATATTGAAACATTTATAAAATGAAAATGTGAACAATTATTTTAAAATTGAAAAAAGACTTGATAGCATTTACATATTCTAACTTTAAAGAAATATACCAACGTGAGTGTAAGACCATATTTGTTCATGTATGTTTTTATTTTAACAAATTTATTTGAATTGTTCGAAAGAATAAATTGTATGAGGGCATGACTACAAACCAAACTATGGCCGTGTTTGACGCAACAAATTATGAATTACTATAAGAGTTTAAAATTATTTTGCTAAATAAGTTGTTACATTAGATAAATAATCTTTGTTTGGGCGACAAAAATTCTGGATTAGTTTCAAAAAATAAGTTGCATCAACCAGCTTTTAAAAAGATGTTGGAGATTGTATTTCATACTAGCTAAAAGACCCGTAAAATTTACGGGTATTTTAAAGAGAGATCATAAAAATAGTTAATATCGTATGTATTATAGAGCATGTCATTACAAAAAATCACATTGGTATAAACATACACATTGTCATAAAGTTGGTACTAATACTAATGAAACTTGCTATATGTCAAACAAAATAATCAAATTAGAAAAGAAAATAAAGTTTATTACGGACATATCCTAATTTTTGTTTGGGTTGAGCTCCATTTGTCGTTATTGCACGTTAATTAATTTGTCGACATATCTTTAATAATCAATTAGATACATGAAGTACGAATAATAAAAATCGACATATATTTTGAAACTTGACGTTTGATTTTAAAACAACAAAGTGTACGCAAATATTTAGGTCAGTATGATAACATGTTATCCCAAATTTTGTAATAATTTTGTGTAGACTACACTTGTTGTGTTATTAATAAGGATGTCGTCTTTGCTGCAAATAACCATCTTTGATCTTTTTTTCCTCTAATGTGAGGCACGATCACATATAGCTAGCCATGTGTGAAAACAGGCCTTGGTAAATAAAAATCCACCTGCACAAAATATTGTTCCGGCCGTTTTTATCGTCATAGCGAAAGATACGAGACACATGGAACTGTTTCCTCGTTGTCTTTAATGTCAACCGTTTATCTGATGTCGTTAGGATAAACAATCGTTTCTCACAATATACTAGCCTCAATGCAAGTTCTCATCAACGGGGACACACGAAACCTTGTTCTATTGCCAAACCATTAGATTTATCAATATTCTTAGAAAGCATTATCAAAACACCACTTTTGATGTAAATTTGTGGTTGGGCCAAGAAAATATTACACCATTAATAAACTCGTCAGGCAATACATCTTAGTTTACACACCTTGTTTTCATTGCCAGGCATGATGAAGCCTTGAGGTTGGTTCATATAAACCTCCTTATCCAATTCACCATTTAAGAAAGCTATTTCACATCCATCTGATGAATAATCAGATTGTGAATTGATGACAAAGCAATCAACAGTCTTATGGTACTAATACGTGCCACAGGGGAATAAGTATCAAAATAGTCTATTCCTGACTTTTGTTTAAAGCCTTGAATGACTAGTCAAGCCTTGAACTTTTCAATAGTTTCATCTACCTTCATTTTCTTTTTTGAAAATCCATTTGCAACCCAAAGGTTTGCAACCAGGTGGTAGATCAACCAACACCCAAGTGTTGTTGCCCATGATGGAATCCATCTCATCATTGATTGCTTCTTTCTAGAAAGCAATATCCTAGGACTTCATTGTTTCTTCAGATGTCTTGGGATCATCCTCAACAATGAAGCAATAGGAGTATTGGTCAGAGACCTCATCCTTTGTTCCTTCAATTAAATATAATTGAAACTCAGGTCCAAATGACTTTGGATTCCTAACCCTTTTGCTCTTTCTGAGCATAGGTTCAGGTTGTTGAATCACAACCTCATCAGGGACCACTGATGGCTCTTCATCAGGGACCTCTGATACACCAATGTCATGAGTTCCATTTGGAATCCTCTGACTTGGTCTAGGGACTGATGAGAATCTATTCTCATCAAATATTGCATCCCTTGATTCAATTATGAAGTTAATTGAAACATATTCATTAGGTTCAATAACATAGAACCTAAAAGCCTTGGAATGCTCAGCATATCCAACAAAGATGCATTCAATGCCTTTTTCACCCAAAGTTTTCAGCTTTGGATCAGGGAGTCTTACAACAGCCCTACAACCCCAAACTCTGAGATAGTTCAGGTTGAGTTTCCTTTTAGTCCAGAGTTCATAAGGGGTAACCTTGTTCCTTTTGTTAAGAACTCTATTTATTAAATAGCAAGCTGTTAACATGGCTTCACCCTAGAACCCTTGACTCAGTCTTGAATAGGACAACATGGAATTAACCATATCTTTCAGTACCCTATTTTTCCTTTTAGAAATACCATTTTCTGAGGAGTATTAGGAGCAATCGTTTCATGGATTATACCAACAGACTGAAAATACAGAGTATCCATGTACTCACCTCCCCTATCAGTCCTTAATCTCTTGATCAGGGACCCAAGTTGCAATTCAACTTCAGTTTTAAATACTTTGAATTTATCTAATGCTTCATCCTTGGTATGTAACAGATAGACATAACAAAACCTAGAAGCATCATCAATAAATGTCACAAAGTACTTCTTATTCCCCAAGGAGGGAGTGGCATGCAAATCACACAGATCACTATGTATTAGCTCCAAGATCTTAGTTTCACGTTTAACTCCTTGAAAAGGTTTCTTAGTTATCTTGGTTAACATGCAAGTTTTACACTTTTCAGTGTCCATGTCAAATGCTGGGATTAACCCATCTTTAGACATATCTTGCATCCTCTTATAGTGTACATGGCCAAGTCTAGCATGCCATAGGGTAGAGTCAGTCAGGTCAGAGGTGGTAAAAAAGGCTAAGTTATCACAATCATTAACAATGTTCAACCTGAACATTTGATTACACAAATATCCAAAACCAATAAATACACCACTTTTAGACAAAACAAATTTATCAGATTCAATAACTTGTTTATATCCATTATTATTCAAAACACTACTTGAAACCAAGTTTTTCCTTATATCAGGAATATGAATAATATTAAACAAAGTTACAATCTTTCCAGAACTAAACTTAAGATCTACACTGTTGGGTTCAGTAAATACCCAAACCCCTTAAACTAGGATTTGAATAGAAAATATCCTAAGTATTTAATCCGTTAAACACAATCAGGTCACTGAGCGCATAGTCTCTCAGTGAGCTATCTTCAGGACACTTAGTATGAGGCGAAGAAGGAGCCTCTCCACTCTGCAAGGCGGAACTTAAAGGGTGAAGACTAAGTCAAGAAGAAGATAGTGGATTCAGTGAGTGATGACAATAACTCACTGAATCCCTTCGACTCCGCTCCAACTGTTAAACAGAAGACAAGCGAAAGAAGAGAGAAGACTTTAAAGACTGAAGAATGAGCTGGATTAGGCGGGAAAGTTTTACCCAGATAAAACTAAGTCCCTCAGTGTTTATCCGGTCTATACACGATCTTAATCTATCAAGATCATATCTTCCCATTTATAGTAAGCGGCGATTCTCTATCAAGGAAAGAAGCTTCGCCGCCTACTATAGAAAGGTGAACAGTAACCGAATATATCAATATTCGTGTTTGCTGTGATCCATGGTTTTGTCTTCTAGGATAAAGTTAATAATCATACTTGTATAAATAGCATAAGAGATTGAGTGAAAAGTTTAAGCTTGTGAATTGTAAAAACACACACACAAGCCAACTTTTCACTCCTCCAAATACAACTTTATCCTTGAGCTAGCTCAGTGGGTTCTAAGAGTTGTGCTCGGACTTAGCCTGAGCTTAGAGAGGAGTCACCCAAACTTTGTCATTTCAATCCTAAGTACTATTCCGCAAGTACTTGGGTAACATATTCTTTTGATTTATTTCTAATAAGAATATGATGTTGAAAATTACTCTGTGTGTTTTACTTATGTTAACTTCAGTCATTATTCACTGTTAAATTGCTTTAAGTACTTAATTGTCCTTTTTTAACAATAGTGAATAGGGAATAACAAGTGGTATCGAGCGGTGATTATAAAACCTTTTAAGCCGCTCTAAAACATTTTTAAATCGGGATTCCTATGGTGAAATTGATGTACCCCAACTAGTCGATAAAAGGGTGGAGCTTATTCAGCTGTTGCCCCTAGACTTGAAGTTGGCAAATTCAACAAATGGAAAAAGCGTATGCTTTGCTATTTGATTGGGATGGAACCTTATTATATCAAGTGTATTAATGAGGGCCCGTTTGTCCCAAAGATTGCTGAAGGTTTGCCCAAACCGAAGCTCGATGGACTCAGGATGAAAGGAGAGTGGTCAACCAGGACCAAAGACTCAAAAGTATCATCATATCATGTCTTCCTGATGATATAATGGAGTCAGTTATAAGCTGTAGCACGGCTAAACAAACACAGGGATGACCTGGTCCATAGCCATGAAGGTCCATCGATACCATGGAAAACAGGATAATGGACCCGAAACTTGAGTATAACACCTTCAGGGCTAAGGACTCTGAAACTCTCTCTCAAACTTACACCCGTTACAAAACTCTTTTAAATTAAATGGCTAATGATGGTGTTAAGTTATCCAAACATGAGATAAATGTTGGTTTTGTTAATTGTCTCCCCGAGAAATGGTTAAACTTCTCTCAGGGACTTAGAAATGCAAATCACATCCAAACTTTTGAGCTTCCGAAATTTATGGGAAATTTGTCTATGAGGAAAACCTCATCAACAGACGATACCCTGACTTAAAGAAGTCTTAAGAAGTCAAGAAGTCCCGACCATCACCTCACCTATATCAACTGCCTTCTTTTCTAACAATGTGGTTCAAGATTTTCAAGAAAATTCAGATGATGAGCCCGATGAGAGATCAAGTGAGGAGTACCTAAATGACCTGAACGTTGAATTTCGGAAAGGGCACTCCTTGCAAACTCGAAGGTTTATTAAAAGAAACAAAGGTTTTTCAACTGCTAAAGCTAACGAGGACACTGAATGCTTTAAGTGTCACAAAAAGGTCATTTTGCAAAGGACTGTTTTTCAAAAACAATTTCTGAACCTTCTTACAGACCATCAGGGTCAAATTAGTCCTCAGGCTTTAGCAAATTTCAACCTAAAATCTATCAGTCTCATCAAAACTTTCAGAATAAATCTGACCATAACAAAACAATAGATTTTGAAGCCAAGTATAGGAAGATCAAAGCTAAGCTTGCTTTACTTGAGGCCAGTCCCTCAGAACCAAAAAGTGTTCAATCTGTGCAGGGTAAAAACAAAGGTCTTATTGCAGAAACCTTCGTGGGATGAAGAGCCGGTCTCATCGGATGATGAAATGGTGCATGTCGGTAGCACGATGGCCCTCTCGAAGAAGACAAGCTAGCTGTTGGAAAGAATCATGCCAGAAATGGAGAATGGGTCAACATCACAATGAAGAAGGTAAATATTCTACTTTCTATGGATGATGATTCTGATTGGCAGTCCTATATGAACTATATCAATGTTGATCTTAAGTTTGTAGAAGAGCAAATATTAAATCTTTTTTCTAAGTACAACAAGTTAAGTTTTGAATTGAATAAGTGTAGGGATGAGTTACTTGTGTTAAAACAAAACAAGCTTGAGGCTATCACCTTACAGATTCAAAACACTGAATTAGTTAAAAGAAATCAGGCTCTTCAAGATGAACTTAAGAAAGAAAAGGAAATCATTGATAGCTGGACCACCAAGCATCCAAGAGTCTTTGATCGTGGTGCCCCCAGTAGCAAAAAGAGAGTCATAGGTGAACATCATCTTACTGACTCTCTCAACAAAGACCAGAGTCCTAAACCATTTGTGTCTGGTGGCATGATTACCAATATGTTGTCTGTTCCCAAGACCGGTGATTGGATTGAAAGACTTAATCCTGATAGTAAGCTTCCTAACTTTGACTCTGAAGAATTCTAGAGCCTGAAAGTCAAGCTCTAAAGAGCATGCTTGGACTCTCAGATGTGCCCAGTAGCACAACACATCTCGAGTCAAGATGAATCTCAAGCACCACTTCCACCTTTGGAACCTCTTGAGTCTTTGATCCTAGCTCGAGCTTACTCCATTACATTACAATCCACACTCTCCCAAAGAAAGGTCTGGACTTTGAAGAACCATTTTGAAAAGACCATCAAAACCAACTCAACAAGAATCCAACCCCATTGATAATTCCACATCCTCGTTCCCACTGAAGCTGATCGATTCAAAGAACGACCGAACTTGTGAGAAAGCTAACTGACAAAATGGAATCTATTGAAAAGGTCTCTGAACCAATCAAGGAGACAAAGTCAGCTTTCTCTAGTTCCTCAAAGTCAAAAGCCACCACCAAAAATAAGCGGAAGTGTGATCTGCCACTATACCAGTCATACCACGACAATTGTTATAGAATCCTTTTTGCATGATCGTAAAAGGATGATCACAGGACTGTTGACCACTTGCAATATGTGAGCTCTCTCAGTCAAGAAAACTACACCAAAGTTGGTCATCGGTATGCTTCTTCATCCAAAGCTCAAAAGTTGAGAGCAAAGCCTTTTCCTCCTTGCCCACACTGTTGCTTTAATGATCATCGTCCTGATGATTGTCTTATGAACACATGTTGTGATATTTGCGGTAACACAACTCATAAGACATCTCAGCATGACAATGTCATCCATGCAAGAAGAAGTTCAAAACAACCAAAATCCACAGAGTCATCCTCTGTCTCTAGATGTAAAACCTGTGGTAGCTCATTGCACTCCACCACTGACCATGAATCGATTGCTCAATTCAAAGAGACCATGAGACCCAAACCCACTAGTAAGTGGGTTACGAAGAGAAACTAATTCAGTTTACTACTTGTGCAGAGGCATGCCAAGGAACCTATCTGGCATCTAGACAGTGGATGTTCAAGAAGTATGACTGGTGTGAAGGAATATCCGCACAAGTATGTAAAGGAACCAGGGCCAAAGGTAGTGTTTGGTGATAACTCATCATGTCCCACTGAAGGTTATGGTTCAGTAAACTGTAATGGAATAGTTTTCTCTAGGATTGCTTATGTCAATGGTGTCAAATACAATCTCATCGATGTCGGTCAGCTATGTGATGCTAAGTACATTGTACAATTCAATGACAAACAAGGTATCATTTTCAATGCCAACAAGGAAGTTGTGTTGATTGCTCCCAGGAGAGATGATGTTTATGTCTTAGACATGTCAACTCTCTCTAAAGATGGAACCTGTTTCTTTGCCAAAGCCACTGAAACTATCAACTGGCTGTGGCACAAGAGACTCTCACACTTAAACTTCAAAACATCAACAACTTGGCAAAACAAAACAAGGTCCTTGGCTTACCATCACTGGTTTTGCAAAAGATAAACCATGCTCAGCCTGTGAAAAGGCAAACATAAAAGAGCATCTTTCAAAACCAAGCAAAACTTCTCTATCAAAAGCTGCCTTCACCTCTTGCATATGGATCTCTTTGGACCAGTCAGCCCTAGATCAATCCAGCATGAGAAGTATACACTTGTCATTGTTGATGAGTATTCAAGATACACTTGGGTATACTTTCTTTCAAAAAAGAGTCAGGCAGCTGATACTATAATGTCATTTATCGGAACATTGAAAACGAGAATGACATTACAGTGAAACAAATCGGAACTGACAATGGTACTGAATTTAGAAATGCTGAGCTTGAGAGTTTCTGTGATGAGAAGGGAATCTCCCAAAAATTTTCATCTCCTTATACCCCTGAACAAAATGGGGTAGCTGAAAGGAAGAACAGAACTCTCATTGAGGCTGCAAGAACCATGTTAAATGGCTCCGCCCTTTCAAAGCATTTCGACGAATTGAAGCGGTTAAAACAGCCTGTTAAACTCAAAATAGGTCAATCATTGTCAAAAGACATAATAAAACCCCATATGAGACTTTCAAAGGTAGACTTCGACATCACTACTTCCATGTGTTTGGATGTCCTGTGTTTATTCATAACCACAAGGATCATCTAGGCAAGTTCGATGCTAAAGCTGATGATGGATACTTTCTAGGTTACTCACTGATCTCCAAATCCTTCAGGATATTTAACACAAGGAGACAACAAGTTGAGGAAACCTATCATGTCACCTTTGATGAAAGTATAGAAAGCATCAGATTCACCAACACTTCAATGGAAGAAATTGGAATTGATAACTCATCAAGATATCCTCCTGATGAGTACAACACTGAAACCAATTCCTTACACCAAGCCGATGCTTGACATCTCATATTATGTCTTGCCCCACAACCTGTCACAACCAACTGTCAGTGAATTCATTGATAATCACCGTCGTCCCTCATGGGTTAGGTAACACTGATCCATATGATCAGGATCCTATAACTCAAGAACCTCTACCTGAACAAGTCACCTCGACAGATGATCTAAATGATCCTATGGTTCTTACACCTGAACTCACACCTGAACTCCCAGTGACATCTTTAAGCTCAGATCCTAGACCACAAAGTAAGTGGACAAGATCTCAGGACATTGAGCTTGTAAACATCATTGGTGAACCCACTGAGGGCCTGCTCACTAGAAGCATGGTACGCTAACTTAACCGCAGCTTCACCAATGAATGTCTATACTGATTACCTATCAGAAATAGAACCCAAAAGTGTCACTGAGGCTCTAAAATACCCAAGCTGGGTTCAAGCTATGCAAGAAGAACTGCAACAGTTTGATAAAAATAAGGTCATGACCTTGATCAAATGTCCTCAGGATGTAGTCGTCATAGGAATGAAGTGGGTTTTCAGAAAAAAAATGATGAAACGGCACTGTCATTAAAAACAAAGCCAGACTTGTAGCCAAAGGTTACAGTCAACAAGAAGACATTGACTATGATGAAAACATTTGCTCCTGTTGCAAGAATGGAAGCCATCAGGATCTTTCTTGCATATGCAACATACATGAACTTCCGGGTCTACCAAATGGATGTTAAAAGTGCATTCTTAAATGGTGATCTCAAGGAAGATGTATATGTTCAGCAACCTCCAGGCTTTGAGAGTAGTGAATTCCCTGACTATGTCCGCAAGCTTGACAAAGCTCTTTATGGACTTAAACAAGCTCCCTGTGGCATGGTATGAAACTCTCTCAGCCTTCCTGATACAAAACAAGTTTGTCAGAGGAAAGATAGACAACACTCTGTTTGTCTATAGAACTCAACAGGATGTGATTCTAGTCCAAGTGTATGTTGATGACATCATCTTTGGCTCAACAAACTACAAACTTTGCAAACAGTTTGAAAACTGATGACTAAAAAGTTTGAAATGAGCATGATGGGGGAACTCACATACTTTCTTGGACTACAAATCGGCAAATGACAAAGGAATATCCATCAGTCAAGAGAAATATACCAGAATCTCTTAAAAATATGAGATATCTGAATGTGCCTCAGTGAAAACTCCAATGGTCCCACCTAACAACCTTGGACCTGATCTCACTGGCAAATCAGTCAATCAAACTCATTTCAGAGGGATTGTAGGCTCACCGATGTATCTAAGCGCTTCTAGACCGGATATCCAATTCTCAGTCTGTCTAATAGCAAGATATCAGTCCAATCCTAAAGAATCCCATCTCAATGTAGCCAAAAGAATACTCGGTACTGAAGGGAACCCCTAGCCTTGGACTCTATTATCCAAGATGCTCGAGGTTTGATCTCAAGGGTTACTCGATTCGATTATGTCTGGCTGCAACATGGACAGAAAAAGTACCTCAGGGTCCTGTCAATTTCTAGGAGGAAAACTAGTTTGTTGGAGTGCTAAAAAGCAACAGTCAGTGGCTATGTCCTCACCGTTTGAATATGTAGCTGCAGCAGGATGTCGTGCCAATGTATTATGGATGAAAAGTCAACTCAGTGACTATGACATCCATTACAAAATGGTGCCCATCTTCTGTGATAACACCAGTGCTATTGCAATCTCCAACAACCCTGTCCTCCACCAAAGAACCAAACACATTTATATTAGATATCACTTCATCAGGGATCACATAATGAAGGGAGACATTGAACTTCATTTCATCCCTATTGAATATCAACTGGCTGATATCTTCACAAAACCCTTGGATGAACCTACCTTCAGGAGACTGAAAGCTGAATTGGGAAATCTTGACATTGAAAGTCAGTATCGAAAACCAATCTCAGTAAGATCATGAAATGGTTCATTCTCCCTGAACATCCAAAACAAACCTCTCACTGAATGAGTAAGACTCACTCAGGGTCCCTGACAGAAAGCATTGAATGAGTAACTAAATGCTCCAAGTATTAGTTACTTAAATGTCCTAGGTTGGTAATCCCACCAATTTAATATAGGAATACATGTCTTACTGTCAGGAGTATCATCATTTACCTCAACCCACTTGGCATTAAATGCCTTCTCTCACATAAAATATCCTATGGATATTTTATTACTGCTAAAAGTGCACTTTTACTGTGCATTGCAACTTTTCCTTGAAAGACGGGATTTTACTGCGTGAAGTGGTGGGTGGCATTAAATGTGGAATATCAAACGATTTCAAAAATGGTCTTTACATATCCACATTTATACAAAAACCACCCTCTCACTTCTCTATAAATACCCTCTTCAAAAACCACAAAACACACACAAATTATTTTCTGCAACTAAACTCTATCAAAATCCTTTCTCAAATCCAAAAATTTGTGTGTTCTCAAAATCTTCAAAAACTCTTTTGGAAAACCCTCCTTGTAAACATTTACAAAAGTTTTTCATCACAAACTTGAGAGATCCAAATACTTTGATTGTTCTAGTCAAAACATTTTTTCCCTAAAATCTTTTTAATAGAAATGGCTAGAACACAATCTCTCCAGTTTGCTTCTCAGTAGGTAGGGGATCTTACTAACGTTGAATTTAAAACAAATAATGTCATAGGAAATTTTGAGTACCCTGAAAGTGTCCCATCCTCTAAAGACATTATAAAAATTTTATTCAACTGCCCACTCAAAACAGCCTTTGTAAAATGTCCTCAAGACTGTACCCAAACTACCTCAGGGAATTTTGGGCTACAGCTAAAGCCTCTAACCCGACACCTTCTATCGATGAGAATAACCTTAGACCACTCAGGGAGTATCTCATCGATTCAGTCTTAATGGGGCAACAATACACCTGGATTACAAAACATTTTGCACTTCAACAGGGTTAGATTATAACAAAGGTACTTATGTCGCCCATCCTGAACCCTCCACAGTGAAGGATGGGTTAAAACAAATTGTTTTAGATCCAACTTTTTTAGACAAGACCCTAGTCACTAAAAGCTCATTCCCGTGGCTTGGAGGATCCTCTTCACTTTTGTGATTCAGGTCCTCGGCGGGAACCACTCATCCAATGAACAAGTTAACTCTATTCAGTTGATGATGGCATACTGCTTGATGAATGGGGTCACTGTCGACATAGGGGAGATCATTTACAGTGATCTTGTAACGAAGCTACAAAGCAAAACTAGGACGGCACGTTTCAGTATCCTAGGTTTGTCTCTTATGCTTTGCAATCGTTATTAGGTTCAAATTATACTCAGGATGAAAAATTTGGAAATTTACCTGGCATCCTGAGCCCATCAAATTTTCAAAAGGACCCATCCCTTGTCACTCCCATTGAATTGACGGCCCACATGATTGTTGTAAACAATCAAAGTGGATCAGTGTCTCCAAACCCTGCTCCTAAAAAGAGAAAGGGAAGTCTCAGACTGGGACTAAGACTAAACCAAAGTCTCAGGGCCCCGAGGCTTCAGGAGCACAGCCTAAGAGGCACATTAAGCCCAAGACTAAACAGACACCCACAGACCAGGCAACAACCACCCCCGTGACAACGAAGGACACCGATACATCACAGTCAGTGCCCTTGGTCACACCTACTACTCCCCAAGATCCAGAGGGAAACAAACAACCCGCTGGTAGGGGAGCGCCTTACACCACGCCTGATGATGACATTAACAAATCCAAGTCTTTGTCTGGGGGCATACTGATCGATCCCAAAGACTCAGGGGGAAACAAACAACCCATCGATAGGGATACAACAATCACCGACTCCGCACAAAGGCACTGGGAAACACCCACCGGTGTTTTAGGGTCACAGGGGACAAAGACTCGGAGGGAAAGAAACAACCCGCCGATACGGAACCCAAAGCCAATCATGACTCCGGAGAAGGCACGGAAACTCCCACCGTGTCCGAGGGTCAACGGGGACAAAGACTCGAGAGGGATATATACCACCCCGCTGATATGGAACCCATCACCAACCCCTTGCTCACTATTGCTGATGTCACTGGTATTCTATTTTCAGAGGATGATCTTTGAAACCGAAGATGAAATTTTATCACCGAGAAGAAATGGACGCCGAGGTTCAATCAACAAGAGCCTCACCTGATCCAAAGGAGCATACTGAATCCCCATTCCAACATGATGATCATGCTTCTAAATCCTCCTCAAGCTCTGATGAATTCAAAGAGTTTGACAATGTTCTTCCCCTCACCTGAAAGGCGTTGGCTCGTGGATCACCGGGCTTCAAGGAAGCTATACTCGTGGGTTACTAAAACATTGTGGGAACAACATATCGAGGCTGCTGCAAGTTATGCGATTTAAAAAGAGATAAAGGGCTTCGATGAAAATGTTCATGAGCACAGGGACTTGATGTATGACCAAATTCACCGACTGGATGAAAATATGGCTAACTTCTTAAGGCACCTTCAGGATGCTGGCACAAAGATCGATGAAATCAAGGAGTTTGTCAGAGAAGACCCAACTCTTAACTCTCAAGTGCTAAAGGCTACTGAGGCATACTTGCAACAATCCTCACGCCTTACTGAACTGTTAGATCTGCTCAAATCTGCACATGTTCGTGGTCTTCCATCATCAGTCCAGTCTCTTCAAGCTACATTGGACTCTCTGAATATACAGGTGGCGACCATGGCTCGGGCATCCTCTTCCCGGCCGGAATCTTGGTCCCCGGATGACCGCCTTGGAGCTTCTCGGGCTAACTTGGATGCAAAGGTCACTGGCATTCAGACAGACACTTCAGAGATTAAGGCTATGATGACTGAAATCTATCAGGCCTTCAAGGGTCAAGCTGCTCCGTCCCCCTCAGCATCAACACCAACTCTTGCCCTCACTGACACTCCGGCAATAGTTGAGGGGGAGAATACTGTTGAAGAAACTCCTCTTCACACTGAGGGGGAGCAAACACCACCAGCCTCAGTTGCTCCTACATCATCTGCACCAAGATCGCAATACCAATCTCATCAGTCCCACCACCAACATCAACAACAACAACAACACTGACAGTAGTCACACCACCTATCATGACAACTACACCTCTTTTGGTCGCATCATCTTCCTCAGCCGTGACAAAGGCAAAGGCATAATGACAAGCTGAGCCTCGAGAAGATTCCCTATAAAATCGGTGACATCAATACCTGCTCACACCGATCGGCTAAGTAAACATCTTGCTAAAGAAGAAAGAAGATTGAAACTAGCTGAAGAAGAGAAAAGGAACAGGAAGCAGCTAAGGTTGTCGCCGAAGAAGATGAGAACATGGGACTAGATGCAGCAAGCTTCAAAAGGGTCGCAGGACAAAAGTTCAAGGCCGCCAGGCTGCTCAAATGACCGCAATGAGAAAGCAGATGAAGCAAAGAAAAGGAAAGCCGAAGAGCTCAGGCTAGAAAGGATTGATCATTACAAGTGGACAATGACAAGCCGAAGAAAGCCCTGAAAGAATCATCGATGTTAAAATCATCCCCAATACCAAACCACTGGCAATGAATGTCTACAGGGGGGATGATAAGAGACATTTTGAGATTCATGATCCCCTAAAATTCACTGACTTTGGGATCACTGAACTCGATGAACTTGGTCCAATTATTGAAAAGAAGCAAAACAAGGTGGTCAAGGATCCGATGAAAATGCTCAGCAAAAGATATGAAAGGCTGAGGGATGCACCAGCCCAACGGGAATTCACCTGCCTTGATCGCACCTCAAGGATCTCAACCACAAGCTTCCACCTGGAAAAGGAAAAGAGTTGAGTTCCAACCGAAATCAAAGTGCCTGGCCTAGAATGCAAAGTAGAGCTGCCTGAGGGTGTCAAATTTGTGAACTGTTTGGTGATTGAAGAGCCTGAAAGAGGGCTATTCCACATTGATGTCCATGGAAACCCAGAATTTCAAAGATGGAGTGATATTGATCAGTGGTGTAGCCGCAATGATCAGCTATATACCAGTGGCCTCTCGGATCCAATCCCAAAGAAACATCAGGTTCTCAAGACCAATGCAAAGATAAGAGACCACCCTGACAGGGAAACACTCATCACCAAGAAAGTGAAGCTCGAAGCATCTGGGTATCCATCCGACTGACATCATTTTATCCTTTTGTACTAGTGATAGGAAATATGTAATCCGATCAATAAAAGATGTATGTTCTTGTCAAATTACTCAAATGTTCCTTATTGTATTCATTAGTACATTCAGTGTAAGAAGAAGCCTTTTTGCTCACTTACACTGATCAAACACTTAGGCTATTTGTATATCCAAATAGGGTAAGACTGTTGGGTTCAAGTAAATACCCAAACCCCTTAAACTAGGATTTGAATAGAAAATATCCTAAGTATTTAATGTGTTAAACACAATCAGTCACTGAGCATAGTCTCTCAAAGTGAGCTATCTTCAGACACTTAGTATGAGGCGAAGAAGGAGCCTCTCCACTCTGCAAGGCGGAACTTAAAGGGTGAAGACTAAGTCAAGAAGAAGATAGTGGATTCAGTGAGTGATGACAATAACTCACCGAATCCCTTCGACTCCTCTCCAACTGTTAAACACTGAAGACAAACGAAAGAAGAGATCAAGACTTTAAAGACTGAAGAATGAGCTGGATTAGGTGGGAAAGTTTTACCCAGATAAAAATAAGTCCCTCAAGTGTTTATCCAGTCTATACACAGTCTCAATCTATCAAGATCATATCTTCCCATTTATAGTAAGCAGCGATTCTCTATCAAGGAAAGAAGCTTCACGCCTACTATAGAAAGGTGAACAAAGAACCGAATATATCAATATTCGTGTTTTCTGTGATCCATGTTTTTGTCTTCTAGGATAAAGTTAATAATCATACTTGTATAAATAGCATAAGAGATTGAGTGAAAAGTTTAAGCTTGTGAATTGTAAAACACACACACACAAGCCAACTTTTCACTCCTCCAAATACAACTTTATCCTTGAGCTAGCTCGGTGGGTTCTAAGAGTTGTGCTCAGACTTAGCCTGAGCTTAGAGAGGAGTCAACCAAACTTTTTCATTTCAATCCTAAGTACTATTCCGCAAGTACTTGGGTAACGTATTCTTTTGATTTATTTCTAATAAGAATATGATGTTGAAAATTACTCTGTGTGTTTTACTTATGTTAACTTCAGTCATTATTCACTGTTAAATTGCTTTAAGTACTTAATTGTCCTTTTTTAACAATAGTGAATAGGGAATAACATACACAACCACGACCATGACCATGCACCAGGGCTGTTGACTCATTTCCCATGTGAAGAATAGAACAATCATTCAATGACTCATAAGTCATGAACCAAAGATCTATCTTTGCACACATGAACAGTTGCTCCAGAGTCACCCAACCACGCAACATCATCATCCTGCACATAGTTAGATTCAGATACATATGTAACATAATAAACCTAAAGAGATTTATTAAACATATTCTGACCTTTCAGATGAACTGAACCATTCCCTGATCCACTAGTGCCTGATCCATTGGTTTTACTACCAATCATAACACCCTTGCAATCCCTTTTAATGTGACCAGATTTGCCACATTTCCAACAAGTAGGTGTTCCCTTCTTGTTAGGGTCTACCCTTGTATTATCCTGATGTTTACGTTTAGCCTTGTTGTCATTGTACCTGGTGGAATTGTTATGCTCCACCATATTGAAAACAGATGTACCAGTATCATTGCTACTCTTTGGCTTGTCATTATCCTGCACCCCGAGGGATTCCTCAATGCGCAAATGACTGCCCAACTCAACAAGAGTTAACTCATCCTTTTTATGTTTCAAGGTATGCTTGAAATCTTTCCAAGCACGAGGAATTTTATCAATGACACAAGAGACTAAAATAGCCTCATCCATGTGCATTTTATGTTGTGTAAACCTTCCAAGTATACCAAGAAGTTCATTGTATTGTTTCGTAACTGGTCTTGAATCAGTCATTTGTAATTTGTGAAATTACTTACAAGGAACTTCTTACTTGATGCATCCTCAGCCATATATTTGGCATCCAAGGAATCCCATAGTTCTTTGGAAGATTCAAAATTCTGATAAATAACAAAGAGAGAATCAGACATACCATTGAGGATTAAACCTCTGCAAATGTAATCATCATTCTCCCATTTGCTCATCTACCCGATCTGTTCCACAGTAGCATCATCCCCATCATCAGGAATAGGAGTGGTTAGCACATACACCACGCTCATGCTGGAAAGCAAAAAGTGCATCTTCTTCTGCCATCTCCTGAAGTCCACCCCTTCAAACTTATCAAGCTTGGAAAAGTTTAAAGCCATGTGTTTCATAGCAGCAGCAGCCATTGATTATCACAAAATAGTTTACTTTGATTGTTGGTGGTATAGCGCCAAGAACAAGGTTAAGATAATCAACAGCAGAAACAATACCAAAACAGGTTACCGGATATCACTTGGAATCGTGTTATCACTTTCCAAAGTAAACTATTCGACCCTAATGCCTGGGTATCATGAATATCTACTTGGGATAAGACCAAATGTATGTTAATGATTTAGGCACAAATCAATAACCCTTTTGCTTACAAGTGCTTATCGTTTTCTGTGTGTGTGTCTCATGCATTTTTGTGTTGATCTCTATTTATAGTAGAGATTACTCAACCCTAGTCAATGGAATTATATGTGATTAGCGGCCAATTAATACCACACAATAAGCCTCCATAGTGATAGGAATAGTGGTTACATGACCAATTAAATGTGGTCATTATGCAGTTGTAACTACCACTTGAATAGGTCAATGCCTGTTACAAGTTGATTCCAGCACTACCAGTAGGAACTTGCCTACCAGAACTAACTTAGTACTACCAGTAGGAACTTGCCTACCAGTACTACCTTAGTACTACCAGTAGGAACTTGCCTACCAATACTAACACTGAATCTCACCACTATTGAGTCAGGGTGTTCATGGACCTTATGGGTGTACACTCCGTACCTCCTGACCCATTACCAGGTGTGAACTAATCCCACAAGTGCACTAAATTTTCCAACAACTATCAGATAACTTGGCACCTTTATCCGCATAGCAAATAAACTGTCAATGCTTGCACTGTTGATCATTGAATTGGGGTTAGGGTGTGATGATAGTCTTAGATATTTGACTGAATCGTGTATAATCCACTTTCTAAATAAAGTATTTCGATCCTTATTGCCTAGGTTACACGAAATCCCTATTAGGATCAGACAATCAAAGCACTCTGTTTCTAGGCATACATGACAGAGTAAAACAAAGAGGATTGTATGTTTTCGTATGTTCAAATGAGACATATGAATCTGTTTATAAAACAGATTATTTGACAGTTACAAAACAGTTAAAGTTGGTTAACAACCAACTATCATAACTGTTAGGCCAGGAGTCATGATGGTTGGGAAAAGGCGGAAAAACTGGTAATCCATTTAGATAGCCAAATATACCGTTTGGGTTAACGTTTTTGAGTATTCATTTTCGGCATACCTTTGGATCTTTATGGGTGCATAATGACTTCAATGATTTCATCACATCCTTGTTGAGCATTTTTTGGGCCACCATATCAGAGACAAACCCCAACTTGCCCACAACTTGCAAGATGGATTTTAGTTCTTGAGGGCCAACAAATGTAAGTACCATTTTGATAAAAATCTCAAAAAATTGAGAAAAACTATTATTGATAACGGCATAACCCGGGGAGGCCAAAAGATGACGTTTTAAGGTACCACGTCATTTACATAGTCGCCGATAATCATCGTTCATCAGAATATGGAAAACATTAGGGTGATACATCATATATGTAACACAACGACACTTGGGGTTTTTTTGGTATTTTACCCAACATCTGGCGGGATAACGGAGCCTTGTCGAAAAAATGATGCCTCACCGGGATGTTGGAGGGGTGGGATTAGAAGTCACAGATACAACAGGATGTTGATACCGCCGTCATGATCTGATTGATCCAAGAAAGTGTTAAGTGACGATGGCGTTTTAGAGTTGAGGGCTGTTTTGGTTGCCGAATATGTGTGTGTGTGTGTGTGTATGAGAGAGAGAGAGAGAGAGAGAGAGAGAGAGAGTGTGTAACGTATTCAATTCGAAAACAAAATAAGAGAGTAGCATGATCTGAAACCCTAGTCAACCAAAAACTATTATGTGGCATCGTTTTGAATTTTACGTGAAATGAAAATAAGGAAAGTGCAAGGGAGTAGTCTTATTATTTCGTGTAATTTTGTTATTTAGCAAGGACTACTTTTTTAAGTAGGCATACAATTTTTCTATACTCATAAGTTCACATCCGTAAATATTGGTTCTGTAAACACGTGTGTACCAAACCTGATCCATGGTTGTAGTGATCCGTAAGTTGACTTATTAAAGGTGGGTATATACTTTTGTGCTTGATTTACTCTATATGTACCGAAGATTCTATGCTAAAATTGACCAAAGCAATATTTTACACAAAGATGGTTATTTTGGGTAAAATTAGTTTGCACATTCTAAAGTTAAAATAATTTACATTTAAATTAGATAACCAAAAATCATTATCAGAGCATGCATTTAATTGTAAAAAAAATATTTGTTTAATTTATGTATAAAATTATGTTGTTTTGTCATTATATTTACTAAAACTATGATATTACTTCATTTAAGTTGTCAGTTAATTATAACTAATTGATACTCTACTAGCTCAATGTTATGTTTCTTTTAGGTTTTTTAGGCTTTGCAAAGAAAGAATTATTATTTATAGATTCATTCGAACACCCCCGATCGAAAGTAACCATTAAAACTATTTTTCTAAGAATTACGACACAAGTTTCAATCAAATGTACCATTACATCTTTCCTGTGAGTTTTTGTAGAATGTCAATTTTTTTTTTGTTAAACCTTACTTTGATGGAGCTGTACGCGTTTAAGTTTCATTTAACTCAATTTATTTTATAACTATTTAGCTAAACAAATGCAACATGTCTCAATTAAATGCACGATCTTATTCCCACACTTCAATAATTTACACAAACATTACGCAATGAACAATTATATACAACCAGTGTGAATCGCACGGATCTGAATATCTCGTATTTAATAACAAAATTATGTTAATTGTCATGAGTAAATTCAATTATTGCCTTATATTATTAAATATTACAAGTTTTTTCAAATACTAGTAGAAAGTTTGTTCTCGAGGTGAATAAATGATAAGGAGGTGAAGGAGGCTAGTAATAAAAGAATCAAGAATGAATTGAGACAAACAACCCAAACATTGGGTTAAGCCCATCCAGGCACGAAAGACAACAAAAGAAGATAAGATAAAAAGAAAAGAAAAACCCTTCATTTTCTTCATCACACAGCTTAAACCCTGCCCAAACCGGCTTAAACCCTAAACTCACCCTGAAAATGTTTGGTGTTAAAATCCTTTCAGAGCATGAATCGGAGATGGTGGCGGCCATAAAAAATCCATCAAAGAAGAAAGATCGAATCACAATTCTAAAAGAGAAGTGGTATTTACTGATAAGGATGAAGAAAAAATTGCTCACGACACATCAGTTAGGATTTTACGACAAATGAAAGAATTCTGCAATTCGGGAAAAGAAGAAGACAAAGGTGTTGTTGAAGGGAAGTCATTGTTAAAAAGATTAGTTATATTTTTCATGGTAAGAGTCAAGGCCGTATAACTTTATTATATGTGTTTGTTGAATTTATTTCCATTTATATGTTGTATAATTCAGGAAATATTTGTTTTGATTTGCTTGTGTTTGAAAAGTGTTATTTAAATTAGGAAACTATTTAATAGTCCGGATCTTTTGGTTTGAAGAATTTGAAAATCATTTGTCCTGATTTGTTCTCACTTCACCATATTAAATGCTTTTCGGGTATTTTTGGTATTTGAATATTATATGGAACATTGTGATCTATCTATTATTGTACATTTGGGTTACTTTTATAATTGGTTCATCTGTTTGGGTATTAATGTTTCTTGTCTTGAATGTGAAAACTAACCTACGATTATTCTCAAACTGCATTAATGCAGATAGTTAATACCATGTGACATTCAACTTGCATACATAAAAATATGACATATACATTTATATAAAGGTTAATAAGTGTCTTAAAAAATGAGTGGATAATTTACATTAAAAAGATTAACTACTGTTGGTGAACAAAGCAAACAAGCTTTAGTCGGATTAACATAATTATTGATGATCAAACATAAGATTCTTTAGGTTTCAACATATATTACAAGTCACCTAATAAATACTCTTTTGGTCACAAATTAATACTTCATGTTTTCTCTATAGGATGTCTTAATTTAATTGTCACTACTCCCTCCGTCTCAACACATTATTAGTAATTTTTAATACACTAAGTAATGATCAACCAACATATAAGATTTAAAAGTTTATAATAATGAATAAGAATCGAGTATTAGTCAATTATAATTTCGAGGAATTAGTGCCTCCATAAAATCTTTGTTAGAAGCTTAATACTTTCATCAAGTTGACTTTATCTAATTTTGACTGTACATCTAACCCTTGACCCAACCTTTATATACATTATAGTAGTGAAAGTATAGCTATCATAGTCAGGGTGTTGGTCTCTAATTCTTTTAAAATGAGATGATATCACTATGTGTAACTTCTGGCAAATTCTAACACCTTAATCTGCATAAGGGTTGTTAAGTGTAGCTTTCTAATGCTTTTTTGGTAAGTTTCAAATGATGCGATTTTTTTCTGTGTTTGCTTGAGATATATTGTTTTGATGTCGATTATGTTTCTGATATGGTGTTTGCGTTCGATTGTTATGGTGTTGGATGCTTTGTAGCTAGACCAAGCATTCCAAGTCTGGTGCTATGTTAAACATGATAGTGTGACTTCAATGATGCCGAAACAACTCTTACTTTGATGAGGAACTTGATAGATGCAAAACATAACTAACAATGAGTATTCAAATGGTGTCAGGATGTCTAACGCTGTTGGTAGCTAAATATTTATGCTCTACTATGATGATAATGCAATTTTCAAAAAAGTACGCTCTTTAGATTCACAAGTGTGCCTTATCGGATTATCATCAAATTTCTGTTTTGACTCAACCAGTTGGACTGTACAAAATCAAAGATGAGCATTCTGATTACATAAATAAATAAAAAGGCTACAATGTTATTGGATTTAGTACCTTCCATCATGTAATTTTTTTTTATCTAATAACTAAATATAATTTTTGATCAGTAGCAGGGATAAGATAAGCAAAATGTTATCAAAATTTACTGAAGTATGAATATTGAACACAAGACTAAGAAGTTTAGACATAACATATTCTGAATATTGGTTGATTTGACCGAATTCTTTTATTATATCAAGTTATCAACATTTGATTTTGTACAATCGAGACTTTGATAATCTCTACTAATTGAAAGTGAATCTGTGTGGGCAGGGACTGGTAACAACAAAGAGGATGATAACAAGAAGGAGATGAATACTAAGAAGAAGAATGAAGACAAGGATAATAACAAGAAAGATGGTGAAGAGGACAAGAAACAAGATCAAGAGAAGAATAAGACAACTAAGAAGAAGAATGAAGAAAAGGATAATAACAAAAAAGATGGTGAACAGGACAAGAAACAAGACCAGGAGAAGAATAAGACAACTAAGAAGAAGAATGAAGATAATGATAATAAGAAGGAGAAGAAGAAAATCACCTTGCACGAATATCACCACTATTACCACCATCATTATGCCTCAGCCCACCAACCAAGAAATTTAAATGATTGGAAACACCCTTGATAATGATAGTGATGAAGGGGTTCCGCGGTCTCACCAGACTCTTACAGAATTATATTTGGTAGTGTTAATTATTGTAAAAACTAATGGTGACTAACATCATCACTGATAACTCAGTGTTTTATCATATATATTTTCACTCCATCACCGCTAACTAGGTGTTACATTACATTTTCATTTCACCAAAGAACGTCACCATTAACAAGGTGTAATAAAACTACAACTTCACGACCCAATCATGCTACACTTATACACAAATATATATATCACTATTAAATACAAACTACCCACAATATACTTACACAAAACAAAAATAATTTGGTCGTGTATACAAAGAAGTCGATCGATTACACGACCAAACCATTATTAGATGTACTCAAAACCTCCACAGTAGGACCGTCTTCAACAACGCTAGCCTTTTTCCCATGCAGTGCTAAGATTCTTTCCATTCGATATATTCTTGGTTTTTTCATTAAAAGAACTCAATAGAGTTAATATCCACCTCTCTCGTATCATCACTCATCACATAAACAACCAAGAAACCCTAAAACCACACACAAGATAATGAACCCGTTGAAACACAAAGATAAACAAGACCCTAATCTTCAATTGACCAGAAGACTGATTAAAGCATAATCAAAACCAAGACCTAACCGGCCTCAATTGAATAAGCACAGAATAATGATTGGATAATAAAGCATGCAATAGATAACCCTAGACAGCAAGAAGACGAAACCCTAAACCTAACAAATCAACAACCAAATAAAGAACAATTAAAGCATCATAATCAAATGATTAAACAGCAATAATATGAATGTTATGAGGTATAGAGATCAGTAGGTTAGGATTAAACGATTTAAAGATGGGGGTAGAGGACAACCGTCAATTTCGCCATGCAAACGAGAGAGCGTATTTTTTAGGAGTATCACCAATTCTATAAAGGTTCTGGTTTCTTTGGTTGTGGATCTGTGAAAGGCTTGATTTAAAATTGCAAAAAAAATGATGATTTATAACATGTAACATTTATCAATAGCTACTAAAAATGCACCGAAAACATATCTTCAGCGCCGCCACTAGAAGAGCTTGATCTTTCTGCCCGCTTTCTTATACTTAACATCCACCACCAAAACCTCGTTATCTTCATGGTTGATCTCTTTAAGTGGAATCTAATTGGAACTGTTCTTGGCTTCATTACAGAATGTAACTTTTCTACAAACTATAAATTTGTATCATTACGTGGAATCTAAAATCGAAACCAAAATCCGATTCTCTCTTTAATATGTCTTGCTATATTCTTATATAAATTGGTAATATGTATAGATTCATTAACCAGTTTGAAGATGAAATACTGCTCTTGAACATTGTTTTCGACTAAATTTAATATAAATTAGGCTATCTAGGGCTAGATTTGATTTGGCGAGATCGAATTGCTGTAACTTCGATTAAATGACGCAATGAATGCTTCATGAAACCAAAAATACTTAACCTATTGGGATCTAAAATGAAGAATCAAAAGCAAAAGATGTAGATTAACTAATCAATAAACCTCATGAAGAAACAGTTTTGCTCAGTTCTCAATTAAGTCGATATGAATGTTGAACATTACTTCTATTTAATACGAATCTCTAAACCAATCTTTAATACGAATCTCTAAACCAGTCTCTTTTTCAATATAACTCTTTATCATTCTGAATATTTCTAGAGTTTTTCGATATTTATTCGCTTTCTCTTTATATTCTTCATGCTCATGTTTAAAGTTTTCAGCTTCTTTTACCATCATTTCAATTGCACTCTTGGAGAGTCTTCTCTTTGCGTTCGTGATGATGAGTTTTTCCGTCTTACCAGTTGGTGATAACTTTACCGTGATTGTGAGGATACCATTTTCATCTATTTCAAAGCATGTTTCTAATTGCGAATCCTCACAACCGGCATGAGGAAATCCAGTAATTCTAAACTCCGCTAACAAATGGTTATGTGTTGATCTAGCTCTTTCACCTTGATGCACAAAGAAAGTTCATGCATATTGGTTGTAATGACCTCAGATTAAAACTTTTGTATATCTTTGTAGGTATTGGAGTGTTTCATGGGACCATAACACAGAATTTATCTCCTTCTAACTCTATACCAATTGACAAAAGAGTGACGTCCACAAGCACTAAATCACAGACATTGTTACTTCCACTCAACTTTGCGTACCATAACAGCTACACCATATGCAACCGCCTCATCAGGGTTCACACTCTTGCAAAGCTTCTTGCCATCAAAATATTCCTGCAACATACTCTGGACCATTGGTATCCTAGTTGAGCCTCCAACTAGAACAATCTCGTCTACACACGATTTTTCCATTCTCACATCCTTTAGACACTTATCTAGGGTCTTAAGGCAACTATAGAACATGCTCATGTTGAGTTCTTGAAATTTAGCTCGAGTAAAATTCATAGAAAAATCTATCCCCTCGTGCAAGCAATCCAATTCTATAGATGTCTCAAGAAGCGGCCGAGAGAATCCTTTTTCTCTCTCACAAGCTACTCTCAACCTCCCTAATGCTTTTGGTTCCCCTTCGTTCCTTTGTAAAATCTCCTCTTGAATTCTCGAACACAGTAATCCACCATGCGATTATCAAAATCCTCACCTCCTAAGTGAGCGTCACCCGAAATAGCTATCACCTCAAAGTTGTTACTACCCCTCCCTCAATGGTCATCAGAGAAACATCAAAAGTACCACCACCCAAATCAAAGACAACAACATTTAGCTTGCCTGATTTCTTATTATCTAGACTATAAGTTATTGCAGATGTAGTAGGCTTGTTGATCATGTGGATGACGTTTAAGCCAGCAATACTACCTGTATCCTTTGTAGCTTGACGTTGTGAATCGTTAAAATAAGCAGGGACTGTTATGACAACATCTTCAACGACTTCTCCAAGGTATGCCTCAGCGGTTTCTTTCATATTGGCAAGAATCATGGATGAAATTTCTTCGTCCGTAAATTCCTTATCTCGACCTTTGTAGGTGACAACAACCTTAGGTGCATCGGAAGGCCCTTGTATCACCTTAAAAGGCCACCACTTTATGTCTTCTTGCACGTTGGAATCATTATAATTCCTTCCAATTAACCTCTTAGCATCTACAAATATATACTTCCACACTTGGCTATAGACTTATAGTCAATAAATAGCATTGTTAAATTATAAAGCATATCAACAAAAAAACTTCATGCCACCAAGTAATATACTAGTAACTATATAAGGTTGATGAGGCAATATAAATTACTGGTGATGTGTGTTAAATGCAAGATTGATGACTAGTAGATATTGAGTCATAATCATTGCTTATATAGAAAAATATATAATTCTCATGTTTAAGTTTTATATCTAAGCACATAAATGCTTAATATAATGATCAAAACATGTGTCAAATAGAGAAATCTAGTTAGAGGGGGCAATCGGATAGACGAATTTTTGTAAACAAGAACTTTGAAAATTATTCGGGTCGGGTATTGCTTAAAACAAAATACACCATTTTTGTTGTTAAGGCAATGAATACTTACAACTATAGGTGTGTGTTTGTGTTAAAAAAATGAAATTAAGCCAAAGACAAATTTGATACTGGCAAATTAAAGATGTAAATTTAACAAGTTAATTTGGACAAGATTATTTATGTTAGTCACTAAAATATGAAAGTTACAACACAAAGAAGATAATACAAACTGTTGAATAATATGAAGGACTAAAGTTGTCAAGTTTCAAAGTCTTAAAGAAGTTTATGTCTAAAGTGTTAAAGAGAGAAGTGCAGGGGCTTAAGTGAAATATGATTGAGTATATAATATCTCATCCAGCATTAGCGTTTGAGATCTCTTATTCATTCGTTTAAGTCTCTCTCTAAGTTTCACACAGTTATATTGTTGTCTTTGATATCAATCTTGATATCTATTAGTTTTCTCAGATCAAGATAAATCTCTTTATTTGATCTTGTTGAGTCTGAGTGTTGAGTGATCTTTGTGGTGAGATTACTGGTATCTTCCTAGAAGAGATCAGTTGGGTTTTCTTTGTATTTGTACTAGTAAGCACCCAGTTGGGGACTTGTCTTCTTACATTGTTATAATAAAAGATACACCAAGGGATGGTTAGTTGGGTGTAATTCTTAGTTGTTGTGTGCTCTTGATCATTTTTGCATCGTATCAGAGCGCACAGTTCTGATATGGTGGTTTTGAGATTCTAGGGTTTCTAGGGTTTCGAAGGTTTTTTGGGGTTTCTTGCAATTGAAGTTTTAATTGGTTAATTGAGGCTGTTTTCTTAACGGCTGTGGTTGATTTGATCTGTTTGGGTTTTGATCTGGTGAATTTGTGGGTTTCTTGGTTAGGGTTTTTAAAACCCTAATTTGGAAATTTGGGGGTTTATATCCCTGGTGGTTTCTTGTTGGTTCTGGGCCCGTTCTTGGCTACAATCTCACTAGGCTAAGTGAATCTAGTGAGTTTGTACCTCATTCCGTTAGTATCTCACTGTAAGTGTGTTTCTCTCTATTAAGACAACAATAACTTAGTTTAGAAGGTGCAAACGGGATAGTTAACATCTTGATCTGCCAACTTGATTGGTACGAATACCTACTCTGGCTGTCCCCAGTCTTCTGGCTGGTTTGTTGTTGATCTTGGGTGTGAGTTGTAGTTACTATATTATTGATGAGTGCTTATTCACTCATCGTTTTTACCCGCTTAAGACCTCAAAAAATGACTAAAAACACCCAAATACGATCAAAATATGTTAAAAATATCCTCGGAGTGTGTTTTATGTCTTTCAGGTACAAAAGGATTGAAAACAGAGCTTAAAACGGAAAATCGAAATAAATCGAAAAGTGCAGTCAAGACGTGGAAGCGCTTTCTACATTTCAGAAGCCCGAGACACGTTTTGAGAGTGATCAGGGGGAAAAACAACCAAAATCCTATTCCGAACCCAAAAAAATCTCACTTCACCCTTTCCCGACACCGATAATTTCCAAAACACCTTTTAAACCAAAATCCATTTTAAACCTTAAAACCGTTTTGTAAAATTCTATTTTTCTTACAACAAATTTTCTTTGTTAAAAAAAAACCTAACTACAAAAATACTTTTTACTTAAAACCATTTTTTACAAAAAATAAACTTTACCCTTTTTTCCTTTTAAAACCCCCTAACCCACGTGACCCTCTTCTCCTTCCTCCCACTATCCCCAAAACCAGATAAGATAATAACCCAATCCCTCCCAAGTTATCCCGCCAAGACCCCAAATCCTTTTGCCGCCCAAACCAACTCATATCCTAGTCACCTCCCACCTTCTTCCCCCCATCACTCTCAACCCTAGGAAGCTGCAACAAGAAGGGACAAAGGGGTTTCACATGTCCACAGCCACCTTGGCGATCCTTCCCCATTCCATTGGAGCTCTAGAAGTGAATGGCCAAGATCAAGCAGTTACTTCTCCAAAGCATTTTAATGGCCAAGATTATCACCAAAGAAGCACAAAGCTCCTCAGCTCAATTTAATCTCACATAACAAGCACAACATCGAAGCAGTTGAAGAGTGAAGCCTCTAAGTATAAATAGCTTATCATGTAGCCAAGCATAAGACATCCCTTACTTAGTTTTTCAAAAAGTTTCTTTTACTTTTCTTTTGTAATGCAAGTTTTTTTTTATTAATGCAAAATTATCTTTGTTACATTCTTCTCTCATCATCAGTTAAAATTAGATGTTGGTATTTCTAATCTGTCGAATTAAGTTGAATGTAAGGGATCAAATTCTGTTTTGAAGCAAAAAACCCTCTGAGGAAATGTTTGGGTCAGGGCATTAAGTAGTTAAAAAAAAAAAAAAACGAACTATGCAAAACAGCAGCTTTGCTGTTGGTTTTTCCCCACTTTTCACGACTTATTTGGTATTGAAAGTTTGCAAACCCAGTTTTTATGTAGTCTTTGTGACCCCAACTACCTTAGGTTTCAGTTTCTAGCATTAGAATCACCTCTAGCATAAGTAAAATAAATTTGAAATCTGATCTGTGACCCGCTTTTTACTCAGACGATCTCTGGTTAAGTAGTTATCGACTTATTTTAAGCTATCATGACCTTTTCTTGCCCACCACTTAGCGTATTTTGATAATCCGTTGTGCTAACTTCATTTTTGAAGCTTTTCTTTGGCCCGAAGCTCCACTTCTCACTCAAAATAAGCTCTAAATGTACCATCCCAGTTGTTCCTAAGCCTGCAACTCGGACAACAGTCATCCTTTTTCTTCCTTCTTTAGCTTATCAGTAGCACTTATAGCTTATTTAGGATTGGGTATGTATAACTTAGTGCTTATCACCTGCTTATCTTAGTACTTATTTGCCTTGTAACTGCCAAAGGAGTGTTTGGTTGTTTGCTTAAAAAAGGAAGTTAGTTTAATTTTTTTTTGGAACTGTTGAGAAAAAGCTAAGCTTACAGCTTATGTAAGCTTTTCTTTAAAAAGTTTTCACAAAAAAATAATGTTGCTTTTGATCTCAGTGATGAGGTGTAAGAAGAGATTTTGAAAGTAAAAATTAATTTTCAAAAAGACAAGAGGAGGGAGTCGAACCCCTGACCTCCTGCCTATCACAGGCTCAACACCACAACACTCATGTCCAACTTGCCCTTGGGTCTTTTTCATTATTTTCTTGCATAATTAAATCTTTAAATAGACTTAGCAGTTTTAGTTTTAAGTACTTCTTTGCTTATTTGTTAGCTTATTTGCTTAACTACACACTGTTTTCATATTTTTATTAGATCCAGTAACATTTAAAGTACTTTTAGTGATTTTTTCAGATTTTTATAAATTAGTTTAGTATTTTTAATTAATTAATTAGATTAAATTAGTTTTTAATTTGTAGTAGTTATTTTACAAGTCGAAAAAATTCCCTGCTTTTTTCTAAAATTATTTTTAGTCAAATAGAACGTAGGAAAAATTGATTTCACACCCGTCGCCTTTAAATTGCAAAAGTTTTACGTTTATGGCTCGGGTGGTTACCGGTTTTTACGTTTTTTTAGTTTTAGCCCCCTAGGACTTAGTTTAGCCTCGTTTTATCATTCCTTAGGCTTAGTAGTAGTTAATTTGTAGTTTATTAGGTTTCCCTTGCCTTAATTACTTTCCCGTTAATTAATTTGTAGAAAACGTAACTCAAATCAAACAAATCATTAAAACCAATTCAAGTTCAAATCACGAAACTCAACGATTCCTTCAATTTCACACCTCGTTTGGACACGACCCGGGAAATCACTTTTCCGGTATCACTTTTATCACACCCATAAGATTTGATACGTTAACCTTTTTCCTAAAGGGTTAATTTGTCGAATTTTACGGTTATACGTTGATATTGTGTTTATTTCACCACACTCACTTCAATCGAATCAAATTTTGGCGCCGCTGCCGGGGAGGTGTGTTGCGACAATATCGTGAAGTTTTTGCGATTAGTGACTTGAAGAACCTTCCTCGTGAAGTTATTGTTTTTATAAAAATACAAAAAATACAAAAATATTTTTCTTTTCTTTGTATATATATGTAAAAGATTAAAAATACAAAAAGATTTTTGCTTGTTGTTTTAAATAAAATAGAAGACACAATCAATATAACATTCTCAACTGAGGTGTTATCATTATAAGTTCCGAACAAAAGATTTAAAACTTGCCTTTGTGTCGCTCGTGTTTTGGTTTATTTCTATCGGATAAACAAACTGTGTGAGGGGTATAAGGACGGCCTGACATTAAATTGCGGCTGAAAAGAGGCGGGGTTTTAATAAGCTTCGCGCTGACCTAATAAGCTTCTCCGCTCCTTTGTGCGTTTATCTTATAGAAGTGATCAATTCACTTGGGATTATTGGTTTAAGTTCACTGTGTTTTGCCTCGGTCTTGTTTTAATTGATAGTGTTGTTTTTGGAAGTGCATGCGACTCGCCGCAAGCTCGTAGACGTAACCGTAACCAAGCAAACGTACCGAGATACGTGCCGTCGATCAAATCACAATGACACATAACCAAGGAACGGACCTCAAGTCCCAAGCACGGTCCACAAGATCCGCCCCGATCTCCGAACGATGGAGGAGCTCTGCCAACCCACGATGGATGGACGGGGTGGTCCAATTGCCCCGCTTAACATCGGAACACGGACTTTGGACTTAAGCATCACATGATCCAACAAGTCCAAAGCTTTTGCCAATTTCACGGAAGGGCGGGTGACGATGCCAACAAGCATCTCGATAAATTTCTCACCGTCACCCAAAGTATGAAGCAAAATGGGGTCACCGATGACGCCCTTCGCTTATATCTCTTTCCTTATTCTTTGACGCTTCATGCCACCGCATGGTTTGATCGTCTTCCCAAGAATTCAATCCATAGTTTCGACGAAATGATCTCCAAATTCTTGGCGAAATACTTTCCACCGTCGATGGTGACGGAACTACGGAATGAAATCGTAATTTTCGGCAGAACCCGATGAGTCCTTATTTGAGTCATGGGAACGCTATAAGCTTTCGATTGATCGATGTCCGAACCACAATATGTTGCTTGTCACCCAAATAGATACATTCTATAACGGGTTAACATTGAGACATCGTGACACAATCAATGCTGCCGGTGGTACCTTTATGATCTCATCGAAAACATGACTGCCCACCACAATTATTGGGATTCCTCAACCGAGAGGAGTGAGTCAATGAGATCTACCACTCTTCCATCTTCGGAATACACAACTCTCACCAAAAAGATCGAAGAAATATCCACTGCTGTACTTAAAATGAGTCTAAATAATAATCAACAAGTGAATGTAGTGAACAAGAGTTGTGAAACTTGTGGTGGTCCACACCCTTATTTCGAGTGTCCAACCTCCGGTGGCTTCACTCAAGAGAGCGTATATGCTGCTTCGGGTTCCTACAATACGGGAGGTAATTCTTACCAACCGCAAGGAGACCGTAACCTTCTAAGCTATCGTTCCAAAAATTACCTTGGACCACCCGGGTTTAATCAAAATCGAACAATCGAATGTGCAAAACAGAAATAATCAGTTTAATCGAATCGAATCGGAATTTTCAAAATCAAGGAAATTTCAATCAAAACCGATTCCAAGCTCCGCAACAAAATGTTCAAGCTCCACCTCCTCAAGCTTCCATTGACATTGCTAATTACATCAAAAACAATGAAGCTAAGATGGTGTCCATGAAAAATCAAATTACCACTTTAAAGAATGATTTCACTTCTGAGCTTAGAGCTACTAGCAACAAGATTGATCAATCTCATAGCAAGATTGAAAGCATGATTGCTAGTCTCATGAGTCAAAAGAGTCAAGCTTCAACTTCTGGAGCTCTTCCGAGTAACACCATTCCCAACCCAAAGGGAGAGTTGAATGTTATTGCTACTCGTAGTGGTAAATCTTATGAGGGACCCTCGATGCCTAATCCTTCTCCGGTGAGGGATGTGGAACGAGAAACCGAGGAGCCAAAGGACAAGGTGCATATCTCAAGCCCACGGTATCAAGCACAAGTCCAACCTCCGGTTGTCCTACCTCCAATTCCGGAACCCGTTGTTCCGATGACCATTCCTAAGCCTTCACTTCCTTATCCTTCAAGGCTTAATGACCAAAAGCTCCGTGATAAGACTAGTCAACAAATGGAGAAGCTTATCCAAATCTTTCAAGATTTGCACTTCGAGATTAGTTTCGTGGACGCTCTTCTTCTTATGCCCAAGTTCGGTCCGACAATCAAGAATTTGTTGAATAACAAAGAAAAGATTTCTGAAATGGCCAAAACTTCATTAAACGAGAATTGTTCGCTGGTTATCCTCAAAATGCTTCCCGAAAAGCTAGGAGACCCCGGAAAATTCCTAATCCCGTGTGATTTTCAAGGAATAGTTCAATGCTCCGCTTTGGCCGATCTTGGTGCTAGCATTAACTTAATGCCACATTCCATGTGGAAAAAGCTTTCATTACCTCCGCTTACACCTACGTGTATGATCCTCGAGCTTGCGGACCGCACAAATTCTCGTCCGCTAGGTATAGCCGAGGATGTATTTGTGAAAGTAGGCAAGTTTCATTTCCTCGCCGACTTTGTTGTTGTCGAATTTGATGCCGATCCCCGAGTACCCATCATCCTTGGGAGGTGCTTCTTAAAAACGGGTCGTGCATTGATCGACGTTGATAAAGGGGAAATTACTTTGAGGTCAAACAAGGAAGCCGTTACTTTCAACCTCGATCAAGTTACGAGATACTCCCCCAATTATGAAGACACTTCCGTCAACATGATTGATGTCATGGACATTGTTTCGGAGGAGTATTCTCAAGAACTTCTTGGATTCTCGAGTGGCAATCCCACTTCGGTTGATCCCATCGTTGCTCTCTCTTCCCCTCCCCTCACTCTGTTTGAGGGAAGTGACTTTATCTTGGAAGAGATTGAAGCTTACTTGTCTAGTGACTCGGTTTCATGGGAAATTGATCACGCTCCCATCGACATCGAGGGAGACATTCTTCTCATCGAGAAAATGCTCAATGAAGATCCTTCCTCACTCCCTCCTCAAGAACTTCATAAAGAGGAAATTAAAACAATTGAAAAATCTAATGATCCTCCCGAAGTCGAGCTTAAGGACTTACCACCTCATCTCGAGTACGCATTTTTGGAGGGTGGCAATAAATCACCCGTCATTATTGCTAAAGACTTGAGTGAGGATGAAAAAGCCGCTCTCATAAAGGTTTTGAAGTCACACAAGCGAGCCATCGCTTGGAAACTTTCCGACATCAAGGGTATTAACCCGGAATTTTGTACACACAAGATTCTTATGGAGGATGACTTCAAACCGGCGGTCCAACAACAAAGAAGGGTGAATCCTAAAATTCATGAGGTTATCAAACAAGAAGTCATAAAACTTCTCGATGCCGGATTGATTTACCCTATCTCGGATAGTCCTTGGGTGAGTCCCGTTCATTGTGTGCCCAAAAAGGGTGGCATAACCGTTGTTGAAAATGACGAAAACGAGTTGATTCCTACTCGATTGGTTACGGGATGGCGTGTTTGCATTGACTATCGAAAGTTAAATGAAGCCACCCGTAAAGACCACTTTCCCTTACCCTTCATGGACCAAATGCTTGAGAGATTAGCGGAAACGAATACTATTGTTTTCTCGATGGTTTCTCGGGTTACTTCCAGATACCCATTGACCCACAAGATCAAGAAAAGACCACATTCACGTGTCCTTATGGAACATTTGCTTACCGACGCATGCCTTTTGGCTTGTGTAATGCTCCCGACGCTCCAAAGGTGTATGATGGCTATTTTTCATGACATGATCGAAAAGACTATGGAAGTCTTTATGGATGATTTTTCGGTCTTTGGGGATTCTTTCCAAACATGTCTCTCCCATTTGGACAAGATGCTTGAACGTTGTGAAAACACGAATCTTTGTCTAAATTGGGAGAAATGTCACTTTATGGTTAAAGAAGGAATTGTCCTCGGCCATAAAATTTCTAAGAACGGGATTGAGGTTGACAAAGCTAAAGTTGATGTCATTGCAAAGTTACCTCCTCCCACAACCGTCAAAGGAGTTAGAAGTTTCCTTGGTCATGCCGGTTTCTATCGTCGTTTCATTCAAGATTTCTCGAAAATATCCTGGCCTATGACCCGACTTCTTGAAAAAGACACTCCTTTCGTCTTCTCTAGTGAGTGCATTGAAGCTTTTCAAACTCTTAAAAAGAAGCTCATGGAAGCACCGATTCTAGTTGCCCCAGATTGGGAATTACCATTTGAACTTATGTGCGACGCAAGTGATTTCGCCATAGGTGCCGTCTTGGGGCAACGAAAATCAAAACATTTCCAGCCTATACATTATGCTAGCAAAACCTTGACCGAAGCTCAAGCACATTACACTACGACGGAGAAAGAATTACTAGCCGTGGTGTATGCTTTTGAGAAATTTCGGCCATACTTGATCTTGTCAAAAAGCATAGTGTATACGGATCACTCGGCCATCAAATATCTTTTTGCTAAGCAAGATGCAAAGCCGAGGTTGCTCCGATGGATTCTCCTCCTACAAGAATTTGATATCATCATCCGTGATAAAAAAGGAGCCGAGAACCTAGCGGGTGATCATCTCTCTCGTCTTGAAAATCCACATCAAGATGTGCTTGAGAAAAAGGAAATAAACGAAACGTTTCCTCTTGAGACACTTAATGTGGTATCTCATCGTAGAGATTCGAGTACCCCATGGTTTGCCGACTTTGCAAACTATCATGCGGGTAACTTTGTTGTGAAAGGGATGTCGTCCCAACAAAAGAACAAGTTTTTCCAAAGATGTCAAGCATTATTTCTGGGACGACCCCTACTTGTTCAAAATCTGTGCGGATCAAGTCATCCGACGGTGTGTTCACGGCCAAGAAGACGCTGAAATTCTCAAGGCTTGTCATAATGGACCCACGGGGGGACATCATGGCCCGAACTACACCGCCAAAAAGGTTTTTGACTCCGGTTTCTATTGGCCCACAATCTACAAAGATGCCCACGACTTAGTTCAATCTTGCGACGCTTGTCAACGTCATAGCAACATCTCTAAAAGAGATGAAATGCCTCAGAATGCCATTCAAGTATGCGAGATCTTTGACGTATGGGGCATCGACTTTGTGGGGCCGTTCCCGTCTTCTCGAGGGAACAAGTATATACTCGTGGCGGTCGATTATTTGTCCAAGTGGGTAGAGGCGAAAGCGCTACCCACCAACGACGCCCGAGTAGTTGTGAAGTTCTTAAAGTCTCTCTTTGCTCGTTTCGGAACTCCCCGCGCCATCATTAGTGATCGCGGTACACACTTTTGCAACGACCAATTCGCAAAAGTGATGCTTAAGTACGGTGTCACTCACCGTCTCTCGACCGCGTATCACCCCCAAACTAGTGGGCAAGTGGAGGTTTCGAATCGGGGTTTGAAAAGAATCTTGGAGAGGACCGTAGGTGAAAATCGTGCCTCTTGGTCGGACAAACTGGAAGATGCACTTTGGGCCTTCCGTACCGCTTACAAAACACCCATCGGGTGTACTCCTTACAAGCTTGTGTACGGAAAGGCGTGTCATCTTCCGATCGAGCTCGAGCACAAAGCCTATTGGGCCTTGAAGCATGTAAATTTTGACCTTAAGTCCACGGGTGATCACCGGAAAGTTCAACTCAATGAATTAAATGAACTCCGTGATCAAGCTTACGAGAACTCGTTGATTTACAAGGAAAAGACAAAGAAGATCCATGACTCAAAGATCAAGAACCGTCTTTTCAACGTCGGTGACCGAGTCCTTCTTTTCAATTCTAGATTGAAAATCTTCTCGGGAAAACTTAAGACCCGTTGGACCGGGTCCATTCACCGCTGCCAAAGTTTTTCCATATGGCACCGTCGAGTTATCTCAAACCGACGGGCCAAACTTCAAGGTGAATGGACATAGGTTGAAGCACTATTTTGGAGGGGACATACCATCCATGGTTGTCCCGGATCTCCAAACCTTCCCCACGAACCAATGAATTTGGGGTCGAGTCAAGCTAGCGACTCGGTTAACAAAAACAGTAGCATCACATGGGTTTTCACCCATGTTTCTGGCTTCTTTCTATTTTCTAACAACTAAGTGTGGGGGGAAACCTCCACGGTGTTTGCTTCTTGTGTGTTTGCTCATGTTTTCAGGAATCCCTTTGATCGTGATGATTGATGCTCCTGTTTTCAATCCAGCCGCCCAATATCCGATCAATTTTGCTAACGTTTATCTGGGGATATATTTTTGAAAATCCTTTTTGTGTTAAATAACAGATTTCGTCCACACACTTGGTTAGTGGTATTACCTTTTTCCGTTCGATAGTATCGGTTTCGGCCGGGACTTTGAATATTGAGGGCAATATTCAATTCTAAGTGTGGGGGGGAATTCTGTCGAATTTTGTCACATTTGTACCCTTTAGTCCCTAGTACCCCCGTTTTGACCCAAAATTTAAAAAATTTTTGCACGAAAATAAAGTGTTAACACTTCGGTGTTGATAAAAGTTTAGTCTTGATTAGGTTAGAACAAAGGGAATCCCGACTCTGCTAGAGTGTTGATCTAGCTGCTTCCTTAACAATTAGGCTAAGTTTTTACGAGTTGTGCAAATGAAAATGCTAAGCGTGGAGTAGTTGGTTCTCTTTAGAGCTTATATAAGTAATCTATGGCTTTTTCTCCCAGTAGATCTTAATTGAACCTAATATAGTGTCGTTTTCAAACCTTCAACATAAAAATCGCTTTGTTATGCAATAAAAATTTTAAGCGATTTTGATAAAGAGTTAGAGTTCAACTTTTTGTTTAAATTTTTGGGAAAGCATACTTTCTTAAAAACGGAATAATATTGCAAAATGAAAGTATCGTAAAAGTGCTTGAATGATGCAAAAGTAAAATTGCAAGTCAAAAGTAAAAAAAAAAAAAAAAAAAAAAAAAAGTGAATGAAAAATAAAAAAAATGTTGGTGAAATAAAAAGTTATGAATAAATGTGCGAAACTTGCTTTTTCTTAAATTTAAATCCGGAGTTGAACTCGGATTCGTCAATTTTATCTTAAAAAGCAACGGGAATTTAGAGATTATTAATTTCAAAGGTCTAGAAAGCTTCGGTGGTATTCTCTGTGGGGTGTCAAAAGCCCGGTCACTTAAAACTTATGTTTTGGGATGTGCCGAGAAGAAAGCCGTTACATGGAGTGATTTGGCCTTTGAGTTTTCAATCTCTAAATAATCGGTGGTTGTTGTCCATTCAAGTCTTAATATTAAGTTAGCGGAAGTTTCTAAACCTTTGGAATCGAAATCCAACTGATTCCGGTACTATTCTCGTGCGGTGTCAAAAGCCCGGTCACCTAAAGCCCTGGTTTGGGATGTGCCGAGAAGAAAGCCGCTACATGGAAAAGGCCCTTTTCGAACCTTAAGTTTTAGATTTCCGGTGAATTAATATCAAACTTGAATAGATAAGAACCGTGATGAGTGTCGATTTTTATGATCATAGTTTTGAAAACAACACACACACCTAACTTATAGTAATTGCGGGAGTAAAAAGTTAAGTCTTGACTTACATAGATTACTTGTATAAGTAGTGTTAGCATTTTACAAAAACATTTGCACAATAAGTCTAGACTTAGTTTGGGAGTATAAAAAGAGGATGACGATTATAATTCCCTGGAGACACCCATTTTGTGTGAATCCCGTTCCATGATACCGCTTATTTTTGATAATCAAGCATGTTGTTTACGTTTCAGTTTAAGTTTCTCGCATCAAATAAAAAAGTCGAAACGGGTAGTCTTGGTAATCTTGAGTCTTTCATTACTTCACATGATTGATTGCTAGGGACTAGCAATTGCCTAGTGTGGGGGAATTTGATGAGTGCTTATTCACTCATCGTTTTTACCCGCCGAAGACCTAAAAAATGACTAAAAAACACCCAAATACGATCAAAATATGTTAAAAATATCCTTGGAGTGTGTTTTATGTCTTTCAGGTACAAAAGGATTGAAAACAGAGCGAAAACGGAAAATCGAAATAAACTGGAAAAAGTGCAATCAAGACGTAGCCGGAAGCAGCTTTCTACATTTCGAAGCCGAGACACGCTTTGAGAGTGATCGGGGAAAAACAACCAAAATCCTATTCCGAACCCAAAAAAAAAATCTCACTTCACCCTTTCCCGACACCGATAATTTCCAAAACACCTTTTAAACCAAAATCCATTTTAAACCTTAAAACCGTTTTGTAAAATTCTATTTTTCTTACAACAAATTTTCTTTGTTAAAAACCTAACTACAAAAATACTTTTACTTAAAACCATTTTTACAAAAATAAACTTTACCCTTTTCCCTTTTAAAACCCCCTAACCCACGTGACCCTCTTCTCCTTCCTCCCACTATCCCCAAAACCAGATAAGATAATAACCCAACCCCTCCCAAGTTATCCCGCCAAGACCCCAAATCCTTTTGCCGCCCAAACCAACTCATATCCTAGTCACCTCCCACCTTCTTCCCCCCATCACTCTCAACCCTAGGAAGCTGCAACAAGAAGGGACAAAGGGGTTTCACATGTCCACAGCCACCTTGGCGATCCTTCCCCATTCCATTGGAGCTCTAGAAGTGAATGGCCAAGATCAAGCAGTTACTTCTCCAAAGCATTTTAATGGCCAAGATTATCACCAAAGAAGCACAAAGCTCCTCAGCTCAATTTTATCTCACATAACAAGCACAACATCGAAGCAGTTGAAGAGTGAAGCCTCTAAGTATAAATAGCTTATCATGTAGCCAAGCATAAGGCATCCCTTACTTAGTTTTTCAAAAAGTTTCTTTTACTTTTCTTTTGTGATGCAAGTTTTTTTTTATTAATGCAAAATTATCTTTGTTACATTCTTCTCTCATCATCAGTTAAAATTAGATGTTGTTGGTATTTCTAATCTGTCGAATTAAGTTGAATGTAAGGGATCAAATTCTGTTTTGAAGCAACAAAAATATCCTCTTGAGGAAATGTTTGGGTCAGGGCATTAAGTAGTTAAAAAAAATTTGAACTATGCAAAAACAGCGGCTTTCTTTGTTGGTTTTTCCCCACTTTTCACGACTTATTTGGTATTGAAAGTTTGCAAACCCAGTTTTTATGTAGTCTTTGTGACCCCAACTACCTTAGGTTTCAGTTTCTAGCATTAGAATCACCTCTAGCATAAGTAAAATAAATTTGAAATCTGACTGACCCGCTTTTTTACTCAGACGCATCTCGTGGTTAAGCAGTTGTTATCAGCTTATTTTTAAGCTATCATGACCTTTTCTTGCCCACCACTTAGCGTATTTTGATAATCCATTGTGCTAACTTCATTTTTGAAGCTTTTCTTTGGCCTGGTAGCTCCACTTCTCAGCTCAAAATAAGCTCTAAACCATCCCAGTGTTCCTAAGCCTCACAACTTAGCACAACAGTCATCCTTTTTCTTCCTTCTTTAGCTTATCAGTAGCACTTATAGCTTATTTAGGATTGGATATGTATAACTTAGTGCTTATCAACTGCTTATCTTAGTACTTATTTGCCTTGTAACTGCCAAAGGAGTGTTTGGTTGTTTGCTTAAAAAAGGAAGTTAGTTTAATTTTTTTTTGGATCTGTTGAGAAAAAGCTAAGCTTACAGCTTATGTAAGCTTTTCTTTAAAAAGTTTTCACAAAAAAAAATGTTGCTTTTGATCTCAGTAATGAGGTGTAAGAAGAGACTTTGAAAGAAAAAAAAAATTAATTTTCAAAAAGACAAGAGGAGGGAGTCGAACCCCTGACCTCCTGCCTATCACGAGCTCAACACCACAACACTCATGTCCAACTTGCCCTTGGGTCTTTTTCATTAGTTTCTTACATAATTAAATCTTTAAATAGACTTAGCAGTTTTAGTTTTAAGTACTTCTTTGCTTATTTGTTAGCTTATTAGCTTAACTACACACTTTGTTTTGATTTTTATTAGATCCAATAACATTTAAAGTACTTTTAGTGATTTTTTCAGATTTTTATAAATTAGTTTAGTATTTTTAATTAATTAATTAGATTAAATTAGTTTTTAATTTGTAGTAATTATTTTACAAGTCGAAAAAATTCCCGGCTTTTTTCTAAAATTATTTTTAGTCAAATAGAACGTAGGAAAATTGATTTCACACCTGTCGCCTTTAAATTGCAAAAGTTTTACGTTTATGGCTCGGGTGGTTACCGGTTTTTACGTTTTTTTAGTTTTAGCCCCTAGGACTTAGTTTAGCCTCGTTTTATCATTCCTTAGGCTTAGTAGTAGTTAATTTGTAGTTTATTAGGTTTCCCTTGCCTTAATTACTTTCCCGTTAATTAATTTGTAGAAAACGTAACTCAAATCAAACAAATCATTAAAACCAATTCAAGTTCAAATCACGAAACTCAACGATTCCTTCAATTTCACACCTCGTTTGGACACGACCCGGGAAATCACTTTTCCGGTATCACTTTTATCACACCCATAAGATTTGATACGTTAACCTTTTTCCTAAAGGGTTAATTTGTCGAATTTTACGGTTATACGTTGATATTGTGTTTATTTCACCACACTCACTTCAATCGAATCAATTATGTTATCTCTGTTATTTAGTTTCTTGTTGTGTCTAAGTCGAAGGAGGATAGGATTTGGGCAGTCTTGGAAGTTGGTTGTTCTGTTAGTTCTTGTTATTTGTTGATCAGTTGGTTATTATGGCTATTGGTAGTGATCCTAGTGGTAGTAATTCTGAAGTATTGATTAGTAATCTTGATGCTGGTAATCCTCTTCATTTCAAAATAATGATAATAGTGGTACTGCTCTTATTCCATTTAAACTTTTGGAACTGAAAATTATAGAATTTGGTTTGGTGCTATGAAATTGGCTTTGCAAGCTAGGAACAAATATAACTTTGTTGATGGTACTTGTCTTAAGGAATCATTTGTTACTAGTGATGTCTTATCTGCTCAATGGGATAGATGCAATGCTATTGGCTTGACTTGGATTATGAATTCTGTTTCTCATGATGTTTATATGGGATTGGTTTATTCTGAAAATGTTGCGTCTATTTGGAAAGAATTAAAAGAAACATATGATAAATTTGATGGTTCTGTGATATATAATTTGTTGCAAAATATTAATTTTGTTAAGCTAGGTGGTAGTTCTATTGCTGATTATTATCATAGACTTAATTCTTTATGGAGAGAATTTGATTCTCTAACTAAATTGCCTAAATGTACTTGTGAGCATAAGTGTACTTGTGAGGCTAGCACTGAACTAGTTTTACATCGTGATTAATGAAACCGATGCAAATTCTTATGGGTCTTGATGATTTATCAACGTGAGAACTGCTTTATTAACTAGAGATCCTCTTCCTGAGGTGAAGGATTCTTATGCTGTTGTGTCTAGGAAAGAGTCCCACAGAGGGATTCCTGAGCCCTCTAGTGTTTCTGAATGTAAACTTAATGCATCTTCTTTTGCTACTAAGTGTTTTAATAACAATAGAAGAATGTTTAACAACTTGAATAACACTAGAGGTACCAATTCTAATACTAATATTGCTAATAGAGGTCCTAATCCTAATCTGAATTGTAAAAACTGTGGTAAGATTGGACATACTATTGAGAGATGCTATGAAATCATTGGTTTTCCACCTGGCTTTATTAAAAATAATAATCCAGCTAAACAAAATGGTTTTAGGCAAAACTATAATGCTAATGTTGAGAATAAAATGTCTGAAAAATCATCTACTACTTCATCTGCTAGTACATATTCTGGTTTTACTTACGAAAGCGATGAAGAAACTCTTGTCTTTGATCAATGATAACTCTTCCGAAGCATACATGCTAATATGGCAGCTAGGGCTTCATTCTTTAATGGAAATGTTTGGTTTAATATCAATTTTTCTAAGTATTTCTTTGGGAATTCTAGTCCGTTCTGTTAAAACTATCTCTTTGGGATGGTTTATTGATTCAGATGCTAATCAACACTTGACTGTTTCTACTGTTGATAAGTTTAATGTTGTCGATATTTCTAGTCTTAAGATTACTGTTGGACATCCCAATGGTACTCTTGCTACTATAAGTCATGTTGCAAACTTAAAATTGACCAATAATGTTACTCTCTATGATGTTTTAGTGGTTTCTGGTTACTGTGTGAGCTTATTGTCTGTTAATAAACTGATTAGATATAGCAAAACGTTTGTTGGTTTTGATGAAGATACTTGTTATATTCAGGATTTGAAAAAGGAGAATGTTCGGGGACCGTAGTCAGTCGATGGCTTATATCTATTTGATATGTAGTCTAATAATGCTTTGGGTGAGTGCAATTTGGTCATGTCTTATAATGTGTCTAAACTTGTTTGGCCTAATAGATTGGGTCACCCTGCTGATCCAGTCTTGTCTATTCTTTAAAAGGATCTTGGTATTTCCAAGAATTCCACTATTTCTGTTTGTGAGATCTGTCATAGGGCCAAGCAGACAAGGGAACCTTTCCCTATGTCTGATCATAAGTCTAAGAATCTTGGTGAGCTTATTCACCTTGACTTATGGGGTCCTGTAACACCCCCAAATCTCGGTACAGCGGAAGACTTAATCAAGTTTTTGGGGCGTTACTATTGGATTGGTATCGCAGACAAGTAAAATAAAAGATAACCATTTAACCATTTAAAACCAATCCCAAATCAAATATTCAAACATTTAATCCGAAGATATAAATTTTAGGCCCAAAACATAGTTTAACAAAATAGGTCCCCATTATCTATCAGAGTCAGAAAATGATCCTTGAACCACGCCTCCATGCCAAGCTTCCACACATCAAGTAATCTAAACATCTCTCAAATACCTGAGAAATCATGCTAAAAGGTCACTTACTGTTGGTGAGTTCACGAGTTTAAGTTCAACAAAATCATAGTGGACCAATAAGAGTTGATTTGTTATGCAAGACCTGAGATAGATAAACACCGTTTTCACCGATCCTGCCGGATCACCAATCATAACACACGCCCCGCATCCGTGGACAACTCGAGCTCGCGACTCTAGTCCAAAGTCGCGGCAAAATCTAGAACAATTTCCAACCCCGGACTAGGCCAATGTAGAAGTTTATTCTTAGTTAGGCACGGCTAACCTAAACTAAGGCAACAACTACCACACATCTATCTAAACAATCAAGCATATAAGCAAATCCAAAATAGTTTTCACGGTCCAAAAACAACACAGCATGATTCTCACCCCAAATAGTTCAAAACGTAGTTAAAACGTATATAAAAGTGGGGCTATGAAACTCAACTCAAGCAATCAACGCACAATCAACGCACAAATATCACAAGCGAAGATAACGAAATCACAAAGACAAAGAACTATCGACTTCGGCACAACCTATTAATGTAGACCAACTTTAATACACATATTCCTAAAAATCAACGTTATCTACCCCAATATATTCCATTTCTTTATTTCCAAAATCGTCTCGTTTCACCATTAATCCTAGTGTTTGGTATCCTCATGTGGGTGTATCGACTCAATATGATGCCATGAATGCACTCAAACAACCAATATATAACTCAATGCGACACAATGAGACCTCTAAACGATAAGCTCCATAGTTCAATAAGTTTCGGAATAAATATTAGACCTTATCGAATTCGTCAACTCGATAAACTCATTCATTTATTCGTGTCGCTTATTATCCCATAAATCATTCGTATCCTAAAGAGTCATAAGGATAAGTCACCCATTAATAGGGTTACCCAACGTACCTAGCGGGCTCTTATTAGATTCGTCAACCTAATAAGTCCGCTACCCACGTGGATCAATACTATTAATGCTAGGTTATCTGTAACCCATGCACACATAACGCAAATAAATAATTACTTATCCAATATTAAGTGTCCAAAATTCACATTTATTGATAAACGTGTACTCGAAACATTACTTACTTATTTATTACAAAACCTTTCCAATTTAGTCGTTAGTTTCCGTTTAAAACTAGTAAATAACAAGATAAATCTTGTTATTGATATTTTTGGTACAAAAGCCCATTATTATTTACATTTTATAGTTTTATTATCATTTTCATATATAATATATATTTCGTCAATCCCATTATAAATCTCATAACGTTATTCGTTTCGAGTCCACTAGCACGAGTCATAACTTCTCGGCTTTTAATCAATCAATTGTCCTAATTATACTAAAGTCCATGTTACGGCTTTGTCGGAGTCAACTATTGACTAAAAAGTCAAAGTGACGCCGACGTAGCTCAAAGTCACCAATATATATATCAAGTCCATAATTAATAGTCATAACGTCGCAATTCAATCTCAAACCAACTCAAAACAATCTCTCCAACCAATCAATCAACCAATTATACTCGAAACCAATGTTATGACCCTAATGGTCATGACACGGTCATGGTCAAGACCACGCGGAACCAAACAAGCTTCTAAAAGCTTTTCGGCTCCACGCGTCTCATCCAAACCTCAACTAAACCAATCAATAAGCTACCAAATCGACCCGACTCGGACCCAAGACCCAAGTGGGTCTCGTACGCCACTCAAGAGCCACGTACGAGCCCTATGTGGTTCGTACGTCCCATATGTCTCAACCAAACATCACCAAACCAATTCTACAACACTCCAATCCAATCATTCAAGCTCCAAACACTAACCAAACACAAAACCCATTAACTATTCTTAACCAAGAATATGCAACTAAACCCTAAAATGTAAAACCCATCGAATTAATGCACCACACATGTACCAAACACTTATTACTTGTTTATTTCAACACTAATTAGCTTTAATTTCATGTTCCACCCAAAAGCCCCAAAAATTGTTCTTGGGTCGAAACCCTAGAATTCAATTTGTGGCTTTTTATAGCCTAATAAAGCTCAATACATGTTCCCTTTACCTTATCTATTCACCAATTGCAAAAGCCCTTTGAAATCTTTTGAAACCCTAAAAGTACGAATTTTAATTCTTGAATTTGGAGGTGTTAATGAAGTCCAAATTGAGTGTATGATATATGGTTGGAAAGAGGAGAAAGAGATCTTGCTTTTGGTGGTGGAGGTGGTGGTGGACGCACCGGAGTGGCGGCGGTGGTGGCCGGAATATGGCCGGCGGCCACTTAGTGGTGGTTTAGGGTTTTTAGTGAGAGAAAACTAGAGAGATAAAGTAGTGTGTGTGTTTTATAGAGAGAGAAATGAAAGGTGGAAGTGAGGCTTGAGTGTGGTATTTATATTCATGAGCTAGGGACCTCAAAATAAATAAAAAGGAGGGGGGGCTACAACTAAAAAGGGAGGGTTCGGGTTGTAACTTTTCGTATCTAACTCTTTTACCCATTCTCGAGCTCACATATCGTCCCCCGAGTGTCCCACGATATTTATTTTACTTTCCAACATTGTTACTTACGTTTTCCACGAGTTTTGACTATTTATTTGTCAATTTTCGAGTTACGGTCTAAAAGTTACAATAACTCTTGTTTTAGGCTATTCTAGTGCCGAATCGAATAATGGCTACCAAAAAGAGTTAAAACGCATACGATAACTCATTTAATAATGAAATAAACCGTAAAAACCAATAGACGATATAAAATCAAGTCATGGTTTATAAAATAGTGTTAAAGGCAAAACTCCGTTTAATTTAACGTAATGCGGTTACCTAAAATAGACTCCCTAAATTGCCAGTTGTCACAGCCTCCCAGCCTCAGAAGAAACCCGTCCCGGGTTTCACTCCGAGTTGCTTGGTGTCATAAACAGTTTGGGATACTTCCTACGGAAAACGTCCTCACGTTCCCAAGTGAACTCCGGTCCATGCCGGGATTTCCAACGAACCTTAATAATCGGAATACGGCTATTCTTCAACCTCTTAATCTCACGATCCATAATCTCAATCGATTCCTTAAAAAAATTCAATTTCTCATCAATACGAGTATCTCTTAAGGGCACAACTATGTTTTCCTCCGAAAGACATTTCTTAAGATTACTAACATGAAAAACATTATGTACACTACTCAGTTCCGATGGTAGCTCCAAGCGGTATGCTACCGGTCTAATTCTTTCCAAGATTGGAAAGGGACCAATATATCGGGGATTGAGTTTTCCACGTTTTCAAAAACGAATCACTCCTTTCCAAGGAGAAACTTTCAACATAACACGATCTCCAACCTGAACTTCTAAAGGTTTACGTCTCTTATCGGCATAAGTCTTTTGTCTATCACGAGCGGTTTGCAACCGATTACGAATCTGAACTATCTTCTCAGTGGTTTCTAGGACCAGTTCGGGACCTGTAAGTTGACTTTCGCCAACTTCAGCCTAACAAACAGGAGAACGACATTTTCGGCCATACAGTGCCTCAAATGGAGCGGCCTTAATACTAGAGTGATAACTATTGGTATAGGAGAATTCGGCCAATGGGAGATGTCTCTCCCAGCCTTTGCCGAAATCAATAACACATGCTCTAAGCATATCCTCTAAAGTCTGAATAGTTCTCTCGCTTTGACCATCGGTCTGTGGATGGTAAGCAATACTCATATCCAATTTTGTTCCTAATGTTGTCTGTAATGACTTCCAAAAGTGGGATGTAAAGCGACTATCCCTATCAGAAATAATAGATATAGGTACTCCATGACGCGATACTATCTCCTTAAGATACACTCGAGCAAGCTTATCAAGACTATCGGTTTCACTAATAGCTAAGAAGTGAGAAGACTTAGTTAAATGATCAACTATTACCCAGATAGCGTCATTGCCGCTAACTGTTCTCGGTAATTTAATGATAAAGTCCATGGTTATTCGCTCCCATTTCCATTCCGGGAGTTCGGGTTGAACTAAAAGTCCTGATGGTTTCTGATGTTCGGCCTTAACTTTAGAACAAGTCAGGCCCCTACTAACATATTGAGCTATCTCGGCTTTCATATTGGGCCACCAATAAAGTTTCTTAAGATCCTGATACATCTTATCCGCTCCGGGATGAATAGAGTACTTTGATTTATGCGACTCGTGCATAATCAATGATGCAGGTTTTACTGACCAGGTCTTAATATTTATAGTGTCTCGCTATACCTATGGTCTACCCTAATGCACTAACGGGCAGTGTACCCGGTCGTGTGTAGTGTAGTAAATGGTAAAGCCAAGGTCGTCCCAAGAGCTATGTGTATCGGATAATTACTAAGTCTAATTGTCACAGAATTTAAATGGTTTTATGTGGTTTTAATTAATTAAAGTACGAATGCAGAATATAAAAGCAATTAAATGGTAGAAAGGAAATCAATAAAGGAATAGTGGTGCTAACCTAGTCAATCCTCCTAACTAGTTATGTCTACGGCTACTTACTTCCAATTACTTCAGGTGGGGTCAAATACGAAAGGACAACATTTGGTCAATTCGCCCTAACCTATCAGCAAAGATGCCACCACAGGAGAAATCAGGCGCACCTTCATAAGTCCTGTTGTTCCTGGTCCCCTAAGCCAAGTTATTAAGTACCGCTACATGCTAGATTCTAAATAGTGAGTGCCCGACCGTTAGGAACTTAGACACTACACCCCCAATTCTTAAGTTCATCTAAACGATAGGTGATCAGTTGGTCAAATCGCACAAGTAGAAAGGGTCGTCAGTTAGTCATATCTTACCCTTCTCGTCTCAGTCCGCTCACCTAGGGTCAGTTGTTCATATCTCCTAGGCAATTGGCCTCTACCACCATTCAAAACTACCGAACCAAGGGTGACTACCAAAGAACTATGCATGCATACACTTAGAAATAATTGTACGGAAGTAAAGGTAAACGTAAACAAAACAATTAAGGAATCATAACTAGGCTAGCACCAAAGGGTGCTTAGCCCCTCATATTAATCATGTACATCAATTCAATATTCAAAGGTACGAAATACATGAATTGAAAGTAAAAGAAATAATAAACGCTAAAGCTTATCATAATGGTGTGACTTCTCCCTTGGAAACAGCTCCGTATGCTTCCCTAGACCTCCCTAGAGCTTTTCCCACGTTCTCAGAGTATTGTGTGTGGAATGGAATGAATAGAAATGCTGGAATTCGTAGGGTATTTATAGGCAGTGCGAGTTGCGTAACCAAAATATGAGTTACGCCGTAACCTCCGTGAAATGCACTAGATCATTAGTTACGGCGTAACCTAGTAAGTGGTTACCGTAGTCTTCAATAAACCAAGTTACGTAAGTAAATGATGCAGTGAGTTACGACGTAAGTATCAGCGGCGTGGAACCTCTTTTGACCTAATGGAGTTACGTCGTAATCTTAGGAAGGAGTTACGCCGTAACCTCTTGATGAGTTGGACTTCAGGGTCACGCAATAGTTACGGCGTAATGTGAGAGACGAGTTACGCCGTAACTTCTTCAATAAGGATACTGTGATAAATTTTTAGTAATGTTTCCACTTCCGCGTCTCTTTAGCTCCAATGCTCGCAATTTACCTGAAAGTGTAAAGCAATGGAAAACAAGCGTAAATCCATATAAATGATATAAATAACGAGCATTAACGGGGGAAATTGACACTCAATAATCAGGACTATTTGATGTTATCAAATATCCCCCTACTTGAACTCTACTTGCCCTCAAGTACACCTTATTAAATAGATTCCTAAAAAGATATCTCCCAAAACCTAAAAAATATGTGTTTACAAATCCCTTATGCTAGAATAAAAGAAAGCCGAACACCTCGCGAAAAGGGAAAAACACTCAAATCTCTCAACTATTCTAAGTGTCAATTTCAGGGTGATCACTCAAACGCACAGTCATAGCATGTATTCTATCATAAGCTTGGCGGTTACACAAATCTCCACCACTAGAGTTAAGGGCTAAACAGTTCTCGAAGGCAATATGGGTAGACACGACAAAGGTTAAGGGTGACTCGTCATTACTAACATGTCACGGCGAAGTGGACAAAATCAATGATACATGACCAAATCCATGGCCAAGACACCAAAGATTGCTCATTGCATCACCTAGACATGCTTCATGACTAAAGGGTAGGATAAGACATGGGATATATAATTGGTGTAAGACAAAAACAAGCGGTAGTCTATATCTATAACTAAGTCATCACCACTTACCGTCCGCCCAAAGTTCAAGTTTAGAAGTCTAGAGACCGGATCATGAAATGCAAGGTAGATGTGTCATTAGAGGACGTCGTGATGGGCACATTACCTTTTCTTCGTCAGTTGGTATTACTCCAACTCCAATCTTCAAATGTGACCGAGGTGGCCTCCTCGATACTTGTTGGAATCACTCCTAAACCTTAATTCAAGTGTTAGTAATTTATATGTAATAGTTAGCTTAATATGTCCTTTATGTTAGTAATTAGCCTTAGGCTTATGTAGAAGGCCCATAAGCCTAGGCCTAGTCCAATAAGGAAAAGGATGGGAACTAGGAGTGTTGCCCTAGCTTCCCTCCTATAAATACCTTGTAATAACCCTCACTTGAGGGTTGGTTGTTCAATTTACTCTTTCATTCATACTCTACGCATAACCATTCTTACTCATACGTGTGTGTTTGTTTGTTTATTGTTCAACCGATCATTATCTCCTCTCTATTTCTTCTATTGTTACTTGTGTTGCATATTTGGGAACCTGACAGTGGTATCAATCGCCTACTAGTTGGGTGAATCGTATTGTTCTTGAAGTGGGTTTTTGGTCATACGCTTAGAACATACGCTTCGGTGTTGATACTTTGGTTTGCTTAAAGACGCGTTTTTTTTCATTTTTTAATCCAAGATTCTTGTACTTTCAATGTTTTAGGTGTTAAAATAACTGTTTTTGGCAAAAAGTTTCAACCTTTATGCATGGATCATTGTTTTTAAGCTTGTTTTTGTTCGAGGGTTTCATCCTACGCGTAACTGTTTTAGACGCTTTGGATCATCAAGTTTCACACTTTTGTGTTATTTTGGTGATATTGAAGCTATTTCATCACAAAAATCTGGTTTAGAAACATCTTTGGGAAAAAGTTACCTTATGAGTAGAACTACGCGTAGTAAAACCCTAAAACTACGCGTAACGTGTTCCTTGGTTTGATCTTCAGTTTCGTGGTTTACTCCGTGTTTTCTTGCTTGGATAAGCCTGAAAATACGTCGACTTTGGATATCTTTTGCACTGTGATAGTGTAAAATATCATTTGGGCAAAACCCTAAAATTACGCATAAGCATAAAGCTTACGCATAGAAGATCCTAAGCATAAGATTTATCTTACGCCTAAGCTTAGTCTTACGCATAAGGTAATCCTACGCCTAACTTCTTGTTTTACGCATAACTTTAGTGTTTTTTTTCCTCTCTTACGCGTAAGCTAAACCTACGCGTAACTCTTGCTGTTACGCGTAACTTTGGTGTTTTTACGCATAAGTGCTACTTGGCTATTGTGATTTCTACGACTAAGGATACTTCATCAACAAAGGTTCATTCGACTACAAAGATCCATTTAACAACACAAGTTTTCAACATTTCACAACCACCATACTCTAACTATTTTCCTTACACTTATAATCAACAACAACAACAACTAAGTCCCCAACATCAACAATGGAATCAACAACAAGCAGTTTATCAACAACAATTTAATCAACAACATACTCCACTACTTTCAGCAATTCCACAACCTCAAATGGTACAACCACCACCTATTCTTCAAGTACAACCTTACACAAACTTCTACAATCAACATCCATCCAGGAATACTATGAAGGAACCAGCATGGTTTGGCAAGATGTGTGAAGCCTTGAGTAGCCAACAATCAATTCATGAAGTTGGCTCACTTGATAGACCTCCAATGCTCACTCCCGGTAATTATGATCAATGGGTGATTCGGTTCTTTAGGTTTTGTGATCTAAAAAAGCCACATGGAAAGTTTTTAAAGAAGGTCATTATGGAAGGTCTATTTCAGATGCCTATTGTCGTTACACTCGGAGATCCTAATGCTGTTCCACCAAAAGATGATCTCACCAACATTGCAACTATTGCAGAACTCACGGTGATCAACTACTACACTTTGAAGCCGACGAACTTGCAATGCAATACATCCTTTTAGGATTACCCAATCCAATCCTTCGAATTGTTGATGCTCAAAAGACCTGCCAAGCGCAATGTGGGAACAGATTCATCTTCTTATACAAGGCACAACACTCAATCAGGAAGACATGGAATCCAAAATCTACTTGGCTTATGAACACTTCATGATTGAACCAGGAGAGTCATTAGAATCTTATCATCATCGCTTTTTGACATCATTAATGATTTGGACAAACACAATATCATCATGCCACAAATTCTGTCAACACAAAGTTCCTAAGTAGTCTTGGTCCGGAATGGGAGAAGTATGTCATTTTTATCCGTCAAGCTAAAGATATGCATCATGCTACCTACGGATTGTTGTACGACTATCTGAAGCCTCACCAAAAGAAGTTGATAAGGAAAGGATTCTCCGTGGTCAAACTGTTCCACCATCACTTCCGAAAAATCAACAACTTGCTTTGTGGGCTCAAACAAACATTCCTCCTCAACAAGCTCCTCAACCCGCTCCTCAAACAACCATCAAACCTTCGATCCGTCACAGCTACAACCTCAACAAAATCAATTGGTTCCATACAACAACAACACTGCTCAAGCTCTTTACATTGAAGGCGTGAGGACTCAATGCCTTTGATGAATTGCAACAAGGATTTGTTATGATTGCTAAAGCATTTGGCCGTTATACAAACAAATCCAACAATCGTATTCGTTCCTCTTCTAATACAAGAAATCAAGCTGTTGTGAACAATGGACGCGTTGAAGTTCAAAATCGTGGTTATGGTCGTCGGATGGGAGGTGGTCAAGGGTTAAATGCTATGGGAAGGAATAACATGGGTGCTCCGCAGCTGACAAAGGGCTCAAGTGGTTGAACAAGGAAATGCTCAGATTGGGTTAATGGTCTTCGATGCTATAACTGTAATGAGAAGGGTCATCTGGCTAATGCATGTCCTAAACCAAGGACAAGAGGCGGTGCTTATTTCAAAGAGGCTTTGCTCTTGGCTCTTAAGGATGAAGCTGGTGGAACTCTTACCAACAAGGGACAGAGCTTTATGGCGGATCACGATTCGATGATGATATGGAGGACTTGCAGGCTAATGCAGCAGTGATGTTGATGGCACAAATGCAAGCACTACACATGAGTGATACAGGCCCAGTGTATGACATTGACGGCTTGTCTCAGGTACCTGAACAAACAATTATCATCAATGATCGATATCTCCGCCACTTTCTCTATCGACAAGGATCGAGTGTTCAACATGAGTCTTCCACATCTCATTCCGATGATTATCAAATAGATCCCGTAGTTATATTTGATGATCAAAATGACCTTATGGTTAATATTGATAATCAAGTTGACTCGTGGTTATATTTGAGGATCTAAATAATGATCATGTTGAGACTTACGTTGAACACAATGAGCTTTTGTCCGAGAGAAACTGAGCTATTGACCATAATTAAAGACCAACACTCTCGTTTGGAAATTTGCACGAAATTAAAAGAGAAAATGCCTTTGTTAACCAGGGATAATGAATGCTTAATTCGACAACTCAACTTTTTCAAAACTCAAGAAAACAGTGAAAAAGGTTTTGAAGCCACTTTTGCCAAATCACACCAAAATGAAAAATATTTGGAACGACAGATTTGTGATCTAGCCGCTTGAAGAATGCTTTGTTGTCTCAAATAGAACAAATGAAACATGAACATCAACAACAACTTAACGCTCTTACTTTGGAAACTCAAAAGCCAAGGCTGAGTTGTTAACTTGTCAAAAATAGTTCTCTGAGTACAAAAAGCATTCAACGAAACGAATAGATGACTATCTTGAAGAAATTGTCGACTTACAAAACAAAATCAAAGAGTTTAAAAATGTTGTTTATAAACATGGTGAATCAATCACAACGATTCAAAAGTTTTCTTTCAAACCAAATCCAAATGGATATGGACCGAATCTTGCTGATTACAAACCTAAGTTTTCACACAGAGCATTCAAACCAAATCCTGATGTTTACGGTGCAGAACATAGAATTGATGATTCAATTATGACTGTTGTTGAATATAATCGGATGGAGGAATTAGATGCTGATGACGAGAGTCGGTCAAAATGGAAAATGTCGTTTACAACAAACCATTTAACTATTCAAAAGCCGTAACTTTTGTCACACAACAAGATACTTCTAACAAACCTTTGGTTATCACACCAGTTTCTGAAGTCAGTCCTCAACCAAATGGTGCACAAATTAATAGTCCTTTACCTTCACTTAGTGAAGTAAAAACTAATGCCGAAAGTTGTCGCGTTATCAAATACTTTGACACTTTCTTATCTGACCTCAAAATTTTGGAACGTGAGATTGAATTTCATTCCGAAATAAAAGTTCAACATTTTCAATCGCCAATGGCGCGAGAACATAGAGATATTCTTCAGAAAAGAATTTTACCCCATGTCAAAAATTTGAAAAATTGTGTACTATATTAGGAAAAGGATTTTCACAAGGAACTTGGTCTCATGAAAACAATTTTCGAGAAAACAGAAACATCAATTTCCAATACTAAACGTAAAAAGAAACTGTTGAGAAAAGATGTTGATCGACTCTTGGAAGATGTTATATGTGCTGATATCCATAATGCTGTGTTATTACTTTCTTTACCATATGCATCTGATAATATCCTTGCCGATTCTGTTGATTCTGTTGA
>OU343216.1:165940693-165958681 GCA_910596185.1 Chrysanthemum makinoi | reverse complement strand
AAGTGGGGGGATGTTATGTTATTATGTTATGTTGAAAAAAAAAATAATTGATTAAGTTATGATATTGTAAAGTGCGATGTTATAAGCACTGTAGTATGAGCTTTATTGATTAGTATCGAGGAGGCCACCTCGGTCACATTTGAAGATTGGAGTTGGTAGTTATGCCAACAGCAGAAGAAAAGGTGGAGTGCCCATCACTTCACGCCCTAATGACACTTCTACCTTGCATTTCATGATCCGGTCTCTAGACTTCTAAGCTTGAACTTTGGGTAGGACGATAAGTGGATATGACTTGGTTATAGATTTAGACTACCTGTTTGTTTTTCATTTTACACCAATTATATACCCCATGTCTTATCCTACCCTTTAGTCATGAAGTGTCTAGGTGATGCAAATGAGCAATCTTTGGTGTCCTTGGCCATGGATTTGGTCATGTATCATTGATTTTGTCCACTTCACCGTGACATGTTAGTAATGACGAGTCACCCTTAACCTTTGTCATGTCTACCCATATTGCCTTCGAGAATTGTTTAGCCCTTAACTCTAGTGGTGGAGATTTGTGTAACAGCCAAGCTTATGATAGAATACATGCTATGATCATGCGATTGAGTGATCACTGAAATTGACACTTAGAATAGTTGAGAGATTTGAGTATTTGTTCCCCTTTCGTGAGGTGTTTGGCTTTGTTTTATTCTAGCATAAGGGATTTGTAAACTCATATTTTCCAGTGTTTTGGGAGATATCATTTTAGGAATCTATCTAATAAGGTCTACTTGAGGGCAAGTAGAGTTCAAAGTGGGGATATTTGATAACATCAAATAGTCCCTCAATATTAAATGTCAATTTCCGATAATGCTCGTTATTTATATCATTTATATGGATTTACGCTTGTTTTCCATTGTTTTCCACTTTCCGGTAAATTACGAGCATTGGAGCTAACGAGAAATGGAAACATTACTAAAGATTTATCACAATATGCTTATTTTGAAGAAGTTACGGCGTAACCTCTCTCTCACATTGATATTGTAACTATTAAGTGACTCGCAGAATACCAACTTATCAAGAGGTTACGCCGTAACTCTTCCCAAAGGTTACGTCGCAACTACATTAGGTCAAATGGGATCCGCAAGCCGCTAATACTTACGCCCGTAACTACATCATCACTACCACGTAACCGAAGTTTATTGAAGACTACGGTAACCACTTTACTTAGGTTACGCCGTAATTCAGCGATCTAGTGCATTTACGGATTTTAACAAAAGGTTACTGGCGTAACTCCTATATTGGTTACCCTATTAACCAGGACCAGCCTATAAATACCCGAATTAAAGGCATTTCTAATCATCCCATTCCACACACAACTCTCAGAGCGTGGGAAACGCAAGCTCAAGGCAAGTCTAGGGGAGCACGCAACTATTCCAAGGAGAAGTCACTCCATTACGATAAGCTTTAGCGTTTATTATTTCTTTCACTTTCAATTCATGTATTTCGTACCTTTGAATATTGAATTGATTTGCATGATTAATATAAGCGGCTAAGCACCCTTTGGTGCTAGCCTAGTTATGATTCCTTAATTGTTTTGTTTGCGTTCACCTTTACTTCCGTACAATTATTTCTAAGTGTATGCATGCATAGTTCTTTGGTAGTAACCCTTGATTCGGTAGTTTTGAATGGCGGTAGAGGCAAATTGCCTAGGAGATATGACCAACTGTCGACCCTTTCTACTTGTGCGATTTGACCAACTGATCACCTATCTTTTGGATGAACTTAAGAATTGGGGGGTGTAGTGTCTAAGTTCCAACTACTTGACGGGCACTCACTATTTAGAATCTAGCATGTAGCGGTACTTAATGACTTGGCTTAGGGACTAGGAACAATGTGACTTATGACGGTGCGCTGATTTCTCCTGTGGTGGCATCCTTGTCGATAGGTTAGTATTTAACCAAATGTTGTCCTCTCTAATTTGACCCACAAGTAATTGGAAGTAGGTAGACGTAGACATAAAACTAGCTAGAGGATTGACTAGGTTTAGCACCACTATTCCTATATTGATCTCTCTTTTCCCATTTACTTGCTTTATTCCTCACGCATTAGTAGTTTAATTAATTAATTCCCTATCGAAACCATTATTATTCTGTGACACCTAGACTTAGTAATAATCCAACACACATAGCTCTTGGGACTAATTCCTCGACTTACCATTTACTACACTACAGCACGACGTATTGACTTTGCCTGCTTAGTGCATTAGGGTAGACCATAGGTATAGTGAGACACTATAAATATTAAGACATGGTCAGTAAAACCTGCATCATTCTACAATTAAATATCTTCTTCTAGATCACTTGGCATACACACACTCATAAACCACATCTTTATTCACGGAACCTCTAACCCCTAATTAATTTTACTGTATAATTACGTATGACAAAATTAAAGTTGTATAATTGTAAAATCGCAGTTCGTTCTACATTGAAGTTGCTTTTAAGATATTAAACTCTGTTTGTCAAAAAACAAAGACCGCAAAAGGTTGTTCAGGAAAACAGTATTTGGTCCATGGTATATGTCTGCCTTCTGATGCATTATGTTTTGCAACACCAGGTATATGTTTCTAACATATCCTATGATTCCCCTCCACTAACATTCCAAATTGGGGAGCATTCGATTTGAGTTTGGAAAAAATTTTGTCCGATAACAGGTTTCGATTTGGCAAAGTTTCAAAAGCGAATAAATGATCTAGCGCTTTCTGTGATCGTGTATTTCCTGAAAAAAAGAGTAATGGTGTAACAAATGTACATGCCATTAATCTTTTGGAACTTGTTAATGATGGAAAAAAGGATGGAAAAAGGTGGTTATCGCTTTACGATGAGGATCAAGAGGTGTGTTAGTTAATGTCTGTAAATAAACCTGGTGTTTATGGGAAAAGAAGACATGAATTGCATCCATAATCACTTATTGTCCTTGGTTGATGATTTTGAAGCATGGAATGTATTTCCTTGGGGTGAATATATGTGGCATAAATTTATAAAAGGACCGTGAATATTGTTCATATTCACGAAAAGATCATCTGTTAAAATTGAAAACCCAAAGTTCGGTCCACATACAATCTATACCTGTTTAAGCGGGCTTTCAAGGTTTGAATTCTCTGTAGTTGTACTAATTTATGTATGTCTTAGTTTGATAACATCTTTGTTTTAGAAAACAAGTTATTAAAAGCTTTTGATTCTATTTTGTTGTGGTATTAATTGTTCAATCGAAAAGTACCTATAAATAATGATGTTGTTTTATTGTTATGCAATGCTGGTCTTTTGGTGTGTATACACGTAATATAAATGTTACCCGTAATTTAGATTACAACAAACTTTATAACACTTTTTAGTTTGCGATTTTTTAGTAATTATAATCATAAAGGTATTGTTTCATCCTAAACAGATGACCTTTAGTTTGTTAAAACTTTAAACAAATTCAAAAACGATAACGCATAATAGACATTTTTAACGATGATCGCTGTGCCTATTACAAATTTGGATTTTGGAGAGTTTTCCTAAAATATCACTTTGGTGGGTGAGAGAAAACAAGGTGATTCCACGTGTCTTGCTTGGTGGAAGTTTCAAAGTTTTGGAACGCCAGACATTGTATGTCTCTTTGGACGAGTAGGCATCACACGCCTTATGATGCACGGTATACTAACTTGTACCTAAATTTGTTCACAATATCGGAATTGTAACTCTTTTGTTCTTAGGACTCAACTCCCATTGTTGAACTTTCTCGTAACACAAGTTTAAATGAAGAAACCGTGGTGTATTTCCGGCCCAATATATAGATGGTTTGCATGCGCCGAACATATAGACGGTTGTGTGAGAGAAGCTGCGAGCATTGAATCAATTCGTGGACGATTTCAATTTACACTGTCATGGAAAGTCAAGCTGCGAGGTTACTGGCGAAACGACAACTCAACATTGAGCAACAACCTTCTTTAAATGCCGCATTGCAAAGCGGGGACCACTCTTTCAACAAAAAGGGGTGTAATTAGTGAGATTAGTATATTTGGATCAAAAACTTTTGATGATAGAAAATGGCATTCATTCGGGTCGTAAACACACCGGTTGTACTTGATGTGTTTAATGTTGTCCAAAAGCAGAGTTTCCAAAGTACAAAGAACTTTTGGGTCTTAAAATGATGCGCCGTTCTCGACATCAATCTAAAAGTTGTGCCAATACAAATGACTCGACGTTAATCCCGATGATCCGAAGGTTTGTATTTACTTTTAAGGTTACCTCCAATATTATACCAAACCCAAATAATCCTTCGTGTGTACACTTATATTAAACCTTGGTCGTTACAGGCCACGTCGTGTCATGGTCTAGGCCCTAATGGGGATAAGGTCGTTTGTTGTGGACGTCTATCGTAACACCCCAATTTCACATACACGGCGAATTCAAACCGGTGTTACTTCATGGTACAACAGTCATAATAATAGAAAACGAACTCTAATGGAGTCGTTTTAAAAGATTTATCATTCGATTTATATAAATATCGAAGTTTACAAAAATGAGGTCCCAAATGGTTCCAAGTTTACAAAATACATTAAATTGAGTATCCGTGCTCCTCCGCGCCAGCATACAATATGGACATGAAATACATGCTTAAAACTGTCAACACAAAGGTTGAGTGAATTAATAGAGTTTATTGTTAAATGTTGAACACATTATGTTTGTGTGGGTTACGTTATTATACACCCATAATGTTGAAAACAAAATGCTTATTATTCACTAAGCATCATGCAATCAAATTAACGTGTTCCAAATTTAATTGAGAAACTGTTGATACATGCCTTAACAGGTAAAATTGCCATTTTACCTAATGTACTCAAATATAGTGCGTTTGTTTACCGGGACTGGTCAAACAAGCGAGATTACGTCAATCGATAGATCTATCCACAATATTGGCGCTCACTTCACTGCGTGATTAATGATTCATGATTTAGGGACTTAAGTTTGGCAAATCTTGTAACTTAGTGCAAGTAAAATATCGGAATAAGTATATAGTTTGAAAGCAATGTTTTGGGTTTAAAATAAAGCATGTATCTCCCCAAGGGTTTGTAAAACAATTAAGTAATAGAAAGTGGGGCTATGAACTCACCTCAATAAATGATATCTAGCATTATAGCGAATCGATGGATAAACCTGGAAGTCTCTACGCGCAACCTAGAATATGTATTGTGTCTTAGGTTCTAAAATAATGACGTGAATGTATAAACATGCCTTATATAGTTATTACTTATTACATCAATTATGCTTGGATACTTAACATTTGTAAAGTCGTATAAGTGTTTACGTTTCTTTTATTAAGTTTTCCCGTCTAAATCTACCGTTACTTCTAAACCGTAAATGATCATTACTTTCGGTTTTATGTTCTCGGAAATGAATGTACTAAATAGATCATTGGTCCCCACGCTTGAAATTATTTAATTAATGTGAAATTACCAATTTACCCTTGGATGTACTAGTTATTTCAATCAGCGGCAAAATGTATCATGGTTTTGGTCATAAGTCGAGTTCTACAACTACGTTTTAACGCACGAGCCGATTGTACGTTCAAGTTAGGGTGTTAGCCACAACTTTTATTCTTTGACCAACAGTTGGTTATATGCAAGTTTATAGGTTTTACCCGTTTGAAATCATTACTCAGATTTGGACCGGTTAGCGTTTTGGCTCTAGTTTATTCATCGGGATGAGTTACGGCCTGACCACCCGGCGAAACGACCAAAACATCGATCTATATAATCTATGTTATTACCTAAGTTTCTCAATCCCCGAATTTTACCCAGTAATTACGTTTACAGCCCACGTTCGGTTTACGTGTTGCAATATAGATCCTACGATGTTTCTAGTGTTTTAGTCCGATTATCCAAGCTTAATCAAGTATAATAAGTGTATAGAACATATTAAATACATGTAATACTAATATCTACAGAAATCAAAGGTAAATATAGTAGTTAGCTTACAAGCCTTGTGATGAAACAAATCAAGAACCAAGAACTAGGACACTAAAACCTAAACCCTTTCAATATGAACCCGAGCTTCCAAATCCTTAACACATCATGCTAACCCTTGGTAGGCTTGATCTAACCTTGTAAGAACACTTCTACCTCAGCCCTTAGACCCTTGTGTAGCTCTTAATTCATCCATGGAATCACCAAACAAACTCTTGAATCATGTAGGGAATAACTAGGCCTTGAACTTCGATATATAACTTGTAGTTTGAAGATTAAAGAATCATGGTGCTAGGGATTTATTGAGGTTCGGTTATGGAGGATGAAACAAAGGAAAATGGATGAGTTTCTTATGAGTTATCAAGTCTTGGATGAAGTCTTATAGGATATTTCCTAAGACTTAAGTCTTAAGTTTAGGACTTAAGAACTAAGTAACTAGCACATGTATATGACTAATAAATTCAAGACTTATCACCAAAATTTCGTTTATGCTCTATCTAGGATGACTAGATATGAGTTGCTTAGTATTATCTTGTTTCTGAGTGAGTTTTGGACCCGTTAATTGCTAACTATAGCGTAAAGTCACGAAACTTAAATGGTTATTCAAATAATATGAATCTTATAAATATGTTAAAACTTATCAATATACTCTATATAAGCATATTAGATTTGTGATACGTTCTATCGGGTTGCCATGCTGCTAAGCGAAAGCGTAGGCTAAATACATTGAAAAAATGCAATTTATCGAAGAAGCGAGGGTGAAATGACCGTGAATTTATTTAAAGTAGACTAAAATTAGTCAATAAGTGATATGAGATGTCAAAATATGGTTTTAGATCATCATTGGGATAACTTAGAGTTATACGTGAAGTCTAAAAGTTGCATTTTATAAAATGTAGAAGCGTACAAGGTTAATTTCTTTATAGTCAATGGAGGAGGAAATATGTTTGACTTTTCAAAAAATGTAAAAAGTGTCAAAAAATATTAGAAACACAGTGCAGAATCGTTAAGTGCGGATGTAAGTAGAATTGTTTAAAAGCGTAAGTTTAGTCTCGTCTGTATGAGAGTTTATTTGGTAACATTTAAAAGAAATCTTAAAAATTCTCAAATTAATTATAAGTGATCTAAAAATTAATCGATGTGAGGAAAATTGTTGGAGTTGAGTTTCGTTATGCGTGATGTCTAAAGGTGTTCGACCATATGAAACTTTAAAACAATGTTTTTAATAACTTTAAAATGATCTAACAATTGACAAACTCTCAGGTCATTACTAAAATAATTTATCTTACGAGAATGTGAAATAAAAATTTTACGGGATGAATAGTGAAAGTGAATAGTAACTTTAAAAAAAAATGAAAAGTAACCCGAAAATGAGGGTTGTTACAGATGCAACAACCATTGACAATGATGATGGGCTTAAAGAAACGCAACTATGTAACCTTGGGATTCTTGTACAAGCTTGTGCCATAACCCAAAAATGTCCTGCTATGGAATATGGGTGTTAAATTACTCAACTTCAACCAGTTGCATCAAACGATGAAAAAAAAACAACCGGTGACCCCATTATTGTATGTTATCTTTCACTTAGAGTTTACATATCAAGTATAACATATGTCCATACTTATGTATAGGGGTGGAAACGAGCCGAGCCGCTCGTGAAAAGTTCGGGATCGGATCGGTAAAAGCTCAAGCGACACGAGCCTAAGCGAGGCACCAGTCGAGCTCGATCCTAGATTGGGCTCATTTAATAATCGAGCTCGAGCCGAGCTCTATACAACTTCGTTTAGGCTGTGAGCCTAAGCGAACCCTAAAATATATACGTATATATATTTTCTATACATATAACCGTGTTAGAGCTCAGCCTTGTGTAAATTAGAGCTTTATGTTAACGAGCGAGCTTGTGAAAAATTTCCGCGAGCCTCGAACTCAAAATTGAGGCTCGAAGCGAGCTTCGAGCTTCGGTTGAGCTTTTTATATAAGCGAGCGAGCTCGGAGCTCGGTGGCTTGGGCTGGCTCGGCTCGTTTTCACCCCTACTTATGTATATATAATTAAAATTCATCAGGAACCGGATTGAGGTAACGATTGGTCCTCTTACATAAATGACGATAAAGTTTCGGGTGATAATTCTGTAGATGCAATAGATTGTGATAATGAACAGCAAGATGTGGTTCAGAAATAATTGTCTGGGGAACCTGAACCCGTTAACAATATTGTTGGTGGGAGGTGACATGAGTGGAAGGGGTTTCACTACTGCTTTAGGCGTAGATGCTAACCAGGTAATTGAAAACCTAAGTAAGACCCACCACGGCAACTCCTAATGTGGAGAGTTGGCTCGGAAGCTCAACACGAGTGGAGAATCCCGACCAAGCTGGCTAACGGGGTCCATGGATCTTGAGGCTGGTCGGATGCCATGGTACTCACATCCTATGGTTCACCTCTCGGGCGGGTCATACATTTCGGAGTGATGAGGATAGACTTGGCCCAACATAAATTGGCCGGATAATGATACTTTTGTGCATAATGACAATTCCGGTATACACCTCTCGGACCGGTTAACACAGTGAAGTGGTGAGGATATAATGGAACTTTTAAAGGAATTGATGGATAAATGTGCCAACATGGAGTCTAAAATATCACGGTCTTCAAAAATTGACAACCTCTCAAGCCGGAACTATTAAAAGGTTGTCTGCAATTTGAATGTTTTGGATCGAATGAGGGGACTAGGGATGCTGCATATAGAAGAGTCAAAGGATGGGAAATAAGGCTAGCTCCTCAAGGGCAGAGTTTGGAGGATGCATCCAAACAGGGGAGGAGTAAAAGCATAGATTCACGGGAGGATGTGAATTTGGATGTGGTTTTGGACTTGGATAGTCGTACTATCGGGATGGTTATCGGTGGCCGACATGGAAGGAAGCATTTGCGGCAATAAATGATGCTTTGAAGCTACTTGTGTAGAAATGAGAAGGAAGTGGTGCGAGCAACAACCACTTTGCCTATGTTCTTTGCATCCACGCTTCTAAAGAAGCCCTTTGATGGAACCACCTCTAAGGTAATTATAACAAGCGTTGCCGGATATTCCCATTGCTATCACAACCTTGCTACTACAATCACAACCATTGTTACATCACCAAAGTCAAAGAGAAAGAGGGTTGCCACAACCTCGCTTAATCTTTACGGTCCACTGAACCTATCATTGCACCCATTCACGCTACAATTAAACCTTCTACACCTAAACCCTTGGGAAGTTTGAAGATTGGTGAGCTTTGTGAAGTCGGTTGTTGCTCAACCGGATATTGGAAAGGGTAAAGGAATTGTAGAACCAGTTTTGAAGTTTAAAAGTAGACATGAGCAAGAGGCTTATGATGAAGAACAAGCTCTAAGAGTACATCTGGAACTAAATGCTGATGTAATTGCTAGGGAAAAGAAAAGGCAAGAAGATGAGGAAGCTTCTCAAAAACTGATTGAAACATGGAAAAATGAACAACAAGTGTTTCAAGCTTATGAGAGTATACATAAAGAATGGAGAGATATTGAAAGGGTAAATTGGATGTTGACACAAAGGCTAAAATGTCTGCTGAGAAGGTGAGACAGATGAGACAAGAAAGATAATTTTGAGATTATCAAAACGAAAATAAAAATCCAACCAAGAAAGAAATGAGGAATCAAATCTTTGAAATATATCGGGCATGTCACGGGATGAATGTTTCTAAAAATTTGAGGAATTGCGCCTATGAGAGGGTTGAGGAGATTTATAATAGGTGCAAAAGAATTGTTGGGAATTCTACTAAGTAAGAATTATGCTGAAGTTAACATTGATGATTCCAGAAGTGTTGTGGAATGTTGAAGAAGTAATTACGGAAGTAATAAAACCGTGTAGTTGGTTTTAGGAGATAGATATTCGTATTTTATAATTAGTTAGGATATGCATGAGCTTTATTAGGAAGTGATAATGTATATCTTTTTATTTATGTTTATCACGTTTCTTGAAACGGTTTAGGGTTCCTTGTGTAAAAGGAACACATTAGTATGAATGATATGCAGTTGAAAAACAAGTTTAGTATTTGATGAGTATGCAAATACTCATCATTTTGTACTATAGTCACGCGCTAAAACATCACGAAAACACTTTCAATGCATCAAAATGATTAAAATATCACAAATCAGTGTTTTATGTGTTTTAAATGCAAAAATACCAAAATCAGATGAAATACGTATCAAGTTTGCATAATTGGCAGTTTTAGTCCCCTAAGTTTCAAAAGTTGTCAAAATAGTCCCTGGTAAAATCAAAATAATGAAAAATGTTATTTAAGTCCCTAGGATTCATGAGTTGTCAAAATTGGTCCTTGAAGTTTAAAATTGCAAAATGACAACTTTGGTCCCTCAACTTTGAAAAGTGTCAAAAATAGTCCTTGGATATTTAAAAAAATGGAAAATTATCAAATATTATCCTTGTACTATTCATAAATGGCAGGATAGGTCCTTGTGTTAACTTTGGAATAGTGGTAGTTTCAGTCCTTGAGAATTCAGAAAATTACACAAATGGTCCTTGTGTTAAACTACCAAAGCAGTCCCTTTTATTAATCCATCCAAAAACACAAAACCAAATCCAAGCCCAATCAGTGAGCCCAAATGCAAACCCAACCCACACCACTTGACCCTTGGACCTTGACCCTTCAACCTTGAGCTAGTTCAAAATCTCACTTGACCCCTGCCAATATCCCATTTTGACCCCCCCGTTATTAATATCCACCGGTCAAACCAGTCAACCACCTTGAAAACCATTTTCATTGTGCTTCTTCCTCCTCGCCCAGCCTGCAATTCCAAAACCAGTGGTTTTACCACCACCTCACCACCTTTCCACCTCATTACCTACTCTCTCAGCTCATCCCTCCTCCTATACCGGCCCATAAGCATTTAATGCTTCCCCGCCCAATCTACACTCCTTGCACGGTTTTGTTGCCAAATCACCCCTAGCTCCATATCTACTTCCTAACTTGTCCCCTTACACCTCCACAAGCAACCAAAAGTCTTTAATTGCTCTAAACCTGCTCTAATCCACTATCAAGACTTTTGGCCAAAATCGATTTTAAAGGCTAGGATAATCGAGAGAAATCATTGGCCAAGATTGCAAGTGGGAAATGATCAGAAGCATGTGGGGAGTCTCTAAAGTCTATAAAGAAAGAAGGAGAAGCAATGTGAAGAAAAAATATAGTTTTAATTTAGTTAATGTATGTCGTTTTAATTAATTTTCAAATTCGGTGTATTTCTTAGCTTTCAAGCATTTTTTAAGTAATCTCAGTGTATTGTGAATCTTTTTTAGGTCATCAATTTTAGGTGTTAAGTTTCATTTCAAGTTTATGCAAATTTCCTTGTTCAAATTTTCAAAATGATTGAATGTTGTTGTTAGTTGTTGTTAAGGACTCATAAGCTCATATAAGCTCCTTATATAGCTTATGTAATAGAAACAACAAAATCCATTTAGTATCAAAAGCAAAATTACCAAAAATACTAAAAAATAGTTGGAAAATAAAAATCAATGGAAATGAAGATCACGGTGGAGCGGGGTGAATCTTGGATTGCCTTGGGTTAGAAGCTTTGTGGAAAGCTATTAGGAGTGGTTTTAATCATTGGTTCATGGTCTTTGGTGGCGAGTTGTAAGCTCTTTATAAGCATTTTACATTTCACTGCATAAGTAGCTTATAGCTTAAAACTTTGTGTTATTATGTTTCTAAGTTGTAGTTAGGTAGATTCTTATATTAAAAGCAGTTTGTTTGTTACGTAGAATTGGTAGTTGCTTTGAAATCTCATTTTCACAATTTTAATAGCATAATATTTGTTCTTAAGTTTTATGCTTGTATACTTTGTTGTTTAATGCTCATTTGGACTTGTTATTTGATAATAAAGGTCTTGGATCGATTGCATAGTCTTAACTTGTGAAATCCTTTGGAAATCACAAGTTCCACGATTACAGAGTTGTTTGGATTTACCTTGTTACTGTGTTAGAGAGTGTTGGTGTTGTTTCTTGTTTATTGTTATCCATCATACTAGCATCTAATAACTCATAGAAACCATAAAACCAGATCCTTGTTTGTTAAAAGTTAAAATCACTTTTAATATCACTTAAGTTATTAAGCTGTTAGGATTAAGAGTTTAAAATCATAGATTGCTTAGAACTTGTTAATCTAGCTTAATTTCATCTTAACTTAGGTTAATATATCATAATCAATTAGTAGGATCAATCCAAAGTTCATATTAGTCAACTTTTTAGTGTAATTTAAAAAGTCAAAATTTTTGATTTAGTTAGTTTTTGAATAAAATAAATCATTTTCTATAGGATTTAATTTTGAGTTTCATGTTTTAAAGCTTTTAGGTTTATAAAATTTAGTTGCTCATCTTAATCAAAGTATTTTTTATAATTTCTATTTAGCTTATTAAACTGCTTATTTATTGGTTTCTTTTAAGACCTTGTCGAAAAAAGTGCCATTACTGATTGAGCCATCCTCTTTCACAAGCTCATCAAGAGCTCATTAGTTAGATTTAGCTTGTGTACCTTAGCTTATTGGAAAGCTAACCTAGCTGTCTCTTTAGTCCAGTGCTTATTTTCACCTTTCTAGCTTATTTGGTAGGGCTGCAAGTAGCTTTTACTTTGTCCCATTTCTTGTATACTTGACTACTCGGTGGTTTTACATGCTTTTCACAAGCTTGTCATAAGCTCATTAGTCAACACCAACGTGTGAGCTTGGACTTTAGAAATACCAACCCATCTTGCTACTTCAGTCTTTATTTTGAGCTTTTTAGCTTATTTAATAAGCTTAAATTGCTTCTAGATATATTTCTTGAACTGTTGGTTTATTGGTTTAATGGAATTGCTTATTTGCTTATTTTAAGCTTATAGGTGTTGATCTATGTGCTTTTTAGCTTCATTTAAGTAGCTTTAGCTTATTTGTATCTTACTTTATCTTTGGTTCCAAGCGTGAAGCTTGTTTGAGCTTCAAAATAAGCCATAAGCTTGCTTGTTGAGCTCATAAGCTCATTTTACCTTATTTTAAGTTCTAAATTTTTTTTCTTTATTAAAGTTGCTTATAATGTGATATAATAGGTTTATAAAAGAAAAAAAACAAAAACATCATTTTAAAAATAGTGATAGCGTTTATTTAATATAAATTAGCTTTTTAATTTTCTTTTTCAACTTATTATTAAGCACTTTTTGTTTTTATAATTTTCTTAGTTTTCTGTCATCATAGGATATTTATAGAAAAAAGTTCAGAATTTTCTTAGTTTGTTTAGTATTTATTAGAATTTAAAATAATTAAAAAGTATTAAATAATTAATAATAAATAAATAAAAAGCATAAAAAATATCTTTTCAATTTTAAAATTAGTTTTATAGTATTTTAGATTTTTCTAAGTTAAAATTTCATTTTTCTAGGTTAATTTTATATTTTCTTGTATTTAAGTGTATTTTAAATAATTAATAAATAGTAATTAATTAATAATAAATAGATAAAAAGTGTAATAAATATATTTTCAGTTTTAAAATAAGTTTTGTAATATTTTAGATTTTTCTAAATCATAATTTCACTTTTCTAACTTTATTTCACATTTTCTTATATTTTAGAGTATTATTAAATAGTTAAAAATAGGTTTTAATTAATAATAATTAAATAAATAGTTATAAAAATAATTTTAATTTTCCAATAATTTTATTTTATTATTAAGTTTATAAAAATATCATTTTCATATCCATAGGTGTTTACTCTTTTAAATTCGTTTTATTTTGTGCGTTTTAGTAAATTTGTAAACATAAGCATTCACGTTTGTTTAATCTGATTGTTGTGATTTATAATTCTGTATCCAAATACCATTTCCAATCAATCAGTAGTGTAATTACCAATCAAAATCCTTCTTGATCATTATCCTTAGTGATCATTCTATTTCAACTTGTTTATACACCATTAATCCTCAGGTGGGACTTAACGACTTAGAATCCACTATATTCCAAGGGAAATTGCATTGGTTTTAGGCTGTTTGAATTTTATTACGGTTGACCATTCACAAGTGGTTGACTTGTGTAATAAACTTGACAGTTTTGAAGCGAATCAGTATTATTCAAAGATCCATAGAGGATCAAAGTATTCTTAGTTATCTGTGTTTATACTTGTGTTTGATTTCCGCTTTAGAATACAAGTAATAGAGACTTTCTATTAGTGTGTTTGTGATTACATAAGCATTACTAACGATCTACGAGTGCTCAAAGATCTATCAAGGTCTAAGGTTCAACAAGTGGTATCAGAGCCTCGGGAGAGCCTCTGTAATACTAAGAACACTCTTTTCTTTACACCCTCACAACCAAAACTACCTTCACCATGCCTGGATCAGATGATGAAATTGAAGTCACCAACAATCATAACAACACATCTTTGCAACAACTCAATCTCTCAAACAGCAATGCAAAGTTCCCATACACGAAGGAGTATGATTTGTGGGCTATGAATCACGGTGGATCTCCAACATTGATTGGAATCTTTGGGAAGTTGTGAAGAAGAACGGTTTGAAGAGGCATGTGACAGATCGGTGGTAAGGTTACCATCGATGGTCCCAAAGCTGGCGAAGAGATACTAGGCGTTCGAGAGAGAACAAAGTTAGAACTATTCTCCTTCAGGCTATACCTGATGATCACATGGGTGACTTTCACTACATGCAGGATGCTAAGGACATCTGGATGGCTATCAAGGCTAGGTTTGGTGGGAACAAGGAGTCTAGGAGAATGTGGAAATCTATGCTGAAATAGCAGTTTCAAGAATTCCAAATCTCTGAAGAAGAAGGTATCCACAAAGGGTATGACAGGTTCCATAAGATTTTGAGTCAATTGAATCAGCTGAAGGCAAGGCCAGACAATGATTTTGCAATTCAAAATTCTTACGATCTTTACCTCCATCTTGGTTGCAAGTAAGCATTGCACTCAAAGCTAAAGGTGGGCTAGATATGCTCACTTTTGATGAACTATTCAACAAACTTAAATCTCTTGAGCCCGATGTCAGAAGTCCCTTTCGTTCATCCACTCCTAGTCACACAGCATTTTTTGGGGCCTCCTCAAATAAGATGACTTATGCTCCAAGTCCAGTTTCCTCATCATCATCATCCTACACTACCACTCCATCAAACTTCCAACCTAAATCCAGTGGTGTAATGGAAGATGTACTTCACTCTTGTGTTGTTGATTATGACACTCAACAGCAACTAGCCTTTGAGGATTTTAAACAGGTGGACCCACTTGATATGGAAGAGATGAACTTGAAGTGGCAACTGGCCATGCTTTCAGTGGACATCAAGAGGTTTGAGCGTAGAATCTAGGAAAGTTTGGTTTCAGGGAAGAACCAACAAGATTTGACAGAAGGAAAGTCAAATGCTATACTTGTGGTCAGATGGGTCACTTCTCAAGAGAATGCAAGGATAGGAAGGCTGGTGATGAGGTTAGGTATTCTTCCTATCAGCAAGAAGCTGGAAATTCCAAAGCTGGATCCTTAACTGCTATGGTCACTCTGGATGACCATGTTAACTGGAAGCTGCATGAGCCTGAGAATGATGATGCTCCTGGTTCTGAGAATATTGGATTGATGGCAAGCTGTACTACAGAGGACAAGCATGACCAAATTGCCTTAATGGGCATACTCAGGTACATAATTGTGTTTTTGGTTGTAGTGAAAGATATAATGAACTTAAGGAAGCCTATGATGAATTGAAACCTAAATATAATGAATGTTATGTCGAAGTTGAGGCTTATAAATAGGCTTTAAAAACCTTAGAAAGACAAAAAGTTTGGTTTCAAAAGAATCAATTGGCTTATGATGAAAAGATAAGGGTGTTAGAAAGTTGATTTAGAATGTGCTAAAATTGATTTAAAGTACTTGAGAAAAAAAAAGCTGATGTAGTTTCTGAAAACCAAGTGCTAAGAAAACTGGATTTGGAAGTAGCTAGGCATAAAGAATGGTTGTTCTGGTAACAAGTTAGCTGGTCATATCTATGCTAGTCAAAATCCTAATACTGCAATAGATTTAGGTTTTAAGAAGTATGTTGGGTTAGAAGCTAGGGATGACCTACGTAAATCTACACCAGCAGGATTAGCTAATTTTGAAAAAGAAGGAAAATTACATGCTGTCCCTGGACCTATTAGAGGAGAACATATGCCCATTGACCTTTCCATCACTGTTGACTTTGATGGATCACACCATCTTTTTGGCAAAAAGTCAAAAGACTTGCCAGACCCTGATTCTTCATCTACTGACTTTGTCTCTTGTGTTGACAGTGACAAGTCCTCTGACTAAGGGTCTACTTCTACCAGTTGTGATTTAAATGATAATTCAGACCTTCCCAAGACCTCTCCCAAGCCTACACCCAAGGCTACTTACAAGTCTGTTAGAGTTGCTGCTGAGGAATCAACTTCCAAGACAGTTTCCTCTGAAGATTTGTCTTTTAATTCTTTGCAAAATAATGTCTTTCATTCTGTTAAAAACAATTTTGTTAATGTTTGTGGTTTGAATACTTTTGCATGTAATAGAACATCTTTCACTTTGAATAAATCTTCTAAAAGGAAGACATGTTTTGTTTGTGGAAGTAAATTTCATTTGATTAAGGATTGTAATTTTCATGAGCAAAGAATGGGTGTATATGCTAGTCAAAAGAAACCTAGACCAATGTGGAAAAATGTTAATGATATACCATCTTTTATTCACAAGCAACTAATATAAACAGTCTCTCCATTTCCTTGGAGAAGATCTGTTGCTAGACCTTATGTGAGATCAACTAGTTCATATTTTCAAAATGGTTATTGGCCTGGATGTTTTGACTCAATGTATGATGGGAAGGGATATAGGGATACTGCTGTGAAGTCCTCAGCAGGTTGTTCTTGGACTAAAAAGGGACCTAATTTTCAATGGAGGACCAAGAACAATGGTGGATCTTATACATCTACATGGCCTAAACCTTATGATCCACAAGGCAGGCTCAAGTCAGAAATGACTTGAGTCTCCATAGTGTACTAATATTTTGTATATATTTTTATGTTGTTGTTGTAGGATCATCCCCTGAGGAGTAAGGATGTTGGCATAGTAGATAGTGGTTGTTCGAAGCATGTCAGGGAAACAAAGAAAAGATGCATGATTTTGTACCCATAAAAGGAGGAGGCAGTGTAACTTTTGGTGGAGGAGATGGTAGAATCACAGGGAAAGGAACTATTAGAACACCTCATTTGGATTTTGAGAATGTGTACTATGTAAAGGAACTGCAACATTTTAACTTGTTCTCAGTATCACAAATTTGTGACACCAAGAACAAAGTATTATTTTGTGAGAATGAATGTAATGTGCTCTCTAAAGACTTTACACTTCCAGAAGATACATCCATTCTGCTGAGAGTTCCTAGAAGCCACAATTTATACACATTCAATTTGAATGATGTTCAACCAGAAGGTGATCTAACTTGTTTGGTGGATAAAGCATCTCTGGATGAGTCTACAAAATGGCATAGAAGGATGGCTCATGTGAACTTCAAGACCATTAACAAGCTTTCTAAACTGGGTCTTGTTGAAGGACTTCCTTCCAAAGTCTTCACCAATGAACACAATTGTGTTGCCTGCAACAAAGGAAAGCAACACAAAGCCTCATACAAAGCCATTACAGCTGTAAGCAATATCTCATAACCTCTTCAGTTGCCGCACATGGATCTTTTTGGTCCAACCCAAGTCAGGAGTATTGATCACAAGTATTTCTGCCTGGTAATCACTGATGACTATAGCAGGTTTTGTTGGGTATTCTTTTTGAGGACTAAAGATGAAACATCTCAAGTTTTAAAAGAGTTCGTTACCCTTGTTTGAAAACAGTTGAACAAAAAGGTTAAAAAAGATTCGGTGTGATAATGGGACAGAGTTCAAAAATGCTATATTAATAGAACTCTGTAAGTATAAAGGGATAAAAAGGGACTATAGCACTCCAAGA
>OU343216.1:165893183-165940593 GCA_910596185.1 Chrysanthemum makinoi | reverse complement strand
CCCCTACTTATGTATATATAATTAAAATTCATCAGAACCGGATTGAGGTAACGATCGTCCTCTTACATAAATGACGAAAGTTTCGTGATAATTTCAGAGATGCATAGATTGTGATAATGAATGCAAGATGTGGTTCAAATAATTGTCTCTGGGGAACTCGAACCCGCTAACAATATTAAAAGGAGGTGACATGAGTGGAAGGGGTTTCCATCGCTTAGGCGCGATGCAACTGTAATTGAAAACCTAAGTAAGACCCAAACCACTGCAACTCCTAATGTGGAGAGTTGGCTCGAGCTCAACACGTGGAGAACTCACCAACCTGGTTAACTTGGGGTCCATGGATGCCGAGGCTCTGGCCGATGCCATGGTACTCACATCCTATGGTTCACCTCTCGGAGCAGTGTCATACAAACGGAGTGATGAGGATAGACTTGAAACCAACATAAATTGACTGCAATGATACTTTTGTGCATAATGACAATTTCAAGATACATCTCACCGCTTAACATGTGTGAAGTGGTGAGGATATAATGGAACTTTTAAAGGAATTGATGGATAAATGTGCCAACATGGAGTCTAAAATATCCGTCTTCAAGAATTGACAACCTCTCAAGCCGGAACTATTAAAAGGTTGATGTCAGCCTAATGTTTTGGATCTGAATGAGGAGACTAGGGATTGCCGTGCATATAGAAGAGTCAAAAGGATGGAATAAGGCTAGCTCCTCAAAGGAGCAGTTTGAGGATGCATCCAAACAGGGGAGGAGTAAAAGCATAGATTCACCGAGGATGTGAATTTGGATGTGGTTTTGGACTTGGATAGTCGTACTAATCGATGGTTATCTCAGATCGACATGGAAGGAAACGCAAAGAATAAATGATGCTTTGAAAGCTACTTGTGTAGAAAATGAGAAGGAAGGTGCAGCAACAACCACGCCTATGTTGTTGCATCCACTGCTTCTAAAGAAGAAGCCACTGATGGAACCACCTCTAAGGTAATTATAACAATTGTTACTTCAGATATTTCCATTGCTATCACAACCATCAAGTACTACTACAATCACAACCATTGTTACATCACCACCAAAGTCAAAAGAAGTCAAAAGGAGGTTGCCATTCAATCTAAACCTAAAGCAATCTTTACCAGTCCCTGAACCTATCATTGCACCCATTCTCGCTATAATTAAACCTTCTACACCTAAACCCTTGGGAAGTTTGAAGATTTGTGAGCCTGTGAAGTCTATTGTTGCTCAACCAGATATTGGAAAGGGTAAAGGAATTGTAGAACCAGTTTTGAAGTTTAAAAGTAGACATGAGCAGGAGGCTTATGATAAAGAACAAGCTATAAGAGTACATCTGGAACTAAATGCTGATTTAATTGCTAGGGAAAAGAAAAGGCAAGATGAGGAAGCTTTCAAAACTGATTGAAACATGGAAAAATGAACAACAAGTGTTTCAAGCTTATGAGAGTATACATAAAGAATGGAGAGATATTGAAAGGGTAAATTGGATGTTGACACAAAGGCTAAAATGTCTCACGGTAGGTGAGATGATGAGACAAGAAAGATAATTTTGAGATTATCAAGCAACGAAGAATAAAAATCCAACCAAGAAAGAAATGAGGAATCAAATGCTGAAATATATCAGGCATACGGGGATGAATGTTTCTGAAAATTTGAGGAATTACGCCTATGAGAGGGTTGAGGAGATTTATAATAGGTGCAAAAGAATTGTTGGGAATTCTACTAAGTAAGAATTATTTGAGTTAATGTTGATGATTCTCTGAAGTGTTGTGGAATCTCACAAGAAGTAATTTCACAAGTAATAAAACCGTGTAGTTGGTTCTCAGGAGATAGATATTCCGCGTATTTTATAGTTAGTTAGGATATGCATGAGCTTTATTAAGAAGTGATAATGTATATCTTATTTAGTTTTATGTTTATACGTTTCTTGGAAAACGGTTTAGGGTTCCTTGTGTATAAAAGGAACACATTAGTATGAATGATGTACGAGTTGAAAAACAAGTTTTAGTATTTGATGAGTATGCAAATACTCATCATTTTTGTACCTTTTAGTCTGCTAAAACATCTGAAAACACTCAGAAATGCATCAAAATGATAAAAATATCACAAATAAGTGTTTTATGTGTTTCAAATGTAAAAATACCAAAATCAATGAAAACGATCAAGTTTGCATAATTGGCGCTTTTAGTCCCCAAGTTTCAAAAGTTGTCAAAATAGTCCCGGTAAAATCAAAATAATGAAAAAAAATGTTATTTAAAGTCCCTAGGGATTCATGAGTTGTCAAACTTGGTCCTTGAAGTTTAAAATTGCAAAATGACAACTTTGGTCCCTCAACTTTGAAAAGTGTCAAAAATAGTCCTTGGATATTTAAAAATGGAAAATTATCAAATATTATCCTTGTACTATTCATAAATGGCAGGATAGGTCCTTGTGTTAACTTTGGAATAGTGGTAGTTTCAACCTTGAGAATTCGTAAAATTACACAAATGGTCCTTGTGTTATTAAACTACCAAACGTATCCCTTTATTAATCCAATCCAAAACACAAAACCAAATCCAAGCCCAACCCACTGAGCCCAAATGCAAACCCAACCCACACCACTTGACCCTTGACCTTGACCCTTCAACCTTGAGCTAGTTCAAAATCTCACTTGACCCCTGCCCATATCCCATTTTGACCCTCGTTATTATTATTCACTCCACCAAACCAGCCAACCCCGCCAAAACCATTTTCACTGTGCTTCTTCCTCACCCACTGAATTCCAAAACCAGTGTTTTACCACCACCTCACCACCTTTCCACCTCATTACCTACCTCTCCAAACCCCCTCCTCCTATACCCAAACCATAAGCATTTAATGCTTCCCCACCAATCTACACTCCACCTTGCCTGGTTTTGTTGCCAAATCACCCCTAGCTCCATATCTACTTCCCAACTTGTCCCCTTACACCTCCACAAGCAACCAAAAGTCTTTAATTGCTCTAAACCTGCTCTAATCCACTATCAAGACTTTTGGCGCCAAAATCAGTTTTAAAGGCTAGGATGAATTCAGAGAAATCATTGGCCAAGATTGCAAGTGGGAAATGATCAGAAGCATGTGGGGAGTCTCTAAAGTCTATAAAGAAAGAAGGAGAAGCAATGTGAAGAAAAAATATAGTTTTAATTTAGTTAATGTATGTCGTTTTAATTAATTTTCAAATTCCAATGTATTTCTTAGCTTTCAAGCACTTTTTTTAAGTAATCTCAGTATTGTGAATCTTTTCATTCATCAATTTCGTTAAGTTTCATTTCAAGTTTATGCAAATTTCCTTGTTCAAATTTTCAAAATGATTGAATGTTGTTGTTAGTTGTTGTTAAGGACTCATAAGCTCATATAAGCTCCTTATATAGCTTATGTAAGCTATTAGAAACCTTAAAATCCAGTTTAGTATCAAAAAGCAAAATTACCAAAAATACTAAAAAAATAGTTGGAAAATAAAAAATCAATGGAAATGAAGATCACACCAAATGGAGCAGGTGAATAACGGATTGCCTTGGGTTAGAAGCTTTGTGGAAAGCTATTAGGAGTGGTTTTAATCATTGGTTCATGGTCTTTGGTCGGTGCAGCTTGTAAGCTCTTTATAAGCATTTTACATTTCATCGCATAAGTAGCTTATAGCTTAAAACTTTGTGTTATTATGTTTCTAAGTTGTAGTTAGGTAGATTCTTATATTAAAACAGTTTGTTTGTTCTCAGAGAATTGGTAGTTGCTTTGAAATCTCATTTTCACAATTTTAATAGCATAATATTTGTTCTTAAGTTTTATGCTTGTATCAATCGTTGTTTAATGCTCATTTGGACTTGTTATTTGATAATAAAAGGTCTTGGATCAGCTAGATAGTCTTAACTTGTGAAATCCTTTGGAAATCACAAGTTCACGCTTTTAAGAGTTGTTTGGATTTACCTTGTTACCTGTGTTAGAGAGTGTTGGTGTTGTTTCTTGTTATTGTTATCTGTCATACTAGCATCTAATAACTCATAGAAACCATAAAACCAAATTCCTTGTTTGTTAAAAGTTAAAATCACTTTTAATATCACTTAAGTTATTAACTCATAGGATTAAGAGTTTAAAAATCATCACGCTTGCTTAGAACTTGTTAATCTAGCTTAATTTCATCTTAACTTAGGTTAATATATCATAATCAATTAGTAGGATCAATCCAAAGTTCATATTAGTCAACTTTTTAGTGTAATTTAAAAAGTCAAAATTTTCGCTTAGTCGCTTTTGAATAAAATAGATCATTTTCTATAGGATTTAATTTTGAGTTTCATGTTTTAAAGCTTTTAGGTTTATAAAATTTAGTTGCTCATCTTAATCAAAGTATTTTTTATAATTTCTATTTAGCTTATTAAACTGCTTATTTATTGGTTTCTTTTAAGACCTTGTCTCAAAAGTGCCCCTGCGCGTACGCTTGAGCCATCCTCTTCACAAGCTCATCAAGAGCTCATTCGTTAGCTTTAGCTTGTGTACCTTAGCTTATTGGAAAGCTAACCTAGCTGTCTCTTTAGTCCAGTGCTTATTTTCACCTTTCTAGCTTATTTGGTAGGGCTGCAAGTAGCTTTTACTTTGTCCCATTTCTTGTATACACTGACTACTCAGTGGTTTACATGCTTTTTCACAAGCTTGTCATAAGCTCATTAGTCAACACCACTGTGTGAGCTTGGACTTTTTAGAAAGCCCACCAACCCATCTTGCTACTTCAGTCTTTATTTTGAGCTTTTTAGCTTATTTAATAAGCTTAAATTGCTTCTAGATATGACTGCGGGCCTGTTTGGTTTATTGGTTTAGTGGAATTGCTTATTTGCTTATTTTAAGCTTATCAGTGTTGATCTATGTGCTTTTTAGCTTCATTTAAGTAGCTTTAGCTTATTTGTATCTTACTTTATCTTTGGTTCCAACTGTGAAGCTTGTTTGAGCTTAAAAAATCAAAATAAGCCATAAGCTTAACTGTTGAGCTCATAAGCTCATTTTCTGCTTATTTTTAAGTTCTAAATTTTTTTTTCTTTATTAAAGTTGCTTATAATCAGCAGTATAATAGGTTTATAAAAAGAAAAATCACAAAAACATCATTTTAAAAATAGTGATAGCGTTTATTTAATATAAATTAGCTTTTTAATTTTCTTTTTCAACTTATTATTAAGCACTTTTTGTTTTTATAATTTTCTTAGTTTTCTCACATCATAGGATATTTATAGAAAAAGTTCATAATTTTCTTAGTTTGTTTAGTATTTATTAGAATTTAAAATAATTAAAAAGTATTAAATAATTAATAATAAATAAATAAAAAGCATAAAAAATATCTTTTCAATTTTAAAATTAGTTTTATAGTATTTTAGATTTTTCTAAGTTAAAATTTCATTTTTCTAGGTTAATTTTATATTTTCTTGTATTTAAGTGTATTTTAAATAATTAATAAATAGTAATTAATTAATAATAAATAGATAAAAAGTGTAATAAATATATTTTCAGTTTTAAAATAAGTTTTGTAATATTTTAGATTTTTCTAAATCATAATTTCACTTTTCTAACTTTATTTCACATTTTCTTATATTTTAGAGTATTATTAAATAGTTAAAAATAGGTTTTAATTAATAATAATTAAATAAATAGTTATAAAAATAATTTTAATTTTCCAATAATTTTATTTTATTATTAAGTTTATAAAAATATCATTTTCATATCCATAGGTGTTTTACTTTTAAATTCACGCTTATTTTGTACGCTACGTAGAATTTAGTAAACATAACGCATTCACGCTTGTTTAATCTCGATTGTTGTGATTTATAATTTGCATCCAAATACCATTTCCAATCAATCGAGTGTAATTACCAATCAAAATCCTTACAGATCATTATCCTTAGTGATCATTCTATTTCTGAAACGTTTATACACCATTAATCCTCCGTGGGACTTAACGACCCGGGAATCCACTATATTCCAAGGGAAATTGCATTGGTTTTAGACTGTTTGAATTTTATTACGGTTGACCATTCACAAGTGGTTGACTTGTGTGATAAACTTGACAGTTTTGAAGTTTAATCAAGATATTCAAAGATCCATAGAGGATCAAAGTATTCTTAGTTATCTCAGGTTTATACTTGTGTTTGATTTCCGCTTTAGAATACAAGTATTAGAGACTTTCTATTAGTGTGTTTGTGATTACATAAGCATTACTAACGATCTACGAGTGCTCAAAGATCTATCAAGGTCTAAGGTTCAACAAGTGGTATCAGAGCCTCGGGAGAGCCTCTGTAATACTAAGAACACTCTTTTCTTTACACCCTCACAACCAAAACTACCTTCACCATGCCTGGATCAGATGATGAAATTGAAGTCACCAACAATCATAACAACACATCTTTGCAACAACTCAATCTCTCAAACAGCAATGCAAAGTTCCCATACCTGAAGAAGGAGGAGTATGATTTGTGGGCTATGAAGATGCAGAATTGGATCTCCAACATTGATTGGAATCTTTGGGAAGTTGTGAAGAAGGGGAACAGTTTGAAGAGGCATGTGACAGATCCTGGTGGTAAGGTTACCATCGATGGTCCCAAAACTGCTGAAGAGATACTAGCTGTTCAGAGAGAGAACAAAGTTAGAACTATTCTCCTTCAAGCTATACCTGATGATCACATGGGTGACTTTCACTACATGCGTGATGCTAAGGACATCCGGATGGCTATCAAGGCTAGGTTTGGTGGGAACAAGGAGTCTAGGAGAATGTGGAAATCTATGCTGAAATAGCAGTTTCAAGAATTCCAAATCTCTAAAGAAGAAGGTATCCACAAAGGGTATGACAGGTTCCATAAGATTTTGAGTCAATTGAATCACCAAGGCAAGGCCGACAATGATGATTGCAATTCAAAATTCCTACGATCTTTACCTCCATCTTGGTTGCAAGTAAGCATTGCACTCAAAGCTAAAGGTGGGCTAGATATGCTCACTTTTGATGAACTATTCAACAAACTTAAATCTCTTGAGCCCGATGTCAGAAGTCCCTTTCGTTCATCCACTCCTAGTCACACAAAGATTTTTGGGCCTCCTCAAATAAGATGACTTATGCTCCAAGTCCAGTTTCCTCATCATCATCATCCTACACTACCACTCCATCAAACTTCCAACCTAAATCCAAAGTGGTGTAATGGAAGATGTACTTCACTCTTGTGTTGTTGATTATGACACTCAACAGAACTAGCCTTGAGGATTTTAAACAAGGTGGACCCACTTGATATGGAAGAGATGAACTTGAAGTGGCAACCGGCCATGCTTTCATGGACATCAAGAGGTTTGAGCGTAAGTCTAGGAGAAAGTTTGGTTTCCGTGGAAGAGATCCAACAAGATTTGACAGAAGGAAAGTCAAATGCTATACTTGTGGTCAGATGGGTCACTTCTCAAGAGAATGCAAGGATAGGAAAACTGGTGATGAGGTTAGGTATTCTTCCTATCGCAAGAAGCCGAAATTCCAAAGTGGATCCTTAATCGCTATGGTCACTCGATGACCATGTTAACTGAAGTCGCATGAGCCCGAGAATGATGATGCTCCCGGTTCGAGAATATTGGATTGATGGCAAGCTGTACTACAGAGGACAAGCATGACCAAATTGCCTTAATGGGCATCTCTTAGGTACATAATTGTGTTTTTGGTTGTAGTGAAAGATATAATGAACTTAAGGAAGCCTATGATGAATTGAAACCTAAATATAATGAATGTTATGTCGAAGTTGAGGCTTATAAATAGGCTTTAAAAACCTTAGAAAGACAAAAGTTTGGTTTCAAAAGAATCAATTGGCTTATGATGAAAAGATAAGGGTGTTAGAAAGTTGATTTAGAATGTGCTAAAATTGATTTAAACGCATCGAAAGAAAAGGATGTAGTTTCGAAAACCAAGTGCTAAAAGAGAAACTGGATTTGGAAGTAGCTAGGCATAAAGAATGGTTATTGTCTGTTAACAAGTTAGCTGGTCATATCTATGCTAGTCAAAATCCTAATATCGCAATAGATTTAGGTTTTAAGAAGTATGTTGGGTTAGAAGCTAGGGATGACCTACGTAAATCTACACCAGCAGGATTAGCTAATTTTGTAAAAGACGGAAAATTACATGCTGCCCCCTGGACCTATTAGAGGAGAACATATGCCCATTGACCTTTCCATCATAGTTGACTTTGATGGATCACACCATCTTTATGGCAAAAAGTCAAAAGACTTGCCTGACCCGATTCTTCATCTACTGACTTTGTCTCTTGTGTTGACAAAGTGACAAGTCCTCTCACTAGGGTCTACTTCTACCAGTTGTGATTTAAATGATAATTCAGACCTTCCCAAGACCTCTCCCAAGCCTACACCCAAGGCTACTTACAAGTCTGTTAGAGTTGCTGCTGAGGAATCAACTTCCAAGACAGTTTCCTCTGAAGATTTGTCTTTTAATTCTTTGCAAAATAATGTCTTTCATTCTGTTAAAAACAATTTTGTTAATGTTTGTGGTTTGAATACTTTTGCATGTAATAGAACATCTTTCACTTTGAATAAATCTTCTAAAAAGAAGACATGTTTTGTTTGTGGAAGTAAATTTCATTTGATTAAGGATTGTAATTTTCATGAGCAAAGAATGGGTGTATATGCTAGTCAAAAGAAACCTAGACCAATGTGGAAAAATGTTAATGATATACCATCTTTTATTCCACAAGCAACTAATAATAAACAGTCTCCATTTCCTTGGAGAAGATCTGTTGCTAGACCTTATGTGAGATCAACTAGTTCATATTTTCAAAATGGTTATTGGCCTGGATGTGTTGACTCAATGAATGCTGGGAAGGGATATAGGATACCGCTGTGAAGCCCTCAGCAGTTGTTCTTGGACTAAAAGGGACCTAATTTTCAATGGAGGACCAAGAACAATGGTGGATCTTATACATCTACATGGCCTAAACCTTATGATCCATTACAAGCTCAAGTCGAAATGACTTGAGTCTCCATAGTGTACTAATATTTTGTATATATTTTTATGTTGTTGTTGTAGGATCATCCCCTGAGGAGTAAGGATGTTGGCATAGTAGATAGTGGTTGTTCCAGAAGCATGTCAGGAAACAAAGAAAAGATGCATGATTTTGTACCCATAAAAGGAGGAGGCAGTGTAACTTTTGGTGGAGGAGATGGTAGAATCACAGGGAAAGGAACTATTAGAACACCTCATTTGGATTTTGAGAATGTGTACTATGTAAAGGAACTGCAACATTTTAACTTGTTCTCAGTATCACAAATTTGTGACACCAAGAACAAAGTATTATTTTGTGAGAATGAATGTAATGTGCTCTCTAAAGACTTTACACTTCCAGAAGATACATCCATTCTGCTGAGAGTTCCTAGAAGCCACAATTTATACACATTCAATTTGAATGATGTTCAACCAGAAGGTGATCTAACTTGTTTGGTGGATAAAGCATCTCTGGATGAGTCTACAAAATGGCATAGAAGGATGGCTCATGTGAACTTCAAGACCATTAACAAGCTTTCTAAACTGGGTCTTGTTGAAGGACTTCCTTCCAAAGTCTTCACCAATGAACACAATTGTGTTGCCTGCAACAAAGGAAAGCAACACAAAGCCTCATACAAAGCCATTACAGCTGTAAGCAATATCTCATAACCTCTTCAGTTGCCGCACATGGATCTTTTTGGTCCAACCCAAGTCAGGAGTATTGATCACAAGTATTTCGCTGGTAATCACTGATGACTATAGCAGGTTTTGTTGGGTATTCTTTTTGAGGACTAAAGATGAAACATCTCAAGTTTTAAAAGAGTTCGTTACCCTTGTTGAAAACCAGTTGAACAAAAAGGTTAAAGGAATTCGGTGTGATAATGGGACAGAGTTCAAAAATGCTATATTAATAGAACTCTGTAAGTATAAAGGGATAAAAAGGGACTATAGCACTCCAAGAACCCCACAACAAAATGGGGTGGCTGAAAGAAAGAATAGGACCTTAATAGAGGTAGCAAGATCCATGCTTGCAGACTCTAAATTACCCACTATGTTCTGGACTGAAGCAGTTAGCACGAATTGCTATGTACTAAACAGGGTATCCATTACTAGACCTCATTTCAAGACACCTTATGAACTTCTCACTGGGAAAGTTCCTGCTATACATTCCCTCAAACCGTTTGGATGTCAAGTGACCATTTTGAACACCAGTGATCCATTGGAAAAATTTGATGAGAAAGCTGATGAGGGGTATATTGTGGGTTATTCGGCTCATAGTAAGGCTTATAGGGTATATAATTTGAATGCTAGAAAGATTGAGGAGACACTTAACCTGAGATACCTAGAAGATAAGCCCAATGTTCAAGGTCAAGGTCATGTTTGGTCCTTTGACTTGGATTACTTAACTGATTATTTGGGCTATACTAGACATGTTGCTAACCAATCTGCAGGTCCTCAAGAGTCTCCCACTGACCATGCAGGTACCTTGGATGATGACTCAGAGAGTGAGTCTGATCATGATGAACAACCAATTCTTGTACCTTCCTTCTCTCCTAACTATTTTGCAGGTGATCATTCTAAAGTAACTTCTGAGGAGCATGAAGATGAGTCACACTATGCAGAGGACCTTGCTAGGCTCAAGAAGCAAGAGTATGCAGCCAATCTAGAAGCTGAGAGGCTTGGTGGGGAGTTTGCAAGAGAAGCAGTCAGTGGAAACCATGATTCACCTAAAAGTCATCCTGTTTCTCCTGACAACACCAAATCTGCTAAAAGCCCTGCTGCATCTACTCCCATTTCTACTAGTGTGTCCACAGACTTTGGAGCACCATATACACGCTTTCAAAGTCCTTCAGATCTTGGTAATCATCAACCCAAAGATGGTATCTTCACCTCACATTCCTATGACAGTGATTTTGAACCAACTGTGAACAATCTTGACACCACAATTGATGTCAACCCGTCTGCTACAAAAAGGATCAACAATGCTCATCCTCAATCAAATATTATTGGTGATCCTCAAGCACCTGTTCTAACTAGAGGAACTGTGTCTAGTTCTAAGTATGGTCAAGTTGCTTTTCTTTCCTATGTCTCAAACCAGCAAAGAGACAATCACACATAATTTAAGCATTGTCAGTTTGCTTGCTTCCTTTCTCAAGTGGAACCAACCAGTGTTACTCAAGCTCTTAAAGACTCAAGTTGGCTTGAAGCAATGCAAGATGAGATGCAACAATTCAAGAATCAGCAGGTTTGGATTTTGGTACCACTACCTGATGGGAAGTTTGCAATTGGGACAAAATGGATCTTGAAGAATAAAAGAGATGCAAGGGGTATAGTAGTTAAAAACAAAGCAAGATTAGTGGCTCAGGGGTTCAGGAAAGAGGAAGGAATTGATTATGATGAATTTTTTGTGCCTGTAGCTAGAGTTGAGGCCATTCGAATCTTCTTGGCTTATGTATCTTATATGGGGTTCATGGTTTATCAAATGGATGTGAAAGGTGCTTTTCTGTATGGTGAGATAGAAGAAGAGGTATGTGTCACTCAACCCAAAGGCTTTGAAGACCCAGATCTTCCACAACATGTTTACAAGGTTGTGAATGCTCTCTATGGACTCCATCAGGCACCAAGAGCATGGTATGCTAGGCTATCTGCATTTCTGCTAAAGCATGGTTAAAGAAGAGGTGCCATTGATAAAACACACTTCCTTAAGAAGAATAATAGAGACATCATTCTTGTATAAGTTTATGTGGATGACATTATCTTTGGCTCCACTAACGAAGCTTGGTGCAGGGAGTTTGAGGAGTTAATGAAGGGAGAATTTCAGATGAGTGCTATGGGGGAGCTTACTTTCTTTTTGGGTCTACAAGTTCAGCAGAAACCTGATGGTATTTTTATCAGTCAGGATAAATATGTGAGATACATTTTGAAGAAATTTGATATGGAAAATGTCGAATCGCCACTACACCTTATGAAGCTCCAAAACCAAAGAACAATATTGAACCAGCATCCAGCGTGAATGTTCACTTATACAGATCTATGATTGGTTCATTAATGTATTTAATGCTTCTAAGCCCTGATATTACCTTTCTCGTGAGTGCTTGTTCTAGACATCCGGTCACTCCACTTACTTCCAACTTGAATGCAGTCAAAAAGATCTTCAAGTATCTGAAAGGCCAACCCAAGTTAGGTCTTTGGTACCCAAAAGAGTCTCCTTTTGTATTGGAAGCATATAGTGATAGTGATTATGCTGGTGCAAATCTGGATAGGAGATCCACAACTGGAGGTTGCCAATTTCTTGGTAGAAGATTGATTTCTTGGCAATGCAAGAAACAAACAATTGTTGCTACCTCAACTACTGAAGTAGAGTATGTTGCTCCTGCAAATTGTTGTGGTCAGGTACTATGGATTCAAAATCAGTTGTTGGATTATGGGTTTAATTTCATGAACACCACAATCTATATTGATAATCAAAGTACCATATACATAGTTAAAAATCCAGTTTTTCATAATAGAACTAAGCATATTGAGATCATGCACCACTTTATAAGAGATGCCTATGAAAAACATTTGAAAAGGTGGTTAAGATTCTCACAGATGAGAATGTGGCAGATTTGTTGACTAAAGCTTTTGATGGACCCAGGTTTCAACACCTAGTTGTCCATATTGGGATGCTTAACCCTTAACTGTAGAGTTTGAGGGGAGGCATAGGCCTCAGGGGAGGATAGTAGTTGTATATTTTGTAAACTTTGTAGATATTTTGTTATCTTTTTGTTTGCTAACACTAACATGCTAATGTTCTTTAAGTTTTGTTTGTTTTGGTTGGTGTGTTTGCTTCTTTGTGTCTGTTTTGCAGAGTGCATTTTTGAGAGTTGAAGTTCACCAAGTTGGTAAATGGAAATATGGTCATGTAAGCTTAAAGAGTGTTTCTACTGAAGAAAAGCACAAGTATTGTTACAAGTTATATAATTGATTCTACTGGAGGAAAGTAATGAAGTAAAAGTGCTAATTATTGAGAGAAAGATATGTTGATCATTCATTCAAGAAACAATTTATAGCTTACAATCAACTTCAAATGAAATACAAGACCATTCCTTTACAAGATCTACCAAACATATACTAGTTCCTATCATCTATTACAAAAGCTGGTGGATATGCATGACCAAGACGATGAAGAAGTCAAGATGAAAATGGAGTGGATGGATTGATGAAAATGACGATGGATGCATTTGTGATATGAGAAATCTTCAGTTGTTCCATCTACTAGTTCCACCATAAAGCATCACTCCATCTTCCCTTTTCCCTTTCCCTTCACCTCTGCCCTCTTGCCCTTTCCCATGTATGAAGCACCAGTTCCTGGAGTAGGAAGTGCAATCACCACCTCTCTTGTCTTTGGGAGTGGTGGATCTATAGAACTTGGCTCTAGACGATCTGGGGAGTCATCAGAATCTCTAGATGAATCACTTGGATCGACTACACTGTCATCTTCAGAAGAAGGGAGAAAGGGGGAGTTTAAAGGACGAGGCTCATCTTGATGAGGATATCGAAATAATCGGTGTGAATCATCACTGGCTGATGAGGATGATGATGATGATGATGAGGAGGAGGAGGAAGTTAGATTGATTACTTATGGTTTGGTAGACATAGTTATTGTTGATGATTATGGAAGTTTGAAGAAATTAGGGTTTTTGAAGTTCATTGGGGGTAATTGGTATGTGTTAATTGTGCATTGGGATTGTCTTATAGGCGGAGTCAAGGCTTGATAATAATTAATGCGAGTTGGGTGTCACAGTAACACTCAAGATATATACTGAAGATACTAAGTCACTTGAGTTGTTTCGGCTGGTTTACCTTCTTCAGCAGATTGACCATCGTTTCTACTGAAGTGTTAATTTTGAATTTGGTTGGAGTTACTATACACGTCAGATATGGTCAACAACTTGTTCCGATATTTTTGACCATGAATTGGGTAACTTCTATTAATAACCCACTTCGCATATCTTCGCTCAAAATCAATTGATTCCCTCTTCACTCGATTTAAACACACTTCCAATTGCGCGTTTCATAATCCATACTCACAATTTCTCACATGGCAGCGCTTCAATTTAAGAAAGATCATAACAAGGTGGCTTTTCTAGGAAAAGCGAAGGGCCATGAGTTGTATGAACCAATGGTGGATTTTTTAAAGAGGTTCAAGATTCATTATGCGCTTACACATTCCCCAAATGTGATATATGAATTGTTGGTTGAACAATTTTGGGCATCTGCTACTAAAAGGAGTGACACTGAGATTGCAGCAGTGATTGATGGGACTCATTATGTTGTGACTGAGGAGCTGATTAGGACACAAATGCAGTTAGATGATGAAGGTGGAGTTTATCACTCCAACGCTGAAGTGATTCTTGCTGCGTTAAGAGCTGTGGGCTATCAGAGTACTAGAACAGATATGTGGAATAAAAACAAGCTTTGCCCTATGTGGAGGTTTTTGGTACACACTTTACTTCAGTGCATTAGTAATAAGTCAGGCGGATGGGACCAATTCTCTACTCAATTAGGTTGTGGGATTGTATGTCTTTCACAGGGTTTAACTTATAATTTTTCTAAGTATATTTGTGATAATATGGTTGAAAATGTTCAAAAGAAAAAGCATAAGTTTCTTATGTATCCTAGATTCTTACAAATGATTTTAGACATACAAACCCAAGACAGAGTATTTTGTCCTATTGGTGTTCTTAGTGCTAAACTGTTTGCTTCAATGAAGACTAATTATGTTGGGACACATCATCCTTTGCTAGCAGCTATGTTGCCACAAGGCAATGAGGCTGCTGATGAGGGTAATGTTGTTGGTGCTCCACCCACTACTAACGTTGCTGCTGATGGTAATCCATCAGTTGCCATGGATGAGGGCCCTTCCACAACAGCTGAAGCATCACATGTTTCTCCTGACCAACCTCCACCTACACCTTTACCCACATCTACATCTAGCCCACCACCTACTCATGTTACTCCTGATGAGTTGGAGCCTGAGTTTAATAGAATGCCTACACCTAGTCCTGTTAGAGAGCCTCTTGATGAAGGCTCTCCTATTTTTGAGCATGACCATATTTCTCCTGAAAGGTCCAATGAAGCTCCCATTACCATGAGCAATCTGGTGGAGCCGAGGACCCTATTACTCTTACATCTGTATATGCTCTACTGAACAGGTATGTGGAAGAGGTTGCTGATCTCAAAAAGGAGCTTACTAAGACTAAATCTTCACTTGGTGGTGAGATTGTGGGGTTGAAGAGAAAGATTCAGGATTTAGAGGAACAACTTAGGCATAATTGCAAAAGGAGGTTTGTGGTTTCTTCTAATGAGGAGCAAGAGGATACTCATTTGGATTCACTTGAAATATTGGCTGATGTGGCTCAAAAGACTCATGCTTCTTCTCCAATTGTTGCTGAATCTTCAAAGCAAAAGGAAACCATTTTGTTTACTAGAAGAAGGAGAAGACAGTATTTGAGCAAGGATTCCTCTGAATCTTCAAAGATGCCAAGTATGGCCAATGTTGCAACTACTGATGATCATGTTTTTACTGATGCTTAAATGGTGGATATTGCTTCTGAACTTGGTCAAGCTTCATCTGTGCAAGAACAACCAGGTTCTCCACCTTCAACAGATCATCATGAAGTTTTTGTTGTTGGAAGAAGTTTTAATTTGGATCCTAATGCTGATGTTTCTCCTACTTTTGCTGAAGACACTCCTCAACATTTTACTTCTGATGCTTCCATAGGTGTTTCTTCTGATGTTCCCATTGTTGATACTCCTCATGCTGATTCTGCTCATGAATCTACTGATAAAGGGAAAGGAGTTATGATTGATGAAGAGCTTGGTTCAGATCTTGTGAGTGAACAGGAAAGGCAACAACAAGCAAGATTGCTAGCAGAGTATGCAGATATGATGAAGAGTTAAGCTTTGGCACAACAGCTGTCAAATCATTTTAATTCCAATTTTCCTCCTGAAAGACAAAGGGAATTGGATGAACAATCCACTCAGTTTACTGATGAGCAATGGGATACTTATACTCTTCAAGTTGCATCAAATCCTACCCTTGCTCAGAGTATTTTAGGAGCTAATTTTGATAGTGAGAACTTTGCTGCTCAAATGATGGCTCTTGGAAAATAAAAGAAGTTAGCTGCAGCTATAAAAAGAAAGGCCATTGCTGAACAAAAGGCTAAAGCCAAGAGGGAGAGACCACCAACTGCAGCTCAGAAGAAAACCTATATGAGGAATGTTGTGTATAACCAAAGTATTGCTATCTATCAGTCTGGTTTAACAAAGAAGCAAGTCTGGGCTTTATCTGATTCAGATTTGACTAGTTTGTATCATATGATTATGAAGCAGATTACACCACCTTCTAAAGTGAAAAGGATTGTTGATAGTATGGATGCTCCCAAAGCTAAAAGATCAAAGACAGTTGAGATTGTAGCTTCTTTTGCTGATACTAGAGCACAACAAAGCTCTCATGATGTTTCTGCTGAGGAACATACTAAAGGTTTACAATCTACTGAAAGAGTATCATCTGCTGAACCTCTTGTTGTTTCTTTTGAAGCTACACCTGGTCCTACTGACACATCTATGGATCCTCAGGGAGTAGCTACACCTGGTCCTTTTGCATCTGCTGAACAAGAAGGAGCAGATATGGTTAGGAAAGCTGAAATGGAGGCTGCTAGAGCTAAACAGGCTAGAGAAGAGCTTGATAAGTCCTATGAAATGGGTGGTCCTATTCCAATTTCATCTGTTTCTACTGAGGATGCCTCTGGTACATCTGAGAAGGTACCTTCTTCTATTTCTATGGGCATTTATATACCTGGGAGGAGAGGAAAAAGGATGTCTAGAAGAAGACATATTGCAATAAGGAGATCTGTGCGAGTGGCTGGGAAGAAGGCATCTGGCATATCTAAAAAGGGTGGTTCTTATAAGAATTTGGATCTCAAGGCTGCTGAGTCAACATTTATTAAAGTGGGATATTCTGACACTTTTCTTGAGGGGTCTCATGGTGTGTTGACTGCATGGACATTAACTGATGATCAGCTGAACACCATCTATAGGTTGGATAACTCTTCTATGCAGTTAACCTTCTTGAAAGACATACTTCATATGGTGGATAGGCAAGATTTGAGTACTCTTCATTGTCTAGTCACACAGTATTATGCTACACATTTACCACAGGGTTCAGGTTTGTACCTATTGGGAGATCTTCAAGTTCTTTTTGACTCTCAATCTCCAAATGGTAAAGGGTTTTCAATTTGGAAGGATTCACATAAGTGGAAGGTTGAGACTTGGAGATTTTATCCTATACCCAGTGTGCATGTTGTGGAGACTAAGTGTGGGATGTCTGTGTGTATGTTTTCTGATAAGCTATATCCTTTGTCTGTGAAATTGATGCAACGCATGCTTAGAAGGAAATTGGAAGTACCTCCTGATCCAGTGGGGAATGATATGCTTCATGCTGAACAATTGATTGGATTGGTTAAGACTCAGCTTCTGCAACATCAAGACTCTTCTTGATTATGGTATCTTGTATTATTTCTTTATTTCTTTGTTTCTTTTCTTAGTTAAAAAAAAATAAAAAAATAAAAATAAAAAATAACTATCTTGTATATTATGTGTTTCTCTAACTTCTTTCTTGTTTGTTGTATATGACTCTGTTGATGGTTATCGACTCACCAGATGTGCCTTGTGTACCTCAAAGAGTTGGCTAGTCCAAAGGGTACAACTTTGGTAAAGACACATCAAATCTGTTGATAGTTGTAATGGTTTGTTCAAAATCATAGGGTATGCAACTCACCCATGCTTAATTGCTGAGGGTTGTATGGTCATCAATTCACCATGGCTTATTCCTTTTCGGAATCCAAGAATTGACTAGCCCACATGTATATGGCTTGTGGTAAAGGCAGTGGAATACCATATTTGGTAATCAATTCACCAAGGGGATTCTTTCCAGCTAAGAATTGACTAGTCTTGAGCAAACGGCTACAGGTAAAGACATTTCAAATCCGTTTATAGTTGCTGATTTGCTACTAAATCAGATGGTTATCAGTGTACCATAGTTTTCGAACTTAAACATTTGGCTACTCCAGTAGTAATGGCTATTGGTAAAGAGACATCAAATCCATTATTTTCAATGATTCACCTCTCCCAGGAGTTAACACACCTGGATATTATGAGAATAGTATGAAACTAATATGTTTTGATGTACATTTTGTCATTTGTTGCTGCAAAGATCTAGAGTTTCAAAGTTTTGTCATCATAGAGATGTAATTGTTTTGGTTCTTTGCTGATGATGTTCGAATACAATCATCTTGTTCTAAAGTGTTACAGATCTATCAAGAAACTGGAACTTAACCTAGTCAAATTCCAGTTTAGGGGAGGATTGTTGGGAATTCTACTAAGTAAGAATTATGTTGAAGTTACTGCTGACGATTCTGCTGAAGTGTTGTGGAATCTGCTGAAGTGTTGTGGAATCTGCTGAAGTAATAAAACCGTGTAGTTGGTTTCTGCGGAGATAGATATTCCGCGTATTTTATAATTAGTTAGGATATGCATTAGCTTTATTAGGAAGTGATAATGTATATCTTATTTAGTTTTATGTTTATACGTTTCTTGGGAAACGGTTTAGGGTTCCTTGTGTATAAAAGGAACACATTAGTATGAATGATGTACGAGTTGAAAAACAAGTTTTAGTATTATTCAAAGATCCATAGAGGATCAAAGTATTCTTAGTTATCTGTTTTTATACTTGTGTTTGATTTCCGCTTTAGAATACAAGTAATAGAGACTTTCTATTAGTGTGTTTGTGATTATATAAGCATTACTAACGATCTACGAGTGCTCAAAGATCTATCAAGGTCTAAGGTTCAACAAGAATCAATGATGATTTCGTTCCTATGAATTCTGAGAGAGAATATGAGGTGTGGTGGAACAGCCAACGAAAGAGAAAAGGACCTAATCAGGAGGAGTCTAGTTCCAAGAAACAGAAGATGGATGATGAGATTGAGAATGAAGAAAGAGTGAAACAATATCTTATGGTGTGTGATCAACCTGAAGAGCCTAGTAATCCTACACCATTAAGATATGTACATCCAATTCTAGATTGGCAAATTGTTACAGCAAATGACATAGAAGTGATTGAAATCACAAGAGAAGATGGATGGAAACAAAAACACTTCAATTTTGGGTGTATACTATGGTCTAGTTCTATGATAGATCTAGAACAGCTGTGGAAGGTCATGGATTTTAGATATGGAAAGCTTGGTCCAACTGGGTCATTAGCAAGGTCTATGTGGACAGCTGTGAAGAATATGTTTCAACCCAATCCTGAAGACAAATTTTGGGAAGACTGTGAAGTGGTACGATGGATGCTTTATTATACTTGTAGATTGCATGCTATTCAGACGACACAGGAGAAGATATTCATGTTCATAGATAAAGTTTATCCACTGACAAAGAATGTTGCAAGAAAGATGTTGGAAGCTAAGTTAGATCCACAGGGTACCAAGCCTACAAATCCAATGATTGACCAGTTGTTTTTGAAGATTGTGAAGATTGCTGATCTCCAACATCCTGTAGCCATAAAAAAAATAGTTCAAAGGTCTGCTGGGTGTTTGGATACATCCTCCAGTTGAAGACAGTGTAATCTAAATACAAACTTGATGATATTTGAAAGAAAATATCAAGTTTAGGGGAGGTTATGGTTATCAGGATGGAGTCACTGCTCAAGATATACCACTGCTAGTATAAGATTGGAACCACTGCTACTATGTTTGAACAACTGCTACTATTCTGTAGGTCGGTTTGAGTTGCAATATTCTAGAACTAGTGATGGTTGTTAGGATCATCTAGAATACTGCTGGAGTTTGACAAATACTAGAGTTATTTGTAACTGATGCTTATGTTTTAGTAGATTGTATTGATAAAAGAAAAAGAAAAAAAAACAACCAGAAACATATAAGGATGCAACATTGGCCGATAATGTGTTGAAAAACAACAGTTTGAATACGATCGTGTACAATATTTAAAATACTGCGTATCATAAAAAAAACAATACATAGTGAGACAAGACACCATTTTTTAAGGGATATGTAATTAAAGTCATAAACTGCAAGTGGAAGTTAATACTGCCAGTCATGAAGACCAAGTAATAAACGGTTACAGATGCATGTACACAGCTGATTTTAAGTAAACAGTGCTGAACAGGGTTACAAATGCATGTATGATGGTCACAAAAGTTTTATTGTAATTGTGTTAGGATGTATAGGATGGTGCAAAACTAAGCTGTAGCATAACCTTTATAATTTCAAAGTTAAGGGATAAGGTCAACAACCTAGCATTTATTAGGATGTTAATGCTTTTAAATGCGGTTAGGTAGAGGTTTTCTTTTATAGTGAGATTTATAGTCATAGGCACAGTCATAAACAGACGCACATTAACACTGGTTTTACACACACATATCAGCAAAACCCTAATAAAAATGACTACAAAAAAGGTGGTGGGGTTTTGTTTCTGTAAATCTTATTTTGCTAATGCTAAGCTTATTTTCACGCATCTTTAAAGAGTTTGTTTATTTTGCAGATATCATAACAATCTCTTCTGATTCAAGCATAACAGTGTCCTCAAGCACTTCAGATACAATGCAGCCATGTAATCCATGGGCTTCATACTTCCCAAACGCTGAAACCTCTGAAAGTGATTCAAGCTCTATATCCAACTATTTGTCTACCTACGCTCAAGTGACTATTCTGACAGACCCGATGTGGTAGCTTACCGCGACAGTCTATTGAAAAGGGCAACGTTTATGAGTTTTGAGGAAAAAAAGCCTTCAGTTAGTGATGCCCAAAGTTGGAACCTCCTGGGTAAAAGGATTCAGGTAATAGGACTTGCAAATAAACAAACATGGGCTGATAGTAAAGAGAAGAAATTTGGCATAAATAATCCCTCCACAAGTCGCAGAGCGGGACAAAGGCAAAGGCAAAGGGAAAAGAAAAATGGCTTACAAGTAACATCTGTTTACCTTATCTACTGGTTTGTTGATGTACTAAAAGAACTGGAATGGTTGTTATCTGTTTAATCTATAATATGTGCACCTGAAATCTGCTGTGACTATTTGTGCAAATGTTTTTAGTATTTATGCATATGCCTTGACTTAAATAGGTGGAAATGGAACATCTACTTTTCTGTGTATGTTTACTTTTTTACCTATAAATAAGTAATAAATAACCAAAAAAGTTTAACAGGCTTACCTTTGAAAAAAGGTTCAAACGATCAGTTCTTTTAAAGATGGACTTCCTGGAAGAGCCTAGTGCTCTTGGTATCACGTTTGGATGTTTAACCCACCAAACATGATATTTTTAACGGGACATTTTTTATAAGAATAAACAAAATTGTTGGGATATACAAAGTACTGAAGAAGTCAAAGTACTGAAGAGTTAAAGTACTGCTAATGAAGAAAGTCAAAGTACTGCTCGTTCATCAAAGTACTGCATGGTTAAAGGACTGTTATGCAAAATCGTTAAGGATTATTATGTAATTCTAGAATATTCTATGTTTAGTTTAGTATTACTTGTCGTACAAGGTTTGTAATTGTAAACCGACTAGGGTTATCCTTAAGCCTATAAAAGGACCCCTAAGTTGGCATTAGAGATATACGTTTTTAGAGAGTACGATTGCATAAGTAATTTTAGAGTTACGATATTAGAGTATTAGAGTTGTTTAAGAATCTGTATAACAAGCAGGTTTTAAGTATTAATAAAATCATTGAAGTTAAAGTAAATTCTTCTTAGCTTTGTTAAGTAAATTCCGCATACTTAATAGAGTTAGTTCAGTGTTTCATTGTTAGTAGCTTAGGATTTATCCGAGGTTATTAAACCCTTACAAGCTATAAAAGTTAGTTTGGATAGAGTACATCGATCTAACAAGTGGTATCAGAGCTTGTGTGGAAACTCTGATTAAGAAGAAACCTTAAAAACCGGTTTAACAAAACCCTAAAGATGTCGACTGAAGCTGCACCACCCCCTTCCATCACCACACTCAGAATTCCTATCATCAAGAAAGGAGAGTATGATCTTTGGAGCATGAAGATGAGGCAAGACATTGCTATTACAGCACCATGCACCGTGGAATGTAATTGTCAATGGTAATGAAGTTGTTGCAGATCTTATTGAAGTTCCCTGGACAACCTAAACCACCTAAGGCTGTCTTGCCAGCAGCTACAATAAGGAATCAAGAAAAGGCTCTCAACATCCTATTGTCTGCTATACCTGATGGTTACCTACTCAAGTTTCATGATGCTAAGGATGCTAAACAACTATGGGATGCTCTCAAGACAAGGTTTGGAGGTAATGATGCTTCCAAGAAGATGCACAGAAATCTGTTGAAGCAACAGTTTGAAACATTCACTGTTGGTGAAAGAGAATGACTTGATGCTGCCTATGATAGATTCCAAAATATTCTTAGCATGCTGGAGTTATACAAAGCAAAGGTATCTGTTGAAGATGCAAATCTGAAGTTCTTAAGGAGTTTGCCATCTACATGGCATGTGATTGCTACTATGATCAGAGGACAACCTGGTTTGGATGTTATGGACTTTGATGATCTCTACAACCATTTGAAGGTGTATGAGCATGAGATGAATGGACAAGCAAGTTCAAAATCTCACAGTATTGCGTTTGTGTCGCTCGAAAGAGAGGCAAGTACTTCCACTAAAAGTACTGCTTCTCCCACTCAAAGTACTGCTGCTCAAAGTATTGTTGCCTATTCTACCCCACCTTTGCTCGAAGTCACACCAACAAACACCATCCATTCTGATGAAGTTGTTTGCTTATTCTTTGCTCAGCAAGCCACTTTACCTGTTACTTATGAAGAGGATTTGTCACAGATTGAAGAGGATGCTCTTGAAAAAATTGATATCAGGTGGCAAGTTGCTATGATTACTGCTAGAATCAAGAAGTTCATGAAGAAAACAGGAAGAGGCATTGACTTCAAGCCTAAGCATGGTATAACTTTTGACAAGTCCAAGATTGAATGTTTTAATTGTCAAAGGACTGGACACTTTGCAAGGGAATGCAAGTTTGCTAAATACCAGGCAAACAGAATGACTGAGAAACCCAAGCTTGAACTAAAGGAAATCCCTATTACTGAAACAAAAGCTTTGGTTGCTCAAGAAAATCTATCAGAGGTTGACTGGAGTGCTGAATTTGATGATGAACCAGTAACCTATTGTATGGTAGCAGTGGAGGAATCAGTGGAAGAGTTTGATTGGAGCACAACCCTTGATGAGGAACCTGGATTCGCTGCTTTGGAGTCCAGAGATGGTCTAGGAAGCTTTAATTGGAGCATGGAGAGTGAAGATGAACCTGTTCTGCTTGCTATGGTAGCTACTTCACAAAATTCACCCCTATCTCTGAGGTATGATCTAAGTGTCATGATTTTTTTATCAAAAGGTGTTACTGATTATGTAACTGAAAGAGATAATTGTAGAAGAGCTAGGTCTGAGGTAGCTGGTTATCAAATTACTTTAGAGTCGATGGAAGCCAAAATAATAACACATGAAAATAATGAAATGGCTTGGGCAAAAAAGTATGAACAACATGATTATCAGTTAAAATTGAGTGAATGGAAGTTAGGATGTAAGATTTCTGAAATTGAGAAGCTAACTAAGGAAAGAGATGAATTGCTAGAAAAGTTTGCTGCTTGGGGACAATCTGGCCTTTCTAATGTTAGTTATGTTGAAAAAAAGAGAAGAGCTTACATTAGAACTGGACTAGGTTTTGGTATGGACTTTAGTAGCACAGAAGAAAACCTACCTAGTGATAAGGATGAACTTAATTCTGAGGATATAACCACTAGTGATGATGAACTCATTAACTATGTAGACAATACATCTAGTGATGAGGAATCAATTAGTCAAACACCTCCTGAATTTAAGAAAGAAAAATGTTATCATGCAGTCCCTCCACCCACTGGTTGCTTTCAACCACTTAGGACATATGTGTCTTGTTTTGGAGTAAACAACCTAGAGTTTAGGAAAAAGTTTATTGGTCAATATAATAAAGGTCCATCTAGTTCTGACAGCCCAAAAGAAACAGCTAAAAAACCTAAGGATGATGATGTTAAAAGTCAAGCAGTACCTTCAACTCAAAGTACTGCTACAAGAACAGCAGTACCTTTAAGAAAATCTTTTCAAAATACGACTAAACCTTTTTGGGATAATTTTGGTCAAAACAGTTTTCATCATTAACCAAAAAGACAGGATAGTTTTAATCATAGACCTAAAGGAAGATTTTTTGGGAGTATGGGTCAAAAATTGTGTTTTGTTTGTTATATTCCTGATCATTTGATTAAGGACTATGACTTTCACTCAGATTACTTAAGCAAATTCCCAAAGACCAGAACTGCCAACCAAAAACCAAAGGAGACTAGACCAGTTTGGAGTCATTCACATAGGGTTAACCATAGTAATTTCTCAAAAGACTATAGGTACCCTCACCAGAGAAGACCTTTTTCAAAACCTCCAGTACCTTCAAATAATTTTCAAGGTACTGATAAGCCAAAAGTTTCTCAAGCAGTACCTTCTCAAAGTACTGCTAGATTTTCAAACAATCAAGGTACTGCTTACACTTTTGGAATAGAAATCCTTGGAGATCTAATTACTATCAATCTAGAAGGCGTTACAACTCAAAGAAAGTAGCTAGATCAAGGGACTCTACACCAGAAGTTAAAACCAAATGGGTTAAAAGAGAAAGTACTGATGGGGAACAAACAGTACTTTCAACAAGTACTGGTGAAATAGAGATTTTTTAAAACTTGAATGAAAAAGAGCTTTTTATTGAAAAACCAACACAAGTTTTTGAACAACCAAAGATAATTGATCATGTTCTTAAAGATAGTGAAAATTACATACTTAAAGAATTTAAGTATGTAATTCCACAAGGGGAACACAAGTCATTAATGGCTTGGGTTCCTAAAATTAACTAACTCTTTTATCTTTGTGTTGGGCAACCCAGAAGAGGAGCTTAAAGATCATCTAATTGTGGATAGTGGTTGCTCTGGTAGCATGACAGGAGATAAAGAGATTCTGTCAGATTTTAGATCTTATTGTGGAGGAAGAGTTGCATTTGGGAATGATGCTATTGGAGGAAGAATAACTGGCAAAGGAACCATCAAGGCAGGAAGAATAGATTTTGAGAATGTTAGATATGTGAAGGAGCTCAAGTTAAATGTTTTGTCAGTCTCTCAGATCTGTGACAAGAAGCACCCTGTGTTATTTACTGACACAAAATGTCTCATTCTTTCCCCTGAATTCAAGCTTGTTGATGATAACTTGGTAATACTGAGAGTGCCAAGAACCAATGATGTGTATAGTCTGGATATGAAGAGTCTTCATTCTTCTGAAAGAGCTACATGTTTAGTAGCAAAGGCATCACTTGAAGAAGCACATCTGTGGCATAGAAGATTAGGTCATGTGAATTTCAAAAACATCAAGAAGTTGGTTAAAGGTAATTTAGTTAGAGGTTTACCTTCCAAAACATACATGAATGATCACTCATGTTTGGCATGCAAGAAGGGTAAACAACACAAAGCATCATGCAAGAAGGTTGAAGAAAGAACTATTAGAGAACCTTTGGAGTTGTTGCACATGGATTTGTTTGGACCTGTTTCTGTTGCAAGTCTCAACAAGAAGAAGTACTGTCTGGTTGTGACAGATGATTGCAGTAGATTTAGTTGGGTATTTTTCTTGGGATTTAAAGATGATACTTTTGATGCTATTCATGATCTCATAATAGCCCTTGAAAACCAATTGAGACTCAAAGTAAGAGGTATTAGATGTGACAATGGGACTGAATTCAAGAACAAGCTTTTGGATGAATTTTTTGCTAAGAAAGGAATCAAGAGGGAGTTTAGTATTGCTAGAACTCCACCGCAAAATGGTGTTGTAAAGAGAAAGAACAGAAGTTTGATTGAAGGAGCCAGAACAATGCTTGCAGATTCCTTATTACCTATTCAATTTTGGGCTGAAGCTGTAATTACTGCTTGCTATGTGTTAAATAGAGTATCAGTCACTAAGCCTCAGATGAAGACACCTTATGAGTTGCTGATGGGAAACAAACCCAACATTCGATTTATGAAGCCTTTTGGTTGCCCTTTAACTATTCTTAATACAATTGATAATCTGGGAAAATTTGAGGGCAAGTCAGAAGAAGGATATTTATTGGGATACTGCACCAACAGCGAAGGATTTAGAGTGTACAACAGAGTCACCAAGAAGGTTCAAGATTGCCTTCATGTTGAATTTTTAGAAGATCAATACAATCAAAAGGGTAAAGGTCCTGATTGGATGTTTGATCTTGATATTTTGACTCCTTCTATGAATTATGTACCTGTTAGAGAAGAAAATCAAGCAGTCCACAAAGAAGAAGATTTACAGTACATTGTTCATGGTGTCCATATTAGACCTAATGCTGTTCCTGCTGAAGAACCCATAACTGTTGAAACAAAGAAAAGTACTGATGAACCAAAATCCTCATTGTCTGCTGAGGATCAAGCTATTCAAGATGAGCTTAATAGGATGATTTTTCAAGATGTAGTAGCACAATCTTATGATGATGATCAAAGAAGAGCTTATGAAGAAGCAAAGAAAAAGAACAAGACTGCAAAGTTCTCTCACAGTACTTTGGATGACAGTACTTTAGATCAAAGTACTGCTGCACCTGTTGATAGCACTTTGGATGATTTGGACGATCCTACCATGCCTGGCTTAGAAGATACTGATGATGAGTTTGAAGATGAAGGTATTTTCTCAGATTCCAATGAAGATGCTGATTTCACAAATTTGGGTGATGATCTGGAAGTTCCACAGACTCCTACATTAAGAATTCATAAAGATCATCCTACTGGTCAAATCATTGGACCTTCTACTCATGGAGTGCTCACAAGAACCAAAGCTAAAGGTTTTTCTACACCACATAATGCTTTACTTAGCTTTGTGTATAAACAAAACCGGCTGAATCATAAGGATCACCAAACATGCTTATTCACTTGCTTTATCTCTCAAGAAGAACCCAAGAACATAGCTCAAGCATTAACTAAAGAGAGTTGGGTTGAAGCTATGCAAGAAGAACTTCTTCAATTCAAACTTCAAGAAGTTTGGGTACTATGTGATCTACCAGATGGAAAGAAAGTAATTGGTACACGATGGGTTTTCAGAGTTAAGAGAGATGAAAGAGGGAATGTCATCAAGAACTAGGAAAGGTTAGTTGCACAAGGATATAGACAAGAAAAAGGAGTAGATTATGATGAAGTATTTGCTCCAGTAGCAAGGATTGAAGCTATTCGAATATTCCTTGATGTTGCATCATATATGGGATTTCAGGTTTATCAAATGGATGTTAAGAGTGCCTTTCTGTATGGCAAGATTTTAGAGGAGGTCTATGTTAAACAACCTCCTGGTTTTGAAGATCCTGCACATCCAAACAAAGTCTAGAAAGTTGTTAAGGCTCTTTATGGCCTACATCAAGCACCTAGAGCTTGGTATGAAAGGCTCTCTACTTTCTTATTGCAACATGGTTACAGAAGGGGGGCTATTGACAAGACTTTGTTTATCAAGAGAGACAAGAAGGATATCATGTTGGTTCAAGTTTATGTAGATGATATCATCTTTGGCGCTACAAAACAGTCCATGGTGAAGGAGTTTGAGCTGCTGATGCAACATGAGTTTCAAATGAGTTTTATGGGTGAATTAACTTTCTTTTTGGGGCTTCAAGTTAAACAGTCAAAGGAGGGAATTTTCATAAGTCAAGATAAGTATGTCTCTGACATTCTTAAGAAGTTCAATTTTGATGCTATGAAGCTAGTCACTACACCTATCAAATCTATCAACTCATTGGGCAAGGATGAAGATGGTTAACCTGTTGAAGTCAAGCTGTACAGATCTATGATTGGTTGTCTTATGTATTTAACTGCATCTAGGCCTGGTATCATGTTTGCTGTTTGTTTATGTGCAAGATATCAAGTCTTACCTAAGGTCTCTCATATGAATGCAGTGAAGATAATTTTTAGTTATTTGAAACAACAACCTAAATTAGGGTTGTGGTATCCAAAGGATTCACCTTTTCACTTGGAAGCTTTTTCAGATAGTGATTATGCAGGTGATAACTATGATAGACGATCAACCACTGGAGGATGCCAGTATCTTGGAAGAAGATTAGTCTCATGGCAATGTAAGAAGCAAACTATTGCAGCAACATCATCTACTGAAGCAGAATATGTGGCTGCTGCAAGCTGTTGTGGCCAAGTGTTATGGATGCAGAATCAACTTTTGGATTATGGTTTCAACTTCAAGAATACTCCTATCAATATTGATAATGAGAGTACTATCTGTATTATCAAGAATCCAGTTTATCACTCCAAGACCAAGCACATTCAGATTAGGCATCACTTTATCAGAGACTGTTATGAGCATAGGCTCATTAATGTTGTCAAGGTTCACACAGATGATAATGTAGATGATCTACTCACAAAAGGTTTTGATGTTTCAAGATTCAATCACTTGGTAGTGAGCATTGGTATGATTAATTACTAAGCTACATTTAAGGGGAGGACTGATTAGTTAGTTAGACAGTTCTATGCATTGCTTGAGGGGAGGCTATCCAATGCCTATTTGAAGTTTTTGTCATTGTGAAGAAGAGAATGGAAAAGTACTGCTTTTTGGTTATATGAAAGTACTGCTCTGAAATTACTTCTTTGAAAAGTACTGTGCACGTTGAAAGCACTGCTTGTCTTATCAACGTACTGGTCCAACGGTCAAAAGATGGGTTAAAATTCAAATAACGGTAACTTTGTTATTATGGGCTGTGATTTTTCAAATCTCACTTATAAATAACTACTCTCCGAATTTCTCTCTAATCTTTATACTTCTCAATCTTTTCCATATTTCTCTCTCTTTCATATTTACTATACATCGAACCACTTTCTTTTGTACACCACAAACAATGGCGAATCAAAATACAGTTTCTAAACACAACATGGTGGCTAATTTGGATAAAACTGAAGCTAATGTCGCTATTCATGACATTATTGATTTTCTCACTGGATCTCTGATCAGTTATGCACTTTTGGTAGAACCAGATATTATTGAGCCATGGATTCAACAGTTTTGGGCGACTGCTAGAACTCACATGGAGAAAGATGAGTCATATATACAGGCTAAAATTGCTGGACGGATTGTGAAAATTAGTGAAGCCATAATTCGAGAAGATCTATTATTTGATGATGAAGAAGGAGCTATCCGTTTTGATAAACAGTTTATTTGGGATACTTTAAGAGATCTTGGGTATGAAGGGTCTTTAACAAAAACAACATTCAAGAAACCCTTATTTAGTCCACAATGGAAGTACCTGGTTCATGTTCTACTTCATTGTATCAGTTCTAAGAGTACTTCATAGGAGCAATTTGGTTCTAACATAGCATCTGCTTTAGTGGGTTTGGCTACCAATCGCATCTTCAATTTTTCAAGACTCATTCTCGATGGTATGCTATCTCACGTTTCTCATGGATCACCCTGGCTAATGTATCCAAGATTTATTCAAGTTTTCTTGAATAAACAACTTCATGATGTACCAAAGCCTTCAAGTTTGTTACCAGTTGTGGTACAACCTGCAAAGATTTTCACCTTCATAGCTAAGAAGAATGATAGGTTTTCTAGAAGGAACACTCCGTTGACTACTTCTATGATGGAGATTGTTCAAGCAATCAGAGATGAAGCTGCTGCAAGTGAAGAAGGAGAAGGTACTGCATCAACTCAAGATACTGCTTCTCAACATACTACTTCTTCACAAGGTACTGCTGCACACGAAGGTACTGCAGTTTCACCTACACCATCTCCACAAGATACTGAACATGCTGAGTCAGAACCAGACATCAACCCACCATCATCTGGAGGAGATGAATATGCTATACCTCCTGAGGGATTGGTTTTGGACAATTATGTTTTGACACGGTAATTAGTCAGATTGAAGAAATCTACTGAAGCTCAAGCTGCACAACTAGTGATGCTAAAGACCAAATTTAGAAGATTAAATAAGTTTGTCTGGCCATTAGTTCAACATCACAGGTTGTGGTTGAAGTCTCAAAAGAAGAAAGGGAAGAAATTTCAGAAGACTTCCAAAGGCAAAAAGGTTCAACAGCATTCTTCTATCCAATTGGGGAGGAATTTGGAGCAAGATAATTTGAAAGAAGATGCTGAGACTCATGCAGATAAAGAAGATGAACCTCAAAGTACTGAAGCACAAGTCAATATTCAAAGTACTGAGCCTAAAGGAACTGGAGTTCAAAGTACTGGTGTTCAGAGTACTGCTGATCAAGGTACTGCTGCTCTTCAAGGAACTCAAAGACAAGAGCTGATTACACCAAGGACTCTTAATTTTGATGAAGAAGCTGGTCCTTCAACAATTCTACAAGAAGAGGAAGCTGTTACACCCAAAGTAGTGCACACTGCAAGTGATGATGAAACTGTAGCTGAGATATTGCACAACTTATCAAAACCAAGGGGTGTTAGTATTCCAGGAGTTGCTGAAGCACAACCTCAAGCCTCTCAACCTACTTTGGATCCAAAAGATAAAGGAAAAGGCAAGCTGGTAGAAACAAAGAAGAAGAAGCTCACTTTGGCAGAAATTAGAGCAATTGAAGTAGCCAAGAATGAAGAGGTTGCTAAGAAGTTTCAAGCAGAGTATGATGCTGAGGTGGCTATACCAGTGAAGGAACCTGAACCTACTGTACCAGTAAAGAAACCTGTTCTACCAAGAAGACCAAGTATTGCTAAAGAAAGAAATGCCATGATGGCTTATCTAAAGGGTCAAGGGTATACTGGATTACGAAGTTTGAAATATTTTGAGATGAAACAACTGTATGACTTGGTAAGAGAAGCTTATCAAAAGCAGGTTGATAGTATTAAAGATTTTAAAGTCGATGATAAGTGAAGGAGGATGATAGAAAAAGAAGCTTAAAGAGGAAAAGAACAACTGAAGAAGAACAGTCATCAAAGAAGGTAGAATTGAGATCGATACAGCTTGATGAACTGAGAAATTCCTTAAGAGTTGTCGACTTTGATCATTCTAAATCCAAAGATGTTGCAGTAAAGAAGTCCAAGTTAACTACATTTGAAGTAGTAGAGTCAAAAGATGGAAACTATTTGATGTTCCATAGGGAGGATGAAAGCTTCAGAGTGTTCAATTTGCTATGGGATATACTGCACATAATAGATAGAGCAGATTTGTTTCAATTATATCAATTAGTGCTAGAATACTTTGAACATATTCCATCAACTGGAGTTGGATTAGTATTGCTAGGAGATCTGACAACTATCTGGGAAACTGAGGAAACAAGTACTGAAGAAATCTGGCTAAATCAAGAAAAGTGGGAGATTACAAGCTGGAGATTCTTTGAAGAATCAGGAGTACATGCCTTGGAAATGGAAGATGGAACTATGATCCATATGTTAGCTGAAAGAAGATATCCTTTGACTAATGATCTTATGAGAAGGATGCTGGATCATGGAATGGAAGTTGAAGAAGAAACTGAAACAACCCTAATGGTTATTGAGTTATATATCAGATGGACAACTATGGCTGATGATGAAGCATAAATACTGGTATGATGTTTAATTGTATAAATTTTTGAAAAATAAGTACTTTTCTCAAAGTACTGCTGGACAAACAGTACTTTAATCAAAGTACTGCTTGCAGCACAAAACCAGTTAATGATTTTTGAAAGAAAACTTTTGTTAAGTGAATAATATTTTGAAACAAAGGTTAAAAAGCAACAAATGGTTTTTGAGATGGTTACAACAATAGGTTATCAATCCACCATGTTTAACAAAAGGATTGGCTAATCCATGAGCAAACGGATCTGGTAAAGATATCTCAAATCCGTTATATAGTTGAAAACTTGCTAATAAGTTGTATGGTAATCAACTCACCATATCAGCAAATGTAAAGAGTTGGCTAGCCCAAATGAAAAATGGCTTGTGGTAAAGGCTGTGGAAAAACCATTTATATGGTAATTAGTTCACCATGGTTGCAAGAACTAACTAGTCCAAAAGGGTACGGCTTTTGGTAAAGACAAAACAAATCCGTTGATAGCTGATGATTTGCTAAAACTCATATGGTTATCAATGTACCATGGTCTTACACACCTAAACATTTGGCTACTCCAGAGTTAATGGCTTTGGTAAAGAGACATCAGAATCCATTAAATTTTCAATGATTCACCTCTCACAGGAGTTTACACACCTGGAAGTGATGAGAATAGACTGAAACTTAAATGAACTAATGTAAAAATTCTCATATGTTGCTGAGTTGCTGAAAAGATGGAGCTTGCCGATTGTTGATATAAAGAGTTACTGATACAGACTACTTTGATGATGATAATATAAGCACAGAAGATACAAATACAAAGCTTTAAAGATAAAGACACAATCTTTCCTTGAAGACAAAGACATTAAAGATGAATATACAAAGGAACTTGAAATCAAGCAAGTAGAATTCAAGTTAGGGGAGGATTGTTGGGATATACAAAGTACTGAAGAAGTCAAAGTATTGAAGAGTCAAAGTACTGCTAATGAAGAAAGTCAAAGTACTGCTCGTTCATCAAAGTACTGCATGGTTAAAGGACTGTTATGCAAAATCGTTAAGGATTATTACGTAATTCTAGAATGTTCTATGTTTAGTTTAGTATTAATTGTCGTACAAGGTTTGTAATTTTAAACCGACTAGGGGTATCCTTAAGCCTATAAAAGGACTCCTAAGTTGGCATTAGAGATATACGTTTTTAGAGAGTACGATTGCATAAGTAATTTTAGAGTTACGATATTAGAGTATTAGAGTTGTTTAAGAATCTGTATAACAAGCAGGTTCTAAGTATTAATAAAATCATTGAAGTTAAAGTAAATTCTTCTTAGCTTTGTTAAGTGAATTCCGCATACTTAATAGAGTTAGTTCAGTGTTTCATTGTTAGTAACTTAGGATTTATCCAAGGTTATTAAACCCTTACAAGCTATAAAAGTTAGTTTGGTTAGAGTACATCGATCCAACAAAAATTAAGATAAAGAAACATATACTTACATATCCAAGCCGTAGCACTGTCATTAGTTAAAAATGCACGACGACCAAAATGTAAAGCATGTCCTTGATTGTAAAAAATGAAGGGCATATCATAATGAGCATCGTCACCTGTATCAATGATTTATTTGTTTCAGGTTCAAAAAACAAGAGATCAATCCGTCTTCCAAAACAGGTATTCGTAAACAAGATGCGGCGTTTTGGGCCCAACTTTTGCTTTATCAGCGGAAAGTAGTTCAGTATACTCGTAGTGATTAACTTAGATTCATAGTACTAAAAACGGTCAACAAAAACGAAAAATTAATTCACACCATAGAAGGAATCTATACCAACGTCATAAACAGTAGCATACTCATATCGGATGATGCATATAAACCAGCTACCCTAATATACCAGATTCAATGGCTGGACCTGGACCCATTTCAACAACTCCTTATTGGTCTACAAACTGGCACTAAAATTTCTAATAAAACAAGTAATGTTAGATACTTAACTAACTACATCTAATGTATTATAGACTACATAATTACAAATCAGACAGACATAAAAAAGAGCAATGGATTGTAAAATGAAATTAACACATGTGTAACGTAGGAAATAATCGAATAACAACAACGATTCATTATAACATAGAACAAATTGGAAATAAATCATATGTAATAAACAACAATAAAAATATTTACGTACCATACTTTGCCACATTATTGGAAAAAAAAGATTGAGCAATCGAAGGTGGTTTTCTTGTTGTTAAAAAATGTAACGAACGGAAATATTCGGTTGCTATGAACAATGTACTTTAGGAGCAAGAGAGGTGCCGACGAAGCAGATGGTTTGATTTGTGAAAACAGTAACTAAGAATATTTTTATGCGAGAAGCAAAAAACATAGAAAGTGAAGAAGACGAATGATGAAGACGAGTGAGTATTGGATTTTGAATATAAATTCACTGTACTTTCACTATTCAAATGTGTACTTTTTATGTAACGTAAAATGATGATAAAACCCTTTTAAAAAAATACGGTTGCCCAAAAAACAATACCTTACACATACGGGACACTTGTCGCAATGTGGTTGAGTTGCCCAATAACAGCGGTTGCCCTCGGTCCATTTTCAAATATAAAATAAAAGTGGTCCGGAAAGTGATAATCCTCAGGGCGCGCGGTCTATTTGGGTCATTTCCCTAAAAAAAACACTTAAAATTCATGAATTCGAGCTTTTCAAGCTAAGCTCGAGCCGAGCTAAAGCTTGGATGGTTAAAGATTGATGAGCAATCGAGGCGAGCTCAATCCAACCTTTTATTTTTCAAGCTGAGCTCGAGCCTTGTTGAGCTCGGTCTTGGCTCGTCTCGATTACACCCCTAGTACATACCACATAAAAAAAATCTATATTAGATATTAGAGTCATAGTAAAGTTGTTCCGTCGCAATAAAAACATTCAAATTATCACATCTAACAAAATAACTAATACTATTTATTAAAGGTTATCGATCACTTTAATGATATGTAATCCATGAATTTTAATAAATGGTCATATTATGTAAGTACATATGCGTTATACAATAAAAGTAGCATTATAATGTAGTTAACACTTTAATACAAAACAAACACACAATACAACTTTAGGCCACCACATTGCTACAAAATATACTTTATTCCATTGGTAAATACTAAATTGAAAAAAAAAATTGACACAAACAACCCAAACATTGGGTTAAAAGCCCATTTCGTGATCCAACAAAAGAAGATAAGATAAAAAGAAAAACCCTTCATTTTCATCACAGCTTAAACCCTCCCTGCCCAAACCGGTTTACACCCCTAAACTCACCCTGAAAATGTCTGGTCTTAAAATCCTTTCAGAGCATGAATCGGAGATGGTGGCGGCCATAAAAAAATCCATCAAAGAAGGAAGATCGAATCAAAGTTCTAAAAGAGAAGTGGTATTTAGTGATAAGGATGAAGAAAAAATTGCTCACGACACAGCAGTTAGGATTTTACGACAAATGAAAGAATTCTGCAGTTCGGGAAAAGAAGAAGACAAAGGTGTTGTTGAATTATATGAAAAATAATCGAAGTCATTGCTAAAAAGATTAGTGATATTGTTCATGGTAAGAGTAAAGGCCGTATAACTTTATTATATGTGTTTGTTGAATTTATTTCCATTTTATATGTTGTATAATTCAGGAAATATTTGTTTTGATTTGCTTGTGTTTGAAAAGGGATATTTAAATTAGGAAACTATTTTATAGTCCGGATCTTTTGGTTTGAAAAATTTGAAAATCATTTGTCCTGGTTTGTTTTCAATTCACCATATTAAATGCCTTTGGGGTATTTTTGGTATTTGAAGATTATATGGAACATTGTGATCTAACTATTATTGTACATTTGGGTTACCTTTATAATTGGTTCATCTGTTTGGGTATTAATGCTTCTTGTCTTGAATGTGAAAACTAACCTACAATTATTCTCAAACTTCATTAATGCAGATAGTTAATACCATGTGACATTCAACTTGCATACATAAACATATGACATATACATTTATATAAAGATTATAAGTGTCTTAAAAATGTGTGGATAGTTTACATTAAAAAGATTAACTACTGTTGGTGAACAAAGCAAACAAGCTTTAGTCGGATTAACATAATTATTGATGATCAAACATAAGATTCTTAAGTTTTCGACATATATTACAAGTCACCTAATAAATACTTATTTGGTCACAAATTAATACTTCATGTTTTCTCTATAGGATGTCTTAATTTAATTGTCACTACTCCCTCCGTCTCAACACATTATTAGTAATTTTTAATACACTAAGTAATGATCAACCAACATATGAGATTTAAAAGTTTATAATAATGAATAAGAATCGAGTATTAGTCAATTATAATTTCGAGGAATTAGTGCCTCCATAAAATCTTTGTTAGAAGCTTAATACTTTCATCAAGTTGACTTTATCTAATTTTGAGTGTACATCTAACCCTTGACCCAACCTTTATATACATTATAGTAGTGAAAGTATAGCTATCATAGTCAGGGTGTTGGTCTCTAATTCTTTTAAAATGAGATGATATCACTATGTGTAACTTCTTTCAAATTCTAACACCTTAATATGCATAAAGGGTTATTAAGTGTAACTTTCTAATACTTTTTTTTGGTAAGTTTCAAACGATGCGATTTTTTTCTGTGTTTGCTTGAGATATATTGTTTTGATGCCGATTATGTTTCTGATATGGTGTTTGTATTCGATTGTTATTGTGTTGGATGCTTTGTGGCTAGACCAAGCATTCCAAATCTAGTGCTATGTTAAACATGAAAGTGTGACTTCACTGATGCCAAAACAACTCTTACTTTGATGAGGAACTTGATAGATGCAAAACATAACTAACAATGAGTGTTCAAATGGTGTCAGGATGTCTAACGCTGTTGGTAGCTAAATATTTATGCCCTACTATGATGATAATGCAATTTGCAAAAAAGTACCCTCTTTAGATTCACAAGTGTGCCTTGTCGGATTATTGTCAAAGTTCTGTTTTGACTCAACCAGTTGGACGGTACAAAATCGAAGATGAGCAGTCTGATTACAAAAATAAATAAAAAGGCTACATTGTTATTGGATTTAGTACCTTCCATCATGTAAATATGTTTTGATCTAATAACTAAATATAACTTTTGATCAGTAGCAGGGATAAGATAAGCAAAATGTTATCAAAATTTACTGAAGTATGAATATTGAACACAAGACTCAGAAGTTTAGACATAACATATTCTGAATATTGGTTGATTTGACCGGCTTTTTTTGTTATATCAAGTTATCAACATTTGATTTTGTACAATCGAGACTTTGATAATCTCTACAAACTGAAAGTGAATGTGTGTGGGCAGGGACTGGTAACAACAAAGAGGATGATAACAAGAAGGAGATGAATACTAAGAAGAAGAATGAAGACACGGATAATAACAAGAAAGATGGTGAAGAGGACAAGAAACAAGACCATGAGAAGAATAAGACAACTAAGAAGAAGAATGAAAACAAGGATAATAAGAAGAAAGATGGTGAACAGGACAAGAAACAAGACCAGGAGAAGAAGAAGAATGAAGACAATGATAATAAGAAGGAGAGGAAGAAAATCACCTTGCACGAATATCACCACTATCACCACCATCATTATATGTAACATCCCGTCTACTGTTACACAATATTGTCCGCTTTGCCCTCGTGGCTCACGGCTTTGCTTTTGTGGCCCTTGTGTGAGACTTCCTGGTAGGTCACCCATACCAGTGCTACTCTCACACGAGCACGCTTAACTGCGTAGTTCCTTGAGAACTCTACTCGTAGTGGACCACAAAAGGCGTTGTATCTGATAAGGCGGATGTTATTCTTATATACCAAAGATCTCTCTAGGCCTCTGTCGATGTGGGATTTGCCTAAGGTGTTACAATCACCTTCTTTGCCTAAGGTGTTACAATCACCACCTTAGGGACTCATCGTCCTCCATGACGTTTGCCCCATTATCCTGAACGGCTGTGGAGTGGCTCTGATACCACTTGTAACTTCCCGCCAACTATTACACAATATTGTCCGCTTTGCCCTTGTGGCTCACGGCTTTGTTTTTGTGGCCCTCGTGTCAGACTTCCCGGTAGGTTACCCATACCAGTGCTACTCTCACACGAGCACACTTAACTGCGTAGTTCCTTGAGAACTCTACTCGCAGTAGACCACAAAACGCGTTGCAGTGAGCCACAAGGGCAAAGCGGACAATATTGTGTAACAGTAGGCGGGATGTTACAAGTGGTGTCACAGCTACTCCAGAGCCATTCAGGATGGTGGGGCAAACCTCATCGAGGACGATGAGTCCCTAAGGGGGTGATTGTAACACCCCTAGTACATACTACATTAAAAAACAAATCTATAGCAGATATTAGAGTCATAGTAAAGTTGTTCCGTTGCAATAAAAACATTCAAATTATCACATCTAAGAAAATAACTAATACTAGTTATTAAAGGTTACCGATCACTTTAATCATATGTAATCCATGGATTTTAATAAATGATCATATTCGATAAGTACATAGGCGTTATACAATAAAAGTAGCGTTAAAATGTAGTTAACACTTTAATACAAAACAAACACACAATACAACTTTAGGCCACCACATTGCAACAAAATATACTTTATTCCATTGGTACATACTAAATAAAAAAAAAATTGAGACAAATAACCCAAACATTGGGTTAAAAGCCCATTTCATGATCCAACAAAAGAAGATAAGATAAAAAGAAAAACCCTTCATTTTCACCACAGCTTAAACCCTCCCTGCCCAAACCGGTTTAAACCCTAAACACACCCTGAAAATGTTTGGTGTTAAAATCCTTTCAGAGAATGAATCGGAGATGGTGGCGGCCATAAAAAAATCCATCAAAGAAGAAAGATCGAATCAAAGTTCTAAAAGAGAAGTGGTATTTAGTGATAAGGATGAAGAAAAAATTGCTCACGACACGCAGCTTAGGATTTTACGACAAATGAAAGAATTCTGCAGTTCGGGAAAAGAAGAAGAAAAAGGTGTTGTTGAATTATCTGAAAAACAATGGAAGTCATTGTTAAAAAGATTAGTGATATTGTTCATGGTAAGAGTCAAGGCCGTATAACTTTATTATATGTGTTTGTTGAATTTATTTCCATTTTATATGCTGTATAATTCAGGAAATATTTGTTTTGATTTGCTTGTGTTTGAAAATGGCTATTTAAATTATGAAACTATTTTATAGTTCGGATCTTTTGGTTTGAAAAATTTGAAAATCATTTGTCCTGGTTTGTTTTCAATTCACCATATTAAATGCCTTTGGGGTATTTTTGGTATTTGAAGATTATATGGAACATTGTGATCTATCTATTATTGTACATTTGGGTTACTTTTATAATTGGTTCATCTGTTTGGGTATTAATGCTTCTTGTCTTGAATGTGAAAACTAACCTACGATTATTCTCAAACTGCATTAATGCAGATAGTTAATACCCTGTGACATTCAACTTGCATACATAAACATATGACATATACATTTATATAAAGGTTAATAAGTGTATTAAAAAATGAGTGGATAGTTTACATTAAAAAGATTAACTACTGTTGGTGAACAAAGCAAACAAGCTTTAGTCAGATTAACACAATTATTGATGACTAAACATAAGATTCTTAAGTTTTCGACATATATTACAAGTCACCTAATAAATACTCTTTTGGTCACAAATTAATACTTCATGTTTTCTCTATAGGATTTCTTAATTTAATTGTCATTACTCCCTCCGTCTCAACACATTATTAGTAATTTGTAATACACTAAGTAATGATCAACCAACATATGAGATTTAAAAGTTTATAATAATGAATAAGAATCGAGTATTAGTGTAGTGTAGTAAATGGAAAAGCCGAGGTCGTCCCAAGAGCTATGTGTGTTGGATTATTACTAAGTATAGTGTCACAGAATAATGATGGTTTCAATAGGGATTTAATTAATTAAACTACAAATGCAGAATAAAATAAAGCAGATAAATGGATGAAGAGAAATCAATAGAGAGAAGTGGTGCTAACCTAGTTAATTATCCTAGCTAGTTATGTCTACGTCTACTTACTTCCAATTACTTCAGGTGGGGTTAAATTCGAGAGGACAGCATTTGGTCAATTCGCCCTAACCTATCTGCAAAGATGCCACCACAAGAGAAATCAGGCGCACCGCATAAGTCTTGTTGTTCCTGGTCCCCTAAGTCAAGTCATTAAGTACCGCTACATGCCAGATTCATAATAGTGAGTGCCCGGCCGTTAGGAACTTAGACACTACACCCCCCAATTCTTGTTGTTCCTGGTCCCCTAAGTCAAGTCATTAAGTACCGCTACATGCTAGATTCATAATAGTGAGTGCCCGGCCGTTAGGAACTTAGAAACTACACCCCCCAATTCTTAAGTTCATCCAAACGATTGGTGATCAGTTGGTCAAATCGCACAAGTAGAAAGGGTCGTCAGTTGGTCATATCTTACCCTTCCTGTCTCAGTCTGCTCACCTAGGGTCAGTTGGTCATATCTCCTAGGCAATTGGCTTCTACAGCCATTCAAAACTACCGAACCAAGGGTGACTACCAATGAACTATGCATGCATACACTTAGAAATAATTATACGGAAGTAAAGGTAAACGTAAACAAAACAATTAAGGAATCATAACTAGGCTAGCACCAAAAGGTGCTTAGCCGCTCATATTAATCATGCAAATCAATTCAATATTCAAAGGTACGAAATACATGAATTGAAAGTAAAAGAAATATAAAACGCTAATGCTTATCGTAATGGAGTGACTTCTCCCTTGGAAACGACTCTGTATGCTCCTCTAGACCGCCTTGAGCTTTTCCCACGTTCTCGAAAGTGTTGTGTGTGGAATGGGATGATTAGAAATGCCGAATTCGTGGGGTATTTATAGGCGGATCGGGTTACGGCGTAACCAATATAGGAGTTACGCCGTAACCTTCAATTTCTTCGTAAAATGCATTAGATGCGGTTACGGCATAACCTTATGAGTGGTTACGCCGTAGTCATCAATAAACTCGGTTACGTCGTAAGTGATGTAGCGATTACGGCGTAAGTATCACCGGCGTAAAACCTCTTTTGACCTAATGTAGTTATGTCGTAACCTCTGGAAGGAGTTACGCCGTAATCTTCTGATAAGTTGGCATACTTGAGTCACGCAATAGTTACGGCATAATGTGAGAGATGAGTTACGCCGTAACTTCTTCAAAATAGCATACTGTGATAAATCTTTAGATATGTTTCCATTTCCGCGTCTCTTTAGCTCCAATGCTCGTAATTTACCTGAAAGTGGAAAACAATGGAAAACAAGCGTAAATCCATATAAATGATATAAATAACGAGCATTATCGGGGGAAATTGACACTTAATATTCAGGACTATTTGATGTTATCAAATATCCCCCCACTTGAACTCTACTTGCCTTCAAGTAAACATTATTAGATAGATTCCTAAAAGGATATCTCCCATAACCTGGAAAATATGAGTTTACAAATCCCTTATGCTAGAATAAAACAAAGCCGAACACCTCACGAAAGGGTAACAAACACTAAAATCTCTCAACTATTCTAAGTGTCAATTTCGGGGTGATCACTCAATCGCACAGTCATAGCATGTATTCTATCATAAGCTTGGCGGTTACACAAATCTCCACCACTAGAGTTAAGGGCTAAACAATTCTCGAAGGCAATATGGGTAGACACGACAAAGGTTAAGGGGTGACTCGTCATTACTAACATGTCACGGCGAAGTGAAAAAAATCAATGATACATGACCAAATCCATGGCCAAGGCACCAAAGATTGCTCGCTGCATCACCTAGACACGCTTCATGACTAAAAGGGTAGGATAAGACATGGGATATATAATTGGTGTAAAATAAAAAACAAGCAGGTAGTCTAAACCTATAACCAAGTCATCACCACTTACCGTCTGCCCAAAGTTCAAGCTTAGAAGCCAAGAAACCTGATCATGAAATGCAAGGTAGATGTGTCATTAGAGGACCTCGTGATGGGCACACTACCTTTTCTCCAACTGTTGGCATAACTACCAACTCCAATCTTCAAATGTGACCGAGGTGACCTCCTCGATACTAAATCCATAAAGCTCATACTACAGTGCTTATAACAACGCACTTTACAATAACATAATCATAACAACTATTTTTTTTCAACATAACAATAACATAACATAATATCCCCCCACTTGAGATGAACAATGGGAATTCGGGGGGTCTTCAATGATCTTCAGAAATGTTGTCGATGAAAGCGTGATTTCCGAACCTTTCCACTCGAACCTTGAACTTAGGAAAATGATGACTTCCCAATTACAAATAAAGACTACAGGGTAGGCTAAGGTGTATAGGTGTATCAAAACAATATATCGGGTTAACAAAATGAAAGGAATAGCTTAGAAAGGTGTATCTAGGGGTATCTTGCACTAAAGATGAGTGCAACAAAAGGGTTTCACATGGGGGTCGAAAAGTCGAGGTGGCTAATCGATAGACTCACAATGATAGGCTGTTTGGGTGATAATCCTATAATATTGCCTTCTAAAACTAAAAAGTCCAAATACATCGAGCTAACTCAACATACCTCGTCTATGGTCTCAAAATGATGCAAAGGCCAATTTCTAAAGTTTACAAGCTACCGACACACTCAAAATTTGGTGGATTTAGGGTAAAATGTTGGAAACGGATAAGGCTAATCTCACCATATAATATCAAGGGTTGTATGTGCTCGGCTAAGGTCTAATCCAGTTAGGTTAAGAAAAACATGTCAAAATTTTAAAATGGCATAATTTTTCAAAATAAACTAGAAAAATGAGGGCGAAATAAAGTTCAAGAGATAATTCTACTCCCGTCCCCCCACTTGAATTGTACAAAGTCCCTTTTGTACTAGGCATTAAAATAAAGGTGAAGAGAAAGGTAGAATTAGAGCGAGAACTTCCATAAAATTTGCTCCATAAAGAAGAAGGCCCATGAAAAAGAAATGTGCCTTCGTATAAGCGTCATGAACAAACTTCAATCCCTAAAATCACAATATCGACAAGCATAATTCTAAAAAGAAAAAATAAAAAACGAAAAACAAACCTAACTCACTTTCGTAGGAATCACGGTTGCATTTAGCGCATGCAACAAGCCTTTTAAACCACTTGGTGTCCCAAGTGGACGAGTGAAGTCTCGTGAGGGTTTACAGGGAACACACCCACAAAGTTCATTTAAAAACTAATACAAGGTTACTGTGTTTTAAAATGAAAGAATCAAAGTAGAGGAAAGTTACGTCCTAACTCTTTTGAAGGAGTTACGCCAGAATCGCAAAACATGGAATGAGTCAAAGCGAGTAGTTACGTAACCGAGATGGTATTATGCCGTAAAGGTGATGCGTCAAGAATTCGCGCTAAAATGTTGGTTACTGGCGTAATCACGAAGATGAGTTACGCCAGTAACTCTCAGAATCGGCAAGCCGGCAGCAATTAGTTCCTCGTTTCCTATAAAAATTAGAGGGCAAATCGTATCTTAACAGGTCTTAACAGTCCGGTCGCTTGCGAATAACATAAGTTTCAAACATGAAAACAACTCGTTTAATACTTAGCTTTGGTGGTTTGAGTATGGCAGATATACGTTTTATTTATCAAAAAAGTTAAATATTGAACTCTAAACTACTAAAAACAAATATTTTAAAAAATAAAAAAATTGAATAGTACATTTTTTCTCTTAACAGGTCTTAACAGGTACCCAATTTGCCAGCTCTAATAAAAATAGTTAGAAAACACAAAACCCAAAAGAAAAGGAAATAAAATAAAAGAAAGGGATAATTCGGGTTGTCTCCCGAAAGAGCACTTTTCTTTATTTAGAGTCTTTAAGTTAGACTCAGAGCGTGGGCTTCTATGGGGGCCTTTGTATACGCTTCCACTTCTTCAATATCTTTCATCAAGTTATGCCTTTTTTTCCTTGTAGAATTATTGATCCCATCTGTTCCAAACTTATGTGAAAGCCTTTTATCACATGATTCTCCTCGGTCATCATCTTGAGTAATAATACTATTAGTAATGCCGATGTCTTGGATCTTGTACCGCCTATTGTGTTAGTGAGATGATTGCACTTATATGCTTAACCAAATTCCTTAATGATTTTGAGTTTCCAAATTTTATTTTGTACCAATCTTCCAAAGCTAATTCGACATCATGTTTTTCTCCCTTATGAGGGTATATCCATTCATTAGCCTTTCTTTCACATTTTTGAGGATGAGTAACCGGTGGCCATGTTGTGATTGACTTGCTATCTTTGGTCGACATTGAGTTGCAAAAATGTTTGTTTGGATCCGGAGTTTCCTTAATGCTTTGGACTAATTTATCCTGTTTCTGCTTACAATTATCAATATTCTCTCTACTATCATTAGTAATAGGATTAGGGAGTAGAGTGGGATCCAAATGATTGAACATTAACAATGTCAACACTATTAGAAATTTTAATTTTTGGTTTTAAATGCTCTTTCATACTAAAATTTATTCGTTCATTTTCAGTTCCCAAAGAAATTTGTTTTTCAAAAACCTTAATCTGAGCCCTACAAGTGGCCAGAAAAGGTCTTCCAACAATCAAGTTGTAAGCCTCCCGCTTTCCCATGTCAATAACCAAAAAATCGGTAGGGAAGAAAAATTTTCCAATTTTTAAAAGCACAGTGTTCACAATTCCCCTCGGTACAACCTTTGAGGAATCAGCCATTTCAATCATAATAGTTGTTTCTTTTAAATTGGTAAGGTTGATTTTTTCAAATAAAGTGGTAGAGATAAGGTTTACCCCGGCCCTTAAATCAGCTAATGCGGGAATCTTAATGTTACAAATAGTGCATGGGAGAAGAAAACTTTCCTGGTATTGCTGTTTTTCAGGACGTTGGCGTGGCGGGACCTCGCGCCTTCTCGATTTATCATCCTCTCTTAGGTAGTTAATCCCGAAAGATCATTAGTGATAGAGGATGTGCACGCTCTTTCTTTGCTTTATCTTGCGCCAAATATGGCCTTGCGTGCAATGGCTTTAGCATTACTTGTCTCAAGGTTTTTAGCCAATTGCCCAATTTGTGTCTCGAGGTTCTTAATCGCTGCATCTTGGTTACGTAGGTTCATATTGGTATCCTCCTTTACTTTTACCATCCACTCCTTGAGTCTATCTCCCTTTTTTGTAGATTCTTCGATGTGTCGGTGCATTATTTCCTCAAGGCTAGGTTTAGGAGGATTATTGTTGATTCTCGTGTAGTACCCATGGGATTTTTCTCGATATCTGGGTCCGTTATTATTGTAGCTGTTGAAAGGGAATTCTTTTCCATAGTTAATTTCTCGGATCCTTTTAACTTCTTCGTTGGAGGAACATTCTTTAGAAGGTGGAGTCCCGTTTTGCTCAACTTGAATGGAATGCATATTTTCCTTGAGCTTCTTCATTTCTCTTTCAAGGCTTTCTAATTTGTTGTTTATTGCTACAAGGCCTTCCATATCATCATTCTTGCTTCGGTTGCTTCCTCCATTGTGCCATTTGTGAGAGTGGTCTGCCATTTTTTGAATAGTTTCTAAAGCCAGAGTGGGTGTCATACTAGGAATCGGCCCTTGAGAATCAATAATTTGTCTGGATGAGATGTTTAGTCCCTTGTAGAAGACATTCACCTTTTGTTGGCTGTAGAGGTCATGAGTAGGGCATTTGTATAACAATTCGTTATATCTTTCCCAAGCTTGGTACAACGTTTCATCACCCTCTTGCTTGAAGTTATGAATTTCTTCCAATTGCTTAGCCGTCTTTGATAGAGGACAGTATCTCTGAATGAAATACTTTTTTAAGATAGGCCAAGTGTTGACAGGTCCGTGGTAATCGATCGACCCATCTTTTGCGGCTTAGTAGAAATAGGGAATACTCGTAACATTATAGCATCGTGTGAGACTCTGGGAATTTTGAATAGGCTGACAATGTATTTGACATTATCTCCATGTTCATGGGCATCATTGGTGATGCTTCCAGAGAAGGGATTTGCACGCAATTCTCTCATGAATTGATGTTTGATTTCGAATTGAGCATCTTCTGCTATAGCTGGCCTAACAATCCCTGGTCCTTGTTCTTCTCTTGTCAACGCCAAATATTCCTCAAGAGTGAGGTCATCGATGTTAACAACTTCCATGGTACCTGAAAACTTGAAATATAATCATGAGAAAAGTTTAAAACGAAATTAAAGACTTAATATCAATCCTAATATAACTCCCCGGCGCCAAAACTTGATGCAGGTTTAGTTGACCAGGTCTTAAATTTATAGTGTCTCGCAATACCTATGGTCTACCCTAGTGCACTAACGGGTAGTGTACCCGGTCGGGTGTAGTGTAGTAAATGGTAAAGCCGAGGTCGTCCTAAGAGCTATGTGTGTTGGATTATTACTAAGTCTAGTGTCACAGAATAATGATGGTTTCAATAGGGATTTAATTAATTAAACTACTAATGCAGAATAAAATAAAGCAGATAAATGGATGAAGAAAAATAAATAGAGAGAAGTGGTGCTAACCTAGTTAATCATCCTAGCTAGTTATGTCTACGTCTACTTACTTCCAATTACTTCAGGTGGGGTCAAATTCGAGAGGACAGCATTTGGTCAATTCGCCTTAACCTATCAGCAAAGATGCCACCACAGGAGAAATCAGCGACAGTAAGTCCCTGTTCCCGGTCCCCTAAGCCAAGTCATTAAGTACCGCTACATGCTAGATTTATAATAGTGAGTGCGGCGTTAGGAAATTAGTCACTACACCCCCCAATTCTTAAGTTCATCCAAACGATATATGATCAGTTGGTCAAATCGCACAAGTAGAAAGGGTCGTCAGTCAGTCATATCTTACCCTTCCCGTCTCAGTCCGCTCACCTAGGGTCAGTTGGTCATATCTCCTAGGCAGTTGGCCTCTACCGCCATTCAAAACTATCGAACCAAAGGTGACTACCAAAGAACTATGCATGCATACACTTAGAAATAATTATACGGAAGTAAAGGTAAACGTAAAAAAAAAACAATTAAGGAATCATAACTAGGATAGCACCAAAAGGTGCTTAGCCGCTCATATTAATCATGCAAATAAATTCAATATTCAAAGGTACGAAATACATGAATTGAAAGTAAAAGAAATATAAAATGCTAATGCTTATCGTAATGGAGTGACTTCTTCCTTGGAAACAGCTCCGTATGCTCCTCTAGACCTGTCTTGAGCTTTTTCCCATGTTCCTAGAGTGTTGTGTGTGAAATGGGGTGATTAGAAATGCTGGAATTCGTGGGGTATTTATAGGCGGGCGGGTTACGGCGTAACCAATATAGGAGTTACGTCGTAACCTTCTATTCCTTAAGTAAAATGCACTAGATCTGCTGGTTACGGCGTAACCTTATGGGTGGTTACGCCGTAGTCTTCAATAAACTCGGTTACGTCGTAAGTGATGCAGCAGTTACGTCGTAACCTCTGGAAGGAGTTACGCCGTAATCTTCTGATAAGTAGGCATACTGAGTCACGCAATAGTTACGGCGGCGCAATAGCATACTGTGATAAATCTTTAGATATGTTTCAATTTCCGCATCTCTTTAGCTCCAATGCTTGTAATTTACCTGAAAGTGGAAAACAAGCATAAATCCATATAAATGATATAAATAACGAG